>CM069307.1:0-482500 GCA_035609425.1 Epinephelus awoara
ATGACAACGTGCTCTCAAAATGCTTCTCTCGGGCCGAAAAGCTCAAAAGTGACATTTGGCTGTTTTCTGACCAACTACTGATGGGACCTACATGAAACTGCCCTGGCAGTGTAGAATTCATCCAATCACACGTTTCTGGCTTGGAAACTTGTTTCTGAGTGCTTCTGTTGGAAAGTAACAGCCTAAATGACAACATGCTCTCAAAATGCTTCTCTCGGGCCGAAAAGCTCAAAAGTGACATTTTGCTGTTTTCTGACCAACTACTGATGGGACCAACATGAAACTGCCCTGGCAGTGTAGAATTCATCAAAACACACGTTTCTGGCTTGGAAACTTGTTTCTGAGTGCTTCTGTTGCCTTCTGTTGGAAAGTAACAGCCTAAATGACAACATGCTCTCAAAATGCTTCTCTCCGGGCCGAAAAGGTCAAAAGTGACATTTTGCTGTTTTCTGACCAACTACTGATGAGACCTACATGAAACTGCCCTGGCAGTGTAGAATTCATCAAATCACACGTTTCTGGCTTGGAAACTTGTTTCTGAGTGCTTCTGTTGGAAAGCAACAGCCTAAATGACAACATGCTCTCAAAATGCTTCTCTCGGGCCGAAAAGCTCAAAAGTGACATTTTGCTGTTTTCTGACCAACTACTGATGGGACCAACATGAAACTGCCCTGGCAGTGTATAATTCATCAAAACACACGTTTCTGGCTTGGAAACTTGTTTCTGAGTGCTTCTGTTGGAAAGTAACAGCCTAAATGACAACATGCTCTCAAAATGCTTCTCTCGGGCCGAAAAGCTCAAAAGTGACATTTTGCTGTTTTCTGACCAACTACTGATGAGACCTACATGAAACTGACCTGGCAGTGTAGAATTCATCAAATCACACGGTTTCTGGCTTGGAAACTTGTTTCTGAGTGCTTTTGTTGGAAAGTAACAGCCTAAATGACAACACGCTCTCAAAATGCTTCTCTCGGGCCGAAAAGCTCAAAAGTGACATTTTGCTGTTTTCTGACCAACTACTGATGGGACCTACATGAAACTGCCCTGGCAGTGTAGAATTCATCAAATCACACGTTTCTGGCTTGGAAACTTGTTTCTGAGTGCTTCTGTTGGAAAGTAACAGCCTAAATGACAACACGCTCTCAAAATGCTTCTCTCGGGCCGAAAAGCTCAAAAGTGACATTTTGCTGTTTTCTGACCCAACTACTGATGAGACCTACATGAAACTGCCCTGACAGTGTAGAATTCATCAAATCACACGTTTCTGGCTTAGAAACTTGTTTTTGAGTGCTTCTGTTGGAAAGTAACAGCCTAAATGACAACGTGCTCTCAAAATGCTTCTCTCGGGCCGAAAAGCTCAAAAGTGACATTTGGCTGTTTTCTGACCAACTACTGATGAGACCTACATGAAACTGCCCTGGCAGTGTAGAATTCATCAAATCACACGTTTCTGGCTTGGAAACTTGTTTTTGAGTGCTTCTGTTGGAAAGTAACAGCCTAAATGACAACATGCTCTCAAAATGCTTCTCTCGGGCCGAAAAGGTCAAAAGTGACATTTTGCTGTTTTCTGACCAACTACTGATGAGACCTACATGAAACTGCCCTGGCAGTGTAGAATTCATCAAATCACACGTTTCTGGCTTGGAAACTTGTTTTTTGAGTGCTTCTGTTGGAAAGTAACAGCCTAAATGACAACATGCTCTCAAATGCTTCTCTCGGCCGAAAAGCTCAAAAGTGACATTTTGCTGTTTTCTGACCAACACTGATGGGACCTACATGAAACTGCCCTGGCAGTGTGAATTCATCAAATCACACGTTTCTGGCTTGGAAACTTGTTTCTGAGTGCTTCTGTTGGAAAGTAACAGCCTAAATGACAACACGCTCTCAAAATGCTTCTCTCGGGCCGAAAAGCTCAAAAGTGGACATTTTGCTGTTTTCTGACCCAACTACTGATGAGACCTACATGAAACTGCCCTGGCAGTGTAGAATTCATCAAATCACACGTTTCTGGCTTAGAAACTTGTTTTTGAGTGCTTCTGTTGGAAAGTAACAGCCTAAATGACAACGTGCTCTCAAAATGCTTCTCTCGGGCCGAAAAGCTCAAAAGTGACATTTTGCTGTTTTCTGACCAACTACTGATGGGACCTACATGAAACTGCCCTGGCAGTGTAGAATTCATCAATCACACGTTTCTGGCTTGGAAACTTGTTTCTGAGTGCTTCTGTTGGAAAGTAACAGCCTAAATGACAACATGCTCTCAAAATGCTTCTCTCGGGCCGAAAAGCTCAAAAGTGACATTTGGCTGTTTTCTGACCAACTACTGATGAGACCTACATGAAACTGCCCTGGCAGTGTAGAATTCATCAAATCACACGTTTCTGGCTTGGAAACTTGTTTCTGAGTGCTTCTGTTGGAAAGTAACAGCCTAAATGACAACATGCTCTCAAAATGCTTCTCTCGGGCCGAAAAGGTCAAAGTGACATTTTGCTGTTTTCTGACCAACTACTGATGAGACCTACATGAAACTGCCCTGGCAGTGTAGAATTCATCAAATCACACGTTTCTGGCTTGGAAACTTGTTTTTGAGTGCTTCTGTTGGAAAGTAACAGCCTAAATGACAACATGCTCTCAAAATGCTTCTCTCGGGCCGAAAAGCTCAAAGTGACATTTTGCTGTTTCTGACCAACTACTGATGGGACCTACATGAAACTGCCCTGGCAGTGTAGAATTCGTCAAATCACACGTTTCTGGCTTGGAAACTTGTTTCTGAGTGCTTCTGTTGGAAAGTAACAGCCTAAATGACAACACCCTCTCAAAATGCTTCTCTCGGGCCGAAAAGGCAAAAGTGACATTTTCTGTTTTCTGACCAACTACTGATGAGACCTACATGAAACTGCCCTGGCAGTGTAGAATTCATCAAATCACACGTTTCTGGCTTAGAAACTTGTTTTTGAGTGCTTCTGTTGGAAAGTAACAGCCTAAATGACAACATGCTCTCAAAATGCTTCTCTCGGGCCGAAAAGGTCAAAAGTGACATTTTGCTGTTTCTGACCAACTACTGATGAGACCTACATGAAACTGCCCTGGCAGTGTAGAATTCATCAAATCACACGTTTCTGGCTTGGAAACTTGTTTTGAGTGCTTCTGTTGGAAAGTAACAGCCTAAATGACAACATGCTCTCAAAATGCTTCTCTCGGGCCGAAAAGGTCAAAAGTGACATTTTGCTGTTTTCTGACCAACTACTGATGAGACCTACATGAAACTGCCCTGGCAGTGTAGAATTCATCAAATCACACGTTTCTGGCTTGGAAACTTGTTTCTGAGTGCTTCTGTTGGAAAGTAACAGCCTAAATGACAACGTGCTCTCAAAATGCTTCTCTCGGGCCGAAAAGCTCAAAAGTGACATTTGGCTGTTTTCTGACCAACTACTATGGGACCTACATGAAACTGCCCTGGCAGTGTAGAATTCATCCAATCACACGTTTCTGGCTTGGAAACTTGTTTCTGAGTGCTTCTGTTTGGAAAGTAACAGCCTAAATGACAACATGCTCTCAAAATGCTTCTCTCGGGCCGAAAAGCTCAAAAGTGACATTTTGCTGTTTTCTGACCAACTACTGATGGGACCAACATGAAACTGCCCTGGCAGTGTAGAATTCATCAAAACACACGTTTCTGGCTTGGAAACTTGTTTCTGAGTGCTTCTGTTGGAAAGTAACAGCCTAAATGACAACATGCTCTCAAAATGCTTCTCTCGGGCCGAAAAGGTCAAAATGTGACATTTTGCTGTTTTCTGACCAACTACTGATGAGACCTACATGAAACTGCCCTGGCAGTGTAGAATTCATCAAATCACACGTTTCTGGCTTGGAAACTTGTTTCTGAGTGCTTCTGTTGGAAAGCAACAGCCTAAATGACAACATGCTCTCAAAATGCTTCTCTCGGGCCGAAAAGCTCAAAAGTGACATTTTGCTGTTTTCTGACCAACTACTGATGGGACCAACATGAAACTGCCCTGGCAGTGTATAATTCATCAAAACACACGTTTCTGGCTTGGAAACTTGTTTCTGAGTGCTTCTGTTGGAAAGTAACAGCCTAAATGACAACATGCTCTCAAAATGCTTCTCTCGGGCCGAAAAGCTCAAAAGTGACATTTTGCTGTTTTCTGACCAACTACTGATGAGACCTACATGAAACTGACCTGGCAGTGTAGAATTCATCAAATCACACGTTTCTGGCTTGGAAACTTGTTTCTGAGTGCTTTTGTTGGAAAGTAACAGCCTAAATGACAACACGCTCTCAAAATGCTTCTCTCGGGCCGAAAAGCTCAAAAGTGACATTTTGCTGTTTTCTGACCAACTACTGATGAGACCTACATGAAACTGCCCTGGCAGTGTAGAATTCATCAAATCACACGTTTCTGGCTTGGAAAACTTGTTTCTGAGTGCTTCTGTTGGAAAGTAACAGCCTAAATGACAACATGCTCTCAAAATGCTTCTCTCGGGCCGAAAAGGTCAAAAGTGACATTTTGCTGTTTCTGACCAACTACTGATGAGACCTACATGAAACTGCCCTGGCAGTGTAGAATTCATCAAATCACACGTTTCTGGCTTGGAAACTTGTTTTTGAGTGCTTCTGTTGGAAAGTAACAGCCTAAATGACAACATGCTCTCAAAATGCTTCTCTCGGGCCGAAAAGCTCAAAAGTGAAATTTTGCTGTTTTCTGACCAACTACTGATGGGACCTACATGAAACTGCCCTGGCAGTGTAGAATTCATCAAATCACACGTTTCTGGCTTGGAAACTTGTTTCTAAGTGCTTCTGTTGGAAAGTAACAGCCTAAATGACAACATGCTCTCAAAATGCTTCTCTCGGGCCGAAAAGGTCAAAAGTGACATTTTGCTGTTTTCTGACCAACTACTGATGAGACCTACATGAAACTGCCCTGGCAGTGTAGAATTCATCAAATCACACGTTCTGGCTTGGAAACTTGTTTCTGAGTGCTTCTGTTGGAAAGTAACAGCCTAAATGACAACGTGCTCTCAAAATGCTTCTCTCGGGCCGAAAAGCTCAAAAGTGACATTTGGCTGTTTTCTGACCAACTACTGATGGGACCTACATGAAACCTGCCCTGGCAGTGTAGAATTCATCCAATCACACGTTTCTGGCTTGGAAACTTGTTTCTGAGTGCTTCTGTTGGAAAGTAACAGCCTAAATGACAACATGCTCTCAAAATGCTTCTCTCCGGGCCGAAAAGCTCAAAAGTGACATTTTGCTGTTTTCTGACCAACTACTGATGGGACCAACATGAAACTGCCCTGGCAGTGTAGAATTCATCAAAACACACGTTTCTGGCTTGGAAACTTGTTTCTGAGTGCTTCTGTTGGAAAGTAACAGCCTAAATGACAACATGCTCTCAAAATGCTTCTCTCGGGCCGAAAAGGTCAAAAGTGACATTTTGCTGTTTTTCTGACCAACTACTGATGAGACCTACATGAAACTGCCCTGGCAGTGTAGAATTCATCAAATCACACGTTTCTGGCTTGGAAACTTGTTTCTGAGTGCTTCTGTTGGAAAGCAACAGCCTAAATGACAACATGCTCTCAAAATGCTTCTCTCGGGCCGAAAAGCTCAAAAGTGACATTTTGCTGTTTTCTGACCAACTACTGATGGGACCAACATGAAACTGCCCTGGCAGTGTATAATTCATCAAAACACACGTTTCTGGCTTGGAAACTTGTTTCTGAGTGCTTCTGTTGGAAAGTAACAGCCTAAATGACAACATGCTCTCAAAATGCTTCTCTCGGGCCGAAAAGCTCAAAAGTGACATTTTGCTGTTTTCTGACCAACTACTGATGAGACCTACATGAAACTGACCTGGGCAGTGTAGAATTCATCAAATCACACGTTTCTGGCTTGGAAACTTGTTTCTGAGTGCTTCTGTTGGAAAGTAACAGCCTAAATGACAACACGCTCTCAAAATGCTTCTCTCGGGCCGAAAAGGTCAAAAGTGACATTTTGCTGTTTTCTGACCAACTACTGATGAGACCTACATGAAACTGCCCTGGCAGTGTAGAATTCATCAAATCACACGTTTCTGGCTTGGAAACTTGTTTCTGAGTGCTTCTGTTGGAAAGTAACAGCCTAAATGACAACATGCTCTCAAAATGCTTCTCTCGGGCCGAAAAGCTCAAAAGTGACATTTTGCTGTTTTCTGACCAACTACTGATGGGACCAACATGAAACTGCCCTGGCAGTGTAGAATTCATCAAAACACACGTTTCTGGCTTGGAAACTTGTTTCTGAGTGCTTCTGTTGGAAAGTAACAGCCTAAATGACAACATGCTCTCAAAATGCTTCTCTCGGGCCGAAAAGGTCAAAAGTGACATTTTGCTGTTTTCTGACCAACTACTGATGAGACCTACATGAAACTGCCCTGGCAGTGTAGAATTCATCAAATCACACGTTTCTGGCTTGGAAACTTGTTTCTGAGTGCTTCTGTTGGAAAGCAACAGCCTAAATGACAACATGCTCTCAAAATGCTTCTCTCGGGCCGAAAAGCTCAAAAGTGACATTTTGCTGTTTTCTGACCAACTACTGATGAGACCAACATGAAACTGCCCTGGCAGTGTAGAATTCATCAAATCACACGTTTCTGGCTTGGAAACTTGTTTCTGAGTGCTTCTGTTGGAAAGTAACAGCCTAAATGACAACACGCTCTCAAAATGCTTCTCTCGGGCCGAAAAGCTCAAAAGTGACATTTTGCTGTTTTCTGACCAACTACTGATGAGACCTACATGAAACTGACCTGGCAGTGTAGAATTCATCAAATCACACGTTTCTGGCTTGGAAACTTGTTTCTGAGTGCTTCTGTTGGAAAGTAACAGCCTAAATGACAACATGCTCTCAAAATGCTTCTCTCGGGCCGAAAAGCTCAAAAGTGAAATTTTGCTGTTTTCTGACCAACTACTGATGGGACCAACATGAAACTGCCCTGGCAGTGTATAATTCATCAAAACACACGTTTCTTGCTTGGAAACTTGTTTCTGAGTGCTTCTGTTGGAAAGTAACAGCCTAAATGACAACATGCTCTCAAAATGCTTCTCTCGGGCCGAAAAGCTCAAAAGTGACATTTTGCTGTTTTCTGACCAACTACTGATGAGACCTACATGAAACTGACCTGGCAGTGTAGAATTCATCAAATCACACGTTTCTGGCTTGGAAACTTGTTTCTGAGTGCTTTTGTTGGAAAGTAACAGCCTAAATGACAACACGCTCTCAAAATGCTTCTCTCGGGCCGAAAAGCTCAAAAGTGACATTTTGCTGTTTTCTGACCAACCTACTGATGAGACCTACATGAAACTGCCCTGGCAGTGTAGAATTCATCAAATCACACGTTTCTGGCTTGGAAACTTGTTTCTGAGTGCTTCTGTTGGAAAGTAACAGCCTAAATGACAACATGCTCTCAAAATGCTTCTCTCGGGCCGAAAAGGTCAAAAGTGACATTTTGCTGTTTTCTGACCAACTACTGATGAGACTACATGAAACTGCCCTGGCAGTGTAGAATTCATCAAATCACACGTTTCTGGCTTGGAAACTTGTTTTTGAGTGCTTCTGTTGGAAAGTAACAGCCTAAATGACAACATGCTCTCAAAATGCTTCTCTCGGGCCGAAAAGCTCAAAAGTGAAATTTTGCTGTTTTCTGACCAACTACTGATGGGACCTACATGAAACTGCCCTGGCAGTGTAGAATTCATCAAATCACACGTTTCTGGCTTGGAAACTTGTTTCTAAGTGCTTCTGTTGGAAAGTAACAGCCTAAATGACAACATGCTCTCAAAATGCTTCTCTCGGGCCGAAAAGGTCAAAAGTGACATTTTGCTGTTTTCTGACCAACTACTGATGAGACCTACATGAAACTGCCCTGGCAGTGTAGAATTCATCAAATCACACGTTTCTGGCTTGGAAACTTTTTCTGAGTGCTTCTGTTGGAAAGTAACAGCCTAAATGACAACGTGCTCTCAAAATGCTTCTCTCGGGCCGAAAAGCTCAAAAGTGACATTTGGCTGTTTTCTGACCAACTACTGATGGGACCTACATGAAACTGCCCTGGCAGTGTAGAATTCATCCAATCACACGTTTCTGGCTTGGAAACTTGTTTCTGAGTGCTTCTGTTGGAAAGTAACAGCCTAAATGACAACATGCTCTCAAAATGCTTCTCTCGGGCCGAAAAAGCTCAAAAGTGACATTTTGCTGTTTTCTGACCAACTACTGATGGGACCAACATGAAACTGCCCTGGCAGTGTAGAATTCATCCAATCACACGTTTCTGGCTTGGAAACTTGTTTCTGAGTGCTTCTGTTGGAAAGCAACAGCCTAAATGACAACATGCTCTCAAAATGCTTCTCTCGGGCCGAAAAGCTCAAAAGTGACATTTTGCTGTTTTCTGACCAACTACTGATGGGACCAACATGAAACTGCCCTGGCAGTGTATAATTCATCAAAACACACGTTTCTGGCTTGGAAACTTGTTTCTGAGTGCTTCTGTTGGAAAGTAACAGCCTAAATGACAACATGCTCTCAAAATGCTTCTCTCGGGCCGAAAAGCTCAAAAGTGACATTTTGCTGTTTTCTGACCAACTACTGATGAGACCCACATGAAACTGACCTGGCAGTGTAGAATTCATCAAATCACACGTTTCTGGCTTGGAAACTTGTTTCTGAGTGCTTCTGTTGGAAAGTAACAGCCTAAATGACAACACGCTCTCAAAATGCTTCTCTCGGGCCGAAAAGGTCAAAAGTGACATTTTGCTGTTTTCTGACCAACTACTGATGAGACCTACATGAAACTGCCCTGGCAGTGTAGAATTCATCAAATCACACGTTTCTGGCTTGGAAACTTGTTTCTGAGTGCTTCTGTTGGAAAGTAACAGCCTAAATGACAACATGCTCTCAAAATGCTTCTCTCGGGCCGAAAAGCTCAAAAGTGACATTTTGCTGTTTTCTGACCAACTACTGATGGGACCAACATGAAACTGCCCTGGCAGTGTAGAATTCATCAAAACACACGTTTCTGGCTTGGAAACTTGTTTCTGAGTGCTTCTGTTGGAAAGTAACAGCCTAAATGACAACATGCTCTCAAAATGCTTCTCTCGGGCCGAAAAGGTCAAAAGTGACATTTTGCTGTTTTCTGACCAACTACTGATGAGACCTACATGAAACTGCCCTGGCAGTGTAGAATTCATCAAATCACACGTTTCTGGCTTGGAAACTTGTTTCTGAGTGCTTCTGTTGGAAAGCAACAGCCTAAATGACAACATGCTCTCAAAATGCTTCTCTCGGGCCGAAAAGCTCAAAAGTGACATTTTGCTGTTTTCTGACCAACTACTGATGAGACCAACATGAAACTGCCCTGGCAGTGTAGAATTCATCAAATCACACGTTTCTGGCTTGGAAACTTGTTTCTGAGTGCTTCTGTTGGAAAGTAACAGCCTAAATGACAACACGCTCTCAAAATGCTTCTCTCGGGCCGAAAAGCTCAAAAGTGACATTTTGCTGTTTTCTGACCAACTACTGATGAGACCTACATGAAACTGACCTGGCAGTGTAGAATTCATCAAATCACACGTTTCTGGCTTGGAAACTTGTTTCTGAGTGCTTCTGTTGGAAAGCCTAAATGACAACATGCTCTCAAAATGCTTCTCTCGGGCCGAAAAGCTCAAAAGTGAAATTTTGCTGTTTTCTGACCAACTACTGATGGGACCAACATGAAACTGCCCTGGCAGTGTATAATTCATCAAAACACACGTTTCTTGCTTGGAAACTTGTTTCTGAGTGCTTCTGTTGGAAAGTAACAGCCTAAATGACAACATGCTCTCAAAATGCTTCTCTCGGGCCGAAAAGGTCAAAAGTGACATTTTGCTGTTTTCTGACCAACTACTGATGAGACCTACATGAAACTGCCCTGGCAGTGTAGAATTCATCAAATCACACGTTTCTGGCTTGGAAACTTGTTTCTGAGTGCTTTTGTTGGAAAGTAACAGCCTAAATGACAACACGCTCTCAAAATGCTTCTCTCGGGCCGAAAAGCTCAAAAGTGACATTTTGCTGTTTTCTGACCAACTACTGATGGGACCTACATGAAACTGACCTGGCAGTGTAGAATTCATCAAATCACACGTTTCTGGCTTGGAAACTTGTTTCTGAGTGCTTCTGTTGGAAAGTAACAGCCTAAATGACAACACGCTCTCAAAATGCTTCTCTCGGGCCGAAAAGGTCAAAAGTGACATTTTGCTGTTTTCTGACCAACTACTGATGAGACCTACATGAAACTGCCCTGGCAGTGTAGAATTCATCAAATCACACGTTTCTGGCTTGGAAACTTGTTTCTGAGTGCTTCTGTTGGAAAGTAACAGCCTAAATGACAACATGCTCTCAAAATGCTTCTCTCGGGCCGAAAAGCTCAAAAGTGACATTTTGCTGTTTTCTGACCAACTACTGATGGGACCAACATGAAACTGCCCTGGCAGTGTAGAATTCATCAAAACACACGTTTCTGGCTTGAAAACTTGTTTCTGAGTGCTTCTGTTGGAAAGTAACAGCCTAAATGACAACATGCTCTCAAAATGCTTCTCTCGGGCCGAAAAGCTCAAAAGTGACATTTTGCTGTTTTCTGACCAACTACTGATGGGACCAACATGAAACTGCCCTGGCAGTGTAGAATTCATCAAAACACACGTTTCTGGCTTGGAAACTTGTTTCTGAGTGCTTCTGTTGGAAAGTAACAGCCTAAATGACAACATGCTCTCAAAATGCTTCTCTCGGGCCGAAAAGCTCAAAAGTGACATTTTGCTGTTTTCTGACCAACTACTGATGAGACCTACATGAAACTGCCCTGGCAGTGTAGAATTCATCAAATCACACGTTTCTGGCTTGGAAACTTGTTTCTGAGTGCTTCTGTTGGAAAGTAACAGCCTAAATGACAACATGCTCTCAAAATGCTTCTCTCGGGCCGAAAAGCTCAAAAGTGACATTTTGCTGTTTTCTGACCAACTACTGATGGGACCAACATGAAACTGCCCTGGCAGTGTAGAATTCATCAAAACACACGTTTCTGGCTTGAAAACTTGTTTCTGAGTGCTTCTGTTGGAAAGTAACAGCCTAAATGACAACATGCTCTCAAAATGCTTCTCTCGGGCCGAAAAGCTCAAAAGTGACATTTTGCTGTTTTCTGACCAACTACTGATGGGACCAACATGAAACTGCCCTGGCAGTGTAGAATTCATCAAAACACACGTTTCTGGCTTGGAAACTTGTTTCTGAGTGCTTCTGTTGGAAAGTAACAGCCTAAATGACAACATGCTCTCAAAATGCTTCTCTCGGGCCGAAAAGGTCAAAAGTGACATTTTGCTGTTTTCTGACCAACTACTGATTAGACCTACATGAAACTGCCCTGGCAGTGTAGAATTCATCAAATCACACGTTTCTGGCTTGGAAACTTGTTTCTGAGTGCTTCTGTTGGAAAGCAACAGCCTAAATGACAACATGCTCTCAAAATGCTTCTCTCGGGCCGAAAAGGTCAAAAGTGACATTTTGCTGTTTTCTGACCAACTACTGATGAGACCTACATGAAACTGACCTGGCAGTGTAGAATTCATCAAATCACACGTTTCTGGCTTGGAAACTTGTTTCTGAGTGCTTCTGTTGGAAAGTAACAGCCTAAATGACAACATGCTCTCAAAATGCTTCTCTTGGGCCGAAAAGCTCAAAAGTGACATTTTGCTGTTTTCTGACCAACTACTGATGAGACCTACATGAAACTGCCCTGGCAGTGTAGAATTCATCAAATCACACGTTTCTGGCTTAGAAACTTGTTTTTGAGTGCTTCTGTTGGAAAGTAACAGCCTAAATGACAACATGCTCTCAAAATGCTTCTCTCGGGCCGAAAAGGTCAAAAGTGACATTTTGCTGTTTTCTGACCAACTACTGATGAGACCTACATGAAACTGCCCTGGCAGTGTAGAATTCATCAAATCACACGTTTCTGGCTTGGAAACTTGTTTTTGAGTGCTTCTGTTGGAAAGTAACAGCCTAAATGACAACATGCTCTCAAAATGCTTCTCTCGGGCCGAAAAGGTCAAAAGTGACATTTTGCTGTTTTCTGACCAACTACTGATGGGACCTACATGAAACTGCCCTGGCAGTGTAGAATTCATCAAATCACACGTTTCTGGCTTGGAAACTTGTTTCTGAGTGCTTCTGTTGGAAAGTAACAGCCTAAATGACAACGTGCTCTCAAAATGCTTCTCTCGGGCCGAAAAGCTCAAAAGTGACATTTGGCTGTTTTCTGACCAACTACTGATGGGACCTACATGAAACTGCCCTGGCAGTGTAGAATTCATCCAATCACACGTTTCTGGCTTGGAAACTTGTTTCTGAGTGCTTCTGTTGGAAAGTAACAGCCTAAATGACAACATGCTCTCAAAATGCTTCTCTCGGGCCGAAAAGCTCAAAAGTGACATTTTGCTGTTTTCTGACCAACTACTGATGGGACCAACATGAAACTGCCCTGGCAGTGTAGAATTCATCAAAACACACGTTTCTGGCTTGGAAACTTGTTTCTGAGTGCTTCTGTTGGAAAGTAACAGCCTAAATGACAACATGCTCTCAAAATGCTTCTCTCGGGCCGAAAAGGTCAAAAGTGACATTTTGCTGTTTTCTGACCAACTACTGATGAGACCTACATGAAACTGCCCTGGCAGTGTAGAATTCATCAAATCACACGTTTCTGGCTTGGAAACTTGTTTCTGAGTGCTTCTGTTGGAAAGCAACAGCCTAAATGACAACATGCTCTCAAAATGCTTCTCTCGGGCCGAAAAGGTCAAAAGTGACATTTTGCTGTTTTCTGACCAACTACTGATGAGACCTACATGAAACTGCCCTGGCAGTGTATAATTCATCAAAACACACGTTTCTGGCTTGGAAACTTGTTTCTGAGTGCTTCTGTTGGAAAGTAACAGCCTAAATGACAACATGCTCTCAAAATGCTTCTCTCGGGCCGAAAAGCTCAAAAGTGAAATTTTGCTGTTTTCTGACCAACTACTGATGGGACCTACATGAAACTGCCCTGGCAGTGTAGAATTCATCAAATCACACGTTTCTGGCTTGGAAACTTGTTTCTAAGTGCTTCTGTTGGAAAGTAACAGCCTAAATGACAACATGCTCTCAAAATGCTTCTCTCGGGCCGAAAAGGTCAAAAGTGACATTTTGCTGTTTTCTGACCAACTACTGATGAGACCTACATGAAACTGCCCTGGCAGTGTAGAATTCATCAAATCACACGTTTCTGGCTTGGAAACTTGTTTCTGAGTGCTTCTGTTGGAAAGTAACAGCCTAAATGACAACGTGCTCTCAAAATGCTTCTCTCGGGCCGAAAAGCTCAAAAGTGACATTTGGCTGTTTTCTGACCAACTACTGATGGGACCTACATGAAACTGCCCTGGCAGTGTAGAATTCATCCAATCACACGTTTCTGGCTTGGAAACTTGTTTCTGAGTGCTTCTGTTGGAAAGTAACAGCCTAAATGACAACATGCTCTCAAAATGCTTCTCTCGGGCCGAAAAGCTCAAAAGTGACATTTTGCTGTTTTCTGACCAACTACTGATGGGACCAACATGAAACTGCCCTGGCAGTGTAGAATTCATCAAAACACACGTTTCTGGCTTGGAAACTTGTTTCTGAGTGCTTCTGTTGGAAAGTAACAGCCTAAATGACAACATGCTCTCAAAATGCTTCTCTCGGGCCGAAAAGGTCAAAAGTGACATTTTGCTGTTTTCTGACCAACTACTGATGAGACCTACATGAAACTGCCCTGGCAGTGTAGAATTCATCAAATCACACGTTTCTGGCTTGGAAACTTGTTTCTGAGTGCTTCTGTTGGAAAGCAACAGCCTAAATGACAACATGCTCTCAAAATGCTTCTCTCGGGCCGAAAAGCTCAAAAGTGACATTTTGCTGTTTTCTGACCAACTACTGATGGGACCAACATGAAACTGCCCTGGCAGTGTATAATTCATCAAAACACACGTTTCTGGCTTGGAAACTTGTTTCTGAGTGCTTCTGTTGGAAAGTAACAGCCTAAATGACAACATGCTCTCAAAATGCTTCTCTCGGGCCGAAAAGCTCAAAAGTGACATTTTGCTGTTTTCTGACCAACTACTGATGAGACCTACATGAAACTGACCTGGCAGTGTAGAATTCATCAAATCACACGTTTCTGGCTTGGAAACTTGTTTCTGAGTGCTTCTGTTGGAAAGTAACAGCCTAAATGACAACACGCTCTCAAAATGCTTCTCTCGGGCCGAAAAGGTCAAAAGTGACATTTTGCTGTTTTCTGACCAACTACTGATGAGACCTACATGAAACTGCCCTGGCAGTGTAGAATTCATCAAATCACACGTTTCTGGCTTGGAAACTTGTTTCTGAGTGCTTCTGTTGGAAAGTAACAGCCTAAATGACAACATGCTCTCAAAATGCTTCTCTCGGGCCGAAAAGCTCAAAAGTGACATTTTGCTGTTTTCTGACCAACTACTGATGGGACCAACATGAAACTGCCCTGGCAGTGTAGAATTCATCAAAACACACGTTTCTGGCTTGGAAACTTGTTTCTGAGTGCTTCTGTTGGAAAGTAACAGCCTAAATGACAACATGCTCTCAAAATGCTTCTCTCGGGCCGAAAAGGTCAAAAGTGACATTTTGCTGTTTTCTGACCAACTACTGATGAGACCTACATGAAACTGCCCTGGCAGTGTAGAATTCATCAAATCACACGTTTCTGGCTTGGAAACTTGTTTCTGAGTGCTTCTGTTGGAAAGCAACAGCCTAAATGACAACATGCTCTCAAAATGCTTCTCTCGGGCCGAAAAGCTCAAAAGTGACATTTTGCTGTTTTCTGACCAACTACTGATGAGACCAACATGAAACTGCCCTGGCAGTGTAGAATTCATCAAATCACACGTTTCTGGCTTGGAAACTTGTTTCTGAGTGCTTCTGTTGGAAAGTAACAGCCTAAATGACAACACGCTCTCAAAATGCTTCTCTCGGGCCGAAAAGCTCAAAAGTGACATTTTGCTGTTTTCTGACCAACTACTGATGAGACCTACATGAAACTGACCTGGCAGTGTAGAATTCATCAAATCACACGTTTCTGGCTTGGAAACTTGTTTCTGAGTGCTTCTGTTGGAAAGTAACAGCCTAAATGACAACATGCTCTCAAAATGCTTCTCTCGGGCCGAAAAGCTCAAAAGTGAAATTTTGCTGTTTTCTGACCAACTACTGATGGGACCAACATGAAACTGCCCTGGCAGTGTATAATTCATCAAAACACACGTTTCTTGCTTGGAAACTTGTTTCTGAGTGCTTCTGTTGGAAAGTAACAGCCTAAATGACAACATGCTCTCAAAATGCTTCTCTCGGGCCGAAAAGCTCAAAAGTGACATTTTGCTGTTTTCTGACCAACTACTGATGAGACCTACATGAAACTGACCTGGCAGTGTAGAATTCATCAAATCACACGTTTCTGGCTTGGAAACTTGTTTCTGAGTGCTTTTGTTGGAAAGTAACAGCCTAAATGACAACACGCTCTCAAAATGCTTCTCTCGGGCCGAAAAGCTCAAAAGTGACATTTTGCTGTTTTCTGACCAACTACTGATGAGACCTACATGAAACTGCCCTGGCAGTGTAGAATTCATCAAATCACACGTTTCTGGCTTGGAAACTTGTTTCTGAGTGCTTCTGTTGGAAAGTAACAGCCTAAATGACAACATGCTCTCAAAATGCTTCTCTCGGGCCGAAAAGGTCAAAAGTGACATTTTGCTGTTTTCTGACCAACTACTGATGAGACCTACATGAAACTGCCCTGGCAGTGTAGAATTCATCAAATCACACGTTTCTGGCTTGGAAACTTGTTTTTGAGTGCTTCTGTTGGAAAGTAACAGCCTAAATGACAACATGCTCTCAAAATGCTTCTCTCGGGCCGAAAAGCTCAAAAGTGAAATTTTGCTGTTTTCTGACCAACTACTGATGGGACCTACATGAAACTGCCCTGGCAGTGTAGAATTCATCAAATCACACGTTTCTGGCTTGGAAACTTGTTTCTAAGTGCTTCTGTTGGAAAGTAACAGCCTAAATGACAACATGCTCTCAAAATGCTTCTCTCGGGCCGAAAAGGTCAAAAGTGACATTTTGCTGTTTTCTGACCAACTACTGATGAGACCTACATGAAACTGCCCTGGCAGTGTAGAATTCATCAAATCACACGTTTCTGGCTTGGAAACTTGTTTCTGAGTGCTTCTGTTGGAAAGTAACAGCCTAAATGACAACGTGCTCTCAAAATGCTTCTCTCGGGCCGAAAAGCTCAAAAGTGACATTTGGCTGTTTTCTGACCAACTACTGATGGGACCTACATGAAACTGCCCTGGCAGTGTAGAATTCATCCAATCACACGTTTCTGGCTTGGAAACTTGTTTCTGAGTGCTTCTGTTGGAAAGTAACAGCCTAAATGACAACATGCTCTCAAAATGCTTCTCTCGGGCCGAAAAGCTCAAAAGTGACATTTTGCTGTTTTCTGACCAACTACTGATGGGACCAACATGAAACTGCCCTGGCAGTGTAGAATTCATCAAAACACACGTTTCTGGCTTGGAAACTTGTTTCTGAGTGCTTCTGTTGGAAAGTAACAGCCTAAATGACAACATGCTCTCAAAATGCTTCTCTCGGGCCGAAAAGGTCAAAAGTGACATTTTGCTGTTTTCTGACCAACTACTGATGAGACCTACATGAAACTGCCCTGGCAGTGTAGAATTCATCAAATCACACGTTTCTGGCTTGGAAACTTGTTTCTGAGTGCTTCTGTTGGAAAGCAACAGCCTAAATGACAACATGCTCTCAAAATGCTTCTCTCGGGCCGAAAAGCTCAAAAGTGACATTTTGCTGTTTTCTGACCAACTACTGATGGGACCAACATGAAACTGCCCTGGCAGTGTATAATTCATCAAAACACACGTTTCTGGCTTGGAAACTTGTTTCTGAGTGCTTCTGTTGGAAAGTAACAGCCTAAATGACAACATGCTCTCAAAATGCTTCTCTCGGGCCGAAAAGCTCAAAAGTGACATTTTGCTGTTTTCTGACCAACTACTGATGAGACCTACATGAAACTGACCTGGCAGTGTAGAATTCATCAAATCACACGTTTCTGGCTTGGAAACTTGTTTCTGAGTGCTTCTGTTGGAAAGTAACAGCCTAAATGACAACACGCTCTCAAAATGCTTCTCTCGGGCCGAAAAGGTCAAAAGTGACATTTTGCTGTTTTCTGACCAACTACTGATGAGACCTACATGAAACTGCCCTGGCAGTGTAGAATTCATCAAATCACACGTTTCTGGCTTGGAAACTTGTTTCTGAGTGCTTCTGTTGGAAAGTAACAGCCTAAATGACAACATGCTCTCAAAATGCTTCTCTCGGGCCGAAAAGCTCAAAAGTGACATTTTGCTGTTTTCTGACCAACTACTGATGGGACCAACATGAAACTGCCCTGGCAGTGTAGAATTCATCAAAACACACGTTTCTGGCTTGGAAACTTGTTTCTGAGTGCTTCTGTTGGAAAGTAACAGCCTAAATGACAACATGCTCTCAAAATGCTTCTCTCGGGCCGAAAAGGTCAAAAGTGACATTTTGTTGTTTTCTGACCAACTACTGATGAGACCTACATGAAACTGCCCTGGCAGTGTAGAATTCATCAAATCACACGTTTCTGGCTTGGAAACTTGTTTCTGAGTGCTTCTGTTGGAAAGCAACAGCCTAAATGACAACATGCTCTCAAAATGCTTCTCTCGGGCCGAAAAGCTCAAAAGTGACATTTTGCTGTTTTCTGACCAACTACTGATGAGACCAACATGAAACTGCCCTGGCAGTGTAGAATTCATCAAATCACACGTTTCTGGCTTGGAAACTTGTTTCTGAGTGCTTCTGTTGGAAAGTAACAGCCTAAATGACAACACGCTCTCAAAATGCTTCTCTCGGGCCGAAAAGCTCAAAAGTGACATTTTGCTGTTTTCTGACCAACTACTGATGAGACCTACATGAAACTGACCTGGCAGTGTAGAATTCATCAAATCACACGTTTCTGGCTTGGAAACTTGTTTCTGAGTGCTTCTGTTGGAAAGTAACAGCCTAAATGACAACATGCTCTCAAAATGCTTCTCTCGGGCCGAAAAGCTCAAAAGTGACATTTTGCTGTTTTCTGACCAACTACTGATGAGACCTACATGAAACTGACCTGGCAGTGTAGAATTCATCAAATCACACGTTTCTGGCTTGGAAACTTGTTTCTGAGTGCTTCTGTTGGAAAGTAACAGCCTAAATGACAACACGCTCTCAAAATGCTTCTCTCGGGCCGAAAAGGTCAAAAGTGACATTTTGCTGTTTTCTGACCAACTACTGATGAGACCTACATGAAACTGCCCTGGCAGTGTAGAATTCATCAAATCACACGTTTCTGGCTTGGAAACTTGTTTCTGAGTGCTTCTGTTGGAAAGTAACAGCCTAAATGACAACATGCTCTCAAAATGCTTCTCTCGGGCCGAAAAGCTCAAAAGTGACATTTTGCTGTTTTCTGACCAACTACTGATGGGACCAACATGAAACTGCCCTGGCAGTGTAGAATTCATCAAAACACACGTTTCTGGCTTGGAAACTTGTTTCTGAGTGCTTCTGTTGGAAAGTAACAGCCTAAATGACAACATGCTCTCAAAATGCTTCTCTCGGGCCGAAAAGGTCAAAAGTGACATTTTGCTGTTTTCTGACCAACTACTGATGAGACCTACATGAAACTGCCCTGGCAGTGTAGAATTCATCAAATCACACGTTTCTGGCTTGGAAACTTGTTTCTGAGTGCTTCTGTTGGAAAGCAACAGCCTAAATGACAACATGCTCTCAAAATGCTTCTCTCGGGCCGAAAAGCTCAAAAGTGACATTTTGCTGTTTTCTGACCAACTACTGATGAGACCAACATGAAACTGCCCTGGCAGTGTAGAATTCATCAAATCACACGTTTCTGGCTTGGAAACTTGTTTCTGAGTGCTTCTGTTGGAAAGTAACAGCCTAAATGACAACATGCTCTCAAAATGCTTCTCTCGGGCCGAAAAGCTCAAAAGTGACATTTTGCTGTTTTCTGACCAACTACTGATGGGACCAACATGAAACTGCCCTGGCAGTGTAGAATTCATCAAAACACACGTTTCTGGCTTGGAAACTTGTTTCTGAGTGCTTCTGTTGGAAAGTAACAGCCTAAATGACAACATGCTCTCAAAATGCTTCTCTCGGGCCGAAAAGCTCAAAAGTGACATTTTGCTGTTTTCTGACCAACTACTGATGGGACCAACATGAAACTGCCCTGGCAGTGTAGAATTCATCAAAACACACGTTTCTGGCTTGGAAACTTGTTTCTGAGTGCTTCTGTTGGAAAGTAACAGCCTAAATGACAACATGCTCTCAAAATGCTTCTCTCGGGCCGAAAAGGTCAAAAGTGACATTTTGCTGTTTTCTGACCAACTACTGATTAGACCTACATGAAACTGCCCTGGCAGTGTAGAATTCATCAAATCACACGTTTCTGGCTTGGAAACTTGTTTCTGAGTGCTTCTGTTGGAAAGTAACAGCCTAAATGACAACATGCTCTCAAAATGCTTCTCTTGGGCCGAAAAGCTCAAAAGTGACATTTTGCTGTTTTCTGACCAACTACTGATGGGACCAACATGAAACTGCCCTGGCAGTGTATAATTCATCAAAACACACGTTTCTGGCTTGGAAACTTGTTTCTGAGTGCTTCTGTTGGAAAGTAACAGCCTAAATGACAACATGCTCTCAAAATGCTTCTCTCGGGCCGAAAAGCTCAAAAGTGACATTTTGCTGTTTTCTGACCAACTACTGATGGGACCTACATGAAACTGCCCTGGCAGTGTAGAATTCATCAAATCACACGTTTCTGGCTTGGAAACTTGTTTCTGAGTGCTTCTGTTGGAAAGTAACAGCCTAAATGACAACATGCTCTCAAAATGCTTCTCTCGGGCCGAAAAGCTCAAAAGTGACATTTTGCTGTTTTCTGACCAACTACTGATGGGACCAACATGAAACTGCCCTGGCAGTGTATAATTCATCAAAACACACGTTTCTGGCTTGGAAACTTGTTTCTGAGTGCTTCTGTTGGAAAGTAACAGCCTAAATGACAACATGCTCTCAAAATGCTTCTCTCGGGCCGAAAAGCTCAAAAGTGACATTTTGCTGTTTTCTGACCAACTACTGATGGGACCTACATGAAACTGCCCTGGCAGTGTAGAATTCATCAAATCACACGTTTCTGGCTTGGAAACTTGTTTCTGAGTGCTTCTGTTGGAAAGTAACAGCCTAAATGACAACATGCTCTCAAAATGCTTCTCTCGGGCCGAAAAGGTCAAAAGTGACATTTTGCTGTTTTCTGACCAACTACTGATGAGACCTACATGAAACTGACCTGGCAGTGTAGAATTCATCAAATCACACGTTTCTGGCTTGGAAACTTGTTTCTGAGTGCTTCTGTTGGAAAGTAACAGCCTAAATGACAACATGCTCTCAAAATGCTTCTCTCGGGCCGAAAAGGTCAAAAGTGACATTTTGCTGTTTTCTGACCAACTACTGATTAGACCTACATGAAACTGCCCTGGCAGTGTAGAATTCATCAAATCACACGTTTCTGGCTTGGAAACTTGTTTCTGAGTGCTTCTGTTGGAAAGCAACAGCCTAAATGACAACATGCTCTCAAAATGCTTCTCTCGGGCCGAAAAGGTCAAAAGTGACATTTTGCTGTTTTCTGACCAACTACTGATGAGACCTACATGAAACTGACCTGGCAGTGTAGAATTCATCAAATCACACGTTTCTGGCTTGGAAACTTGTTTCTGAGTGCTTCTGTTGGAAAGTAACAGCCTAAATGACAACATGCTCTCAAAATGCTTCTCTTGGGCCGAAAAGCTCAAAAGTGACATTTTGCTGTTTTCTGACCAACTACTGATGGGACCAACATGAAACTGCCCTGGCAGTGTATAATTCATCAAAACACACGTTTCTGGCTTGGAAACTTGTTTCTGAGTGCTTCTGTTGGAAAGTAACAGCCTAAATGACAACATGCTCTCAAAATGCTTCTCTCGGGCCGAAAAGCTCAAAAGTGACATTTTGCTGTTTTCTGACCAACTACTGATGGGACCTACATGAAACTGCCCTGGCAGTGTAGAATTCATCAAATCACACGTTTCTGGCTTGGAAACTTGTTTCTGAGTGCTTCTGTTGGAAAGTAACAGCCTAAATGACAACATGCTCTCAAAATGCTTCTCTCGGGCCGAAAAGCTCAAAAGTGACATTTTGCTGTTTTCTGACCAACTACTGATGAGACCTACATGAAACTGCCCTGGCAGTGTAGAATTCATCAAATCACACGTTTCTGGCTTGGAAACTTGTTTCTGAGTGCTTTTGTTGGAAAGTAACAGCCTAAATGACAACACGCTCTCAAAATGCTTCTCTCGGGCCGAAAAGCTCAAAAGTGACATTTTGCTGTTTTCTGACCAACTACTGATGGGACCTACATGAAACTGCCCTGGCAGTGTAGAATTCATCAAATCACACGTTTCTGGCTTGGAAACTTGTTTCTGAGTGCTTCTGTTGGAAAGTAACAGCCTAAATGACAACACGCTCTCAAAATGCTTCTCTCGGGCCGAAAAGGTCAAAAGTGACATTTTGCTGTTTTCTGACCAACTACTGATGAGACCTACATGAAACTGCCCTGGCAGTGTAGAATTCATCAAATCACACGTTTCTGGCTTGGAAACTTGTTTCTGAGTGCTTCTGTTGGAAAGTAACAGCCTAAATGACAACATGCTCTCAAAATGCTTCTCTCGGGCCGAAAAGCTCAAAAGTGACATTTTGCTGTTTTCTGACCAACTACTGATGGGACCTACATGAAACTGCCCTGGCAGTGTAGAATTCATCAAATCACACGTTTCTGGCTTGGAAACTTGTTTCTGAGTGCTTCTGTTGGAAAGTAACAGCCTAAATGACAACATGCTCTCAAAATGCTTCTCTCGGGCCGAAAAGCTCAAAAGTGACATTTTGCTGTTTTCTGACCAACTACTGATGGGACCAACATGAAACTGCCCTGGCAGTGTATAATTCATCAAAACACACGTTTCTGGCTTGGAAACTTGTTTCTGAGTGCTTCTGTTGGAAAGTAACAGCCTAAATGACAACATGCTCTCAAAATGCTTCTCTCGGGCCGAAAAGCTCAAAAGTGACATTTTGCTGTTTTCTGACCAACTACTGATGGGACCTACATGAAACTGCCCTGGCAGTGTAGAATTCATCAAATCACACGTTTCTGGCTTGGAAACTTGTTTCTGAGTGCTTCTGTTGGAAAGTAACAGCCTAAATGACAACATGCTCTCAAAATGCTTCTCTCGGGCCGAAAAGGTCAAAAGTGACATTTTGCTGTTTTCAGACCAACTACTGATGAGACCTACATGAAACTGACCTGGCAGTGTAGAATTCATCAAATCACACGTTTCTGGCTTGGAAACTTGTTTCTGAGTGCTTCTGTTGGAAAGTAACAGCCTAAATGACAACATGCTCTCAAAATGCTTCTCTCGGGCCGAAAAGGTCAAAAGTGACATTTTGCTGTTTTCTGACCAACTACTGATGAGACCTACATGAAACTGACCTGGCAGTGTAGAATTCATCAAATCACACGTTTCTGGCTTGGAAACTTGTTTCTGAGTGCTTCTGTTGGAAAGTAACAGCCTAAATGACAACATGCTCTCAAAATGCTTCTCTCGGGCCGAAAAGGTCAAAAGTGACATTTTGCTGTTTTCTGACCAACTACTGATGAGACCTACATGAAACTGACCTGGCAGTGTAGAATTCATCAAATCACACGTTTCTGGCTTGGAAACTTGTTTCTGAGTGCTTCTGTTGGAAAGTAACAGCCTAAATGACAACATGCTCTCAAAATGCTTCTCTCGGGCCGAAAAGCTCAAAAGTGACATTTTGCTGTTTTCTGACCAACTACTGATGAGACCTACATGAAACTGACCTGGCAGTGTAGAATTCATCAAATCACACGTTTCTGGCTTGGAAACTTGTTTCTGAGTGCTTCTGTTGGAAAGTAACAGCCTAAATGACAACATGCTCTCAAAATGCTTCTCTCGGGCCGAAAAGCTCAAAAGTGACATTTTGCTGTTTTCTGACCAACTACTGATGAGACCTACATGAAACTGCCCTGGCAGTGTAGAATTCATCAAATCACACGTTTCTGGCTTGGAAACTTGTTTCTGAGTGCTTTTGTTGGAAAGTAACAGCCTAAATGACAACACGCTCTCAAAATGCTTCTCTCGGGCCGAAAAGCTCAAAAGTGACATTTTGCTGTTTTCTGACCAACTACTGATGGGACCTACATGAAACTGCCCTGGCAGTGTAGAATTCATCAAATCACACGTTTCTGGCTTGGAAACTTGTTTCTGAGTGCTTCTGTTGGAAAGTAACAGCCTAAATGACAACACGCTCTCAAAATGCTTCTCTCGGGCCGAAAAGGTCAAAAGTGACATTTTGCTGTTTTCTGACCAACTACTGATGAGACCTACATGAAACTGCCCTGGCAGTGTAGAATTCATCAAATCACACGTTTCTGGCTTGGAAACTTGTTTCTGAGTGCTTCTGTTGGAAAGTAACAGCCTAAATGACAACATGCTCTCAAAATGCTTCTCTCGGGCCGAAAAGCTCAAAAGTGACATTTTGCTGTTTTCTGACCAACTACTGATGGGACCAACATGAAACTGCCCTGGCAGTGTAGAATTCATCAAAACACACGTTTCTGGCTTGGAAACTTGTTTCTGAGTGCTTCTGTTGGAAAGTAACAGCCTAAATGACAACATGCTCTCAAAATGCTTCTCTCGGGCCGAAAAGGTCAAAAGTGACATTTTGCTGTTTTCTGACCAACTACTGATGAGACCAACATGAAACTGCCCTGGCAGTGTAGAATTCATCAAATCACACGTTTCTGGCTTGGAAACTTGTTTCTGAGTGCTTCTGTTGGAAAGTAACAGCCTAAATGACAACATGCTCTCAAAATGCTTCTCTCGGGCCGAAAAGGTCAAAAGTGACATTTTGCTGTTTTCTGACCAACTACTGATGAGACCTACATGAAACTGACCTGGCAGTGTAGAATTCATCAAATCACACGTTTCTGGCTTGGAAACTTGTTTCTGAGTGCTTCTGTTGGAAAGTAACAGCCTAAATGACAACACGCTCTCAAAATGCTTCTCTCGGGCCGAAAAGGTCAAAAGTGACATTTTGCTGTTTGCTGACCAACTACTGATGGGACCTACATGAAACTGCCCTGACAGTGTAGAATTCATCAAATCACACGTTTCTGGCTTGGAAACTTGTTTCTGAGTGCTTCTGTTGGAAAGTAACAGCCTAAATGACAACATGCTCTCAAAATGCTTCTCTCGGGCCGAAAAGCTCAAAAGTGACATTTTGCTGTTTTCTGACCAACTACTGATGGGACCAACATGAAACTGCCCTGGCAGTGTATAATTCATCAAATCACACGTTTCTGGCTTGGAAACTTGTTTCTGAGTGCTTCTGTTGGAAAGTAACAGCCTAAATGACAACATGCTCTCAAAATGCTTCTCTCGGGCCGAAAAGGTCAAAAGTGACATTTTGCTGTTTTCTGACCAACTACTGATGAGACCTACATGAAACTGACCTGGCAGTGTAGAATTCATCAAATCACACGTTTCTGGCTTGGAAACTTGTTTCTGAGTGCTTCTGTTGGAAAGTAACAGCCTAAATGACAACATGCTCTCAAAATGCTTCTCTCGGGCCGAAAAGGTCAAAAGTGACATTTTGCTGTTTTCTGACCAACTACTGATGGGACCTACATGAAACTGCCCTGGCAGTGTAGAATTCATCAAATCACACGTTTCTGGCTTGGAAACTTGTTTCTGAGTGCTTCTGTTGGAAAGTAACAGCCTAAATGACAACATGCTCTCAAAATGCTTCTCTCGGGCCGAAAAGCTCAAAAGTGACATTTTGCTGTTTTCTGACCAACTACTGATGGGACCAACATGAAACTGCCCTGGCAGTGTATAATTCATCAAATCACACGTTTCTGGCTTGGAAACTTGTTTCTGAGTGCTTCTGTTGGAAAGTAACAGCCTAAATGACAACATGCTCTCAAAATGCTTCTCTCGGGCCGAAAAGCTCAAAAGTGACATTTTGCTGTTTTCTGACCAACTACTGATGGGACCAACATGAAACTGCCCTGGCAGTGTATAATTCATCAAATCACACGTTTCTGGCTTGGAAACTTGTTTCTGAGTGCTTCTGTTGGAAAGTAACAGCCTAAATGACAACACGCTCTCAAAATGCTTCTCTCGGGCCGAAAAGGTCAAAAGTGACATTTTGCTGTTTGCTGACCAACTACTGATGGGACCTACATGAAACTGCCCTGACAGTGTAGAATTCATCAAATCACACGTTTCTGGCTTGGAAACTTGTTTCTGAGTGCTTCTGTTGGAAAGTAACAGCCTAAATGACAACATGCTCTCAAAATGCTTCTCTCGGGCCGAAAAGCTCAAAAGTGACATTTTGCTGTTTTCTGACCAACTACTGATGGGACCAACATGAAACTGCCCTGGCAGTGTATAATTCATCAAATCACACGTTTCTGGCTTGGAAACTTGTTTCTGAGTGCTTCTGTTGGAAAGTAACAGCCTAAATGACAACATGCTCTCAAAATGCTTCTCTCGGGCCGAAAAGGTCAAAAGTGACATTTTGCTGTTTTCTGACCAACTACTGATTAGACCTACATGAAACTGCCCTGGCAGTGTAGAATTCATCAAATCACACGTTTCTGGCTTGGAAACTTGTTTCTGAGTGCTTCTGTTGGAAAGCAACAGCCTAAATGACAACATGCTCTCAAAATGCTTCTCTCGGGCCGAAAAGGTCAAAAGTGACATTTTGCTGTTTTCTGACCAACTACTGATGAGACCTACATGAAACTGCCCTGGCAGTGTAGAATTCATCAAATCACACGTTTCTGGCTTGGAAACTTGTTTCTGAGTGCTTCTGTTGGAAAGTAACAGCCTAAATGACAACATGCTCTCAAAATGCTTCTCTCGGGCCGAAAAGCTCAAAAGTGACATTTTGCTGTTTTCTGACCAACTACTGATGGGACCTACATGAAACTGCCCTGGCAGTGTAGAATTCATCAAATCACACGTTTCTGGCTTGGAAACTTGTTTCTGAGTGCTTCTGTTGGAAAGTAACAGCCTAAATGACAACATGCTCTCAAAATGCTTCTCTCGGGCCGAAAAGCTCAAAAGTGACATTTTGCTGTTTTCTGACCAACTACTGATGGGACCAACATGAAACTGCCCTGGCAGTGTAGAATTCATCAAAACACACGTTTCTGGCTTGGAAACTTGTTTCTGAGTGCTTCTGTTGGAAAGTAACAGCCTAAATGACAACATGCTCTCAAAATGCTTCTCTCGGGCCGAAAAGCTCAAAAGTGACATTTTGCTGTTTTCTGACCAACTACTGATGAGACCAACATGAAACTGCCCTGGCAGTGTATAATTCATCAAATCACACGTTTCTGGCTTGGAAACTTGTTTCTGAGTGCTTCTGTTGGAAAGTAACAGCCTAAATGACAACATGCTCTCAAAATGCTTCTCTCGGGCCGAAAAGCTCAAAAGTGACATTTTGCTGTTTTCTGACCAACTACTGATGGGACCAACATGAAACTGCCCTGGCAGTGTATAATTCATCAAATCACACGTTTCTGGCTTGGAAACTTGTTTCTGAGTGCTTCTGTTGGAAAGTAACAGCCTAAATGACAACATGCTCTCAAAATGCTTCTCTCGGGCCGAAAAGCTCAAAAGTGACATTTTGCTGTTTTCTGACCAACTACTGATGGGACCAACATGAAACTGCCCTGGCAGTGTATAATTCATCAAATCACACGTTTCTGGCTTGGAAACTTGTTTCTGAGTGCTTCTGTTGGAAAGTAACAGCCTAAATGACAACATGCTCTCAAAATGCTTCTCTCGGGCCGAAAAGGTCAAAAGTGACATTTTGCTGTTTTCTGACCAACTACTGATGAGACCTACATGAAACTGACCTGGCAGTGTAGAATTCATCAAATCACACGTTTCTGGCTTGGAAACTTGTTTCTGAGTGCTTCTGTTGGAAAGTAACAGCCTAAATGACAACATGCTCTCAAAATGCTTCTCTCGGGTCGAAAAGCTCAAAAGTGACATTTTGCTGTTTTCTGACCAACTACTGATGGGACCTACATGAAACTGCCCTGGCAGTGTAGAATTCATCAAATCACACGTTTCTGGCTTGGAAACATGTTTCTGAGTGCTTCTGTTGGAAAGTAACAGCCTAAATGACAACATGCTCTCAAAATGCTTCTCTCGGGCCGAAAAGCTCAAAAGTGACATTTTGCTGTTTTCTGACCAACTACTGATGAGACCTACATGAAACTGACCTGGCAGTGTAGAATTCATCAAATCACACGTTTCTGGCTTGGAAACTTGTTTCTGAGTGCTTCTGTTGGAAAGTAACAGCCTAAATGACAACATGCTCTCAAAATGCTTCTCTCGGGCCGAAAAGGTCAAAAGTGACATTTTGCTGTTTTCTGACCAACTACTGATTAGACCTACATGAAACTGCCCTGGCAGTGTAGAATTCATCAAATCACACGTTTCTGGCTTGGAAACTTGTTTCTGAGTGCTTCTGTTGGAAAGCAACAGCCTAAATGACAACATGCTCTCAAAATGCTTCTCTCGGGCCGAAAAGGTCAAAAGTGACATTTTGCTGTTTTCTGACCAACTACTGATGAGACCTACATGAAACTGCCCTGGCAGTGTAGAATTCATCAAATCACACGTTTCTGGCTTGGAAACTTGTTTCTGAGTGCTTCTGTTGGAAAGTAACAGCCTAAATGACAACATGCTCTCAAAATGCTTCTCTCGGGCCGAAAAGCTCAAAAGTGACATTTTGCTGTTTTCTGACCAACTACTGATGGGACCTACATGAAACTGCCCTGGCAGTGTAGAATTCATCAAATCACACGTTTCTGGCTTGGAAACTTGTTTCTGAGTGCTTCTGTTGGAAAGTAACAGCCTAAATGACAACATGCTCTCAAAATGCTTCTCTCGGGCCGAAAAGGTCAAAAGTGACATTTTGCTGTTTTCTGACCAACTACTGATGAGACCTACATGAAACTGACCTGGCAGTGTAGAATTCATCAAATCACACGTTTCTGGCTTGGAAACTTGTTTCTGAGTGCTTCTGTTGGAAAGTAACAGCCTAAATGACAACATGCTCTCAAAATGCTTCTCTCGGGCCGAAAAGGTCAAAAGTGACATTTTGCTGTTTTCTGACCAACTACTGATTAGACCTACATGAAACTGCCCTGGCAGTGTAGAATTCATCAAATCACACGTTTCTGGCTTGGAAACTTGTTTCTGAGTGCTTCTGTTGGAAAGCAACAGCCTAAATGACAACATGCTCTCAAAATGCTTCTCTCGGGCCGAAAAGGTCAAAAGTGACATTTTGCTGTTTTCTGACCAACTACTGATGAGACCTACATGAAACTGACCTGGCAGTGTAGAATTCATCAAATCACACGTTTCTGGCTTGGAAACTTGTTTCTGAGTGCTTCTGTTGGAAAGCAACAGCCTAAATGACAACATGCTCTCAAAATGCTTCTCTCGGGCCGAAAAGGTCAAAAGTGACATTTTGCTGTTTTCTGACCAACTACTGATGAGACCTACATGAAACTGCCCTGGCAGTGTAGAATTCATCAAATCACACGTTTCTGGCTTGGAAACTTGTTTCTGAGTGCTTCTGTTGGAAAGTAACAGCCTAAATGACAACATGCTCTCAAAATGCTTCTCTCGGGCCGAAAAGCTCAAAAGTGACATTTTGCTGTTTTCTGACCAACTACTGATGGGACCTACATGAAACTGCCCTGGCAGTGTAGAATTCATCAAATCACACGTTTCTGGCTTGGAAACTTGTTTCTGAGTGCTTCTGTTGGAAAGTAACAGCCTAAATGACAACATGCTCTCAAAATGCTTCTCTCGGGCCGAAAAGGTCAAAAGTGACATTTTGCTGTTTTCTGACCAACTACTGATGAGACCTACATGAAACTGACCTGGCAGTGTAGAATTCATCAAATCACACGTTTCTGGCTTGGAAACTTGTTTCTGAGTGCTTCTGTTGGAAAGTAACAGCCTAAATGACAACATGCTCTCAAAATGCTTCTCTCGGGCCGAAAAGGTCAAAAGTGACATTTTGCTGTTTTCTGACCAACTACTGATTAGACCTACATGAAACTGCCCTGGCAGTGTAGAATTCATCAAATCACACGTTTCTGGCTTGGAAACTTGTTTCTGAGTGCTTCTGTTGGAAAGCAACAGCCTAAATGACAACATGCTCTCAAAATGCTTCTCTCGGGCCGAAAAGCTCAAAAGTGACATTTTGCTGTTTTCTGACCAACTACTGATGAGACCTACATGAAACTGACCTGGCAGTGTAGAATTCATCAAATCACACGTTTCTGGCTTGGAAACTTGTTTCTGAGTGCTTCTGTTGGAAAGTAACAGCCTAAATGACAACATGCTCTCAAAATGCTTCTCTTGGGCCGAAAAGCTCAAAAGTGACATTTTGCTGTTTTCTGACCAACTACTGATGGGACCAACATGAAACTGCCCTGGCAGTGTATAATTCATCAAAACACACGTTTCTGGCTTGGAAACTTGTTTCTGAGTGCTTCTGTTGGAAAGTAACAGCCTAAATGACAACATGCTCTCAAAATGCTTCTCTCGGGCCGAAAAGCTCAAAAGTGACATTTTGCTGTTTTCTGACCAACTACTGATGGGACCTACATGAAACTGCCCTGGCAGTGTAGAATTCATCAAATCACACGTTTCTGGCTTGGAAACTTGTTTCTGAGTGCTTCTGTTGGAAAGTAACAGCCTAAATGACAACATGCTCTCAAAATGCTTCTCTCGGGCCGAAAAGCTCAAAAGTGACATTTTGCTGTTTTCTGACCAACTACTGATGGGACCAACATGAAACTGCCCTGGCAGTGTATAATTCATCAAAACACACGTTTCTGGCTTGGAAACTTGTTTCTGAGTGCTTCTGTTGGAAAGTAACAGCCTAAATGACAACATGCTCTCAAAATGCTTCTCTCGGGCCGAAAAGCTCAAAAGTGACATTTTGCTGTTTTCTGACCAACTACTGATGGGACCTACATGAAACTGCCCTGGCAGTGTAGAATTCATCAAATCACACGTTTCTGGCTTGGAAACTTGTTTCTGAGTGCTTCTGTTGGAAAGCAACAGCCTAAATGACAACATGCTCTCAAAATGCTTCTCTCGGGCCGAAAAGCTCAAAAGTGACATTTTGCTGTTTTCTGACCAACTACTGATGAGACCTACATGAAACTGACCTGGCAGTGTAGAATTCATCAAATCACACGTTTCTGGCTTGGAAACTTGTTTCTGAGTGCTTCTGTTGGAAAGTAACAGCCTAAATGACAACATGCTCTCAAAATGCTTCTCTTGGGCCGAAAAGCTCAAAAGTGACATTTTGCTGTTTTCTGACCAACTACTGATGGGACCAACATGAAACTGCCCTGGCAGTGTATAATTCATCAAAACACACGTTTCTGGCTTGGAAACTTGTTTCTGAGTGCTTCTGTTGGAAAGTAACAGCCTAAATGACAACATGCTCTCAAAATGCTTCTCTCGGGCCGAAAAGCTCAAAAGTGACATTTTGCTGTTTTCTGACCAACTACTGATGGGACCTACATGAAACTGCCCTGGCAGTGTAGAATTCATCAAATCACACGTTTCTGGCTTGGAAACTTGTTTCTGAGTGCTTCTGTTGGAAAGTAACAGCCTAAATGACAACATGCTCTCAAAATGCTTCTCTCGGGCCGAAAAGCTCAAAAGTGACATTTTGCTGTTTTCTGACCAACTACTGATGGGACCAACATGAAACTGCCCTGGCAGTGTATAATTCATCAAAACACACGTTTCTGGCTTGGAAACTTGTTTCTGAGTGCTTCTGTTGGAAAGTAACAGCCTAAATGACAACACGCTCTCAAAATGCTTCTCTCGGGCCGAAAAGGTCAAAAGTGACATTTTGCTGTTTTCTGACCAACTACTGATGAGACCTACATGAAACTGCCCTGGCAGTGTAGAATTCATCAAATCACACGTTTCTGGCTTGGAAACTTGTTTCTGAGTGCTTCTGTTGGAAAGTAACAGCCTAAATGACAACATGCTCTCAAAATGCTTCTCTCGGGCCGAAAAGCTCAAAAGTGACATTTTGCTGTTTTCTGACCAACTACTGATGGGACCAACATGAAACTGCCCTGGCAGTGTAGAATTCATCAAAACACACGTTTCTGGCTTGGAAACTTGTTTCTGAGTGCTTCTGTTGGAAAGTAACAGCCTAAATGACAACATGCTCTCAAAATGCTTCTCTCGGGCCGAAAAGGTCAAAAGTGACATTTTGCTGTTTTCTGACCAACTACTGATGAGACCAACATGAAACTGCCCTGGCAGTGTAGAATTCATCAAATCACACGTTTCTGGCTTGGAAACTTGTTTCTGAGTGCTTCTGTTGGAAAGTAACAGCCTAAATGACAACATGCTCTCAAAATGCTTCTCTCGGGCCGAAAAGGTCAAAAGTGACATTTTGCTGTTTTCTGACCAACTACTGATGAGACCTACATGAAACTGACCTGGCAGTGTAGAATTCATCAAATCACACGTTTCTGGCTTGGAAACTTGTTTCTGAGTGCTTCTGTTGGAAAGTAACAGCCTAAATGACAACACGCTCTCAAAATGCTTCTCTCGGGCCGAAAAGGTCAAAAGTGACATTTTGCTGTTTGCTGACCAACTACTGATGGGACCTACATGAAACTGCCCTGACAGTGTAGAATTCATCAAATCACACGTTTCTGGCTTGGAAACTTGTTTCTGAGTGCTTCTGTTGGAAAGTAACAGCCTAAATGACAACACGCTCTCAAAATGCTTCTCTCGGGCCGAAAAGGTCAAAAGTGACATTTTGCTGTTTTCTGACCAACTACTGATGAGACCTACATGAAACTGACCTGGCAGTGTAGAATTCATCAAATCACACGTTTCTGGCTTGGAAACTTGTTTCTGAGTGCTTCTGTTGGAAAGTAACAGCCTAAATGACAACATGCTCTCAAAATGCTTCTCTCGGGCCGAAAAGCTCAAAAGTGACATTTTGCTGTTTTCTGACCAACTACTGATGGGACCAACATGAAACTGCCCTGGCAGTGTATAATTCATCAAATCACACGTTTCTGGCTTGGAAACTTGTTTCTGAGTGCTTCTGTTGGAAAGTAACAGCCTAAATGACAACATGCTCTCAAAATGCTTCTCTCGGGCCGAAAAGCTCAAAAGTGACATTTTGCTGTTTTCTGACCAACTACTGATGGGACCAACATGAAACTGCCCTGGCAGTGTATAATTCATCAAATCACACGTTTCTGGCTTGGAAACTTGTTTCTGAGTGCTTCTGTTGGAAAGTAACAGCCTAAATGACAACATGCTCTCAAAATGCTTCTCTCGGGCCGAAAAGGTCAAAAGTGACATTTTGCTGTTTTCTGACCAACTACTGATGGGACCAACATGAAACTGCCCTGGCAGTGTATAATTCATCAAATCACACGTTTCTGGCTTGGAAACTTGTTTCTGAGTGCTTCTGTTGGAAAGTAACAGCCTAAATGACAACATGCTCTCAAAATGCTTCTCTCGGGCCGAAAAGCTCAAAAGTGACATTTTGCTGTTTTCTGACCAACTACTGATGGGACCAACATGAAACTGCCCTGGCAGTGTATAATTCATCAAATCACACGTTTCTGGCTTGGAAACTTGTTTCTGAGTGCTTCTGTTGGAAAGTAACAGCCTAAATGACAACATGCTCTCAAAATGCTTCTCTCGGGCCGAAAAGGTCAAAAGTGACATTTTGCTGTTTTCTGACCAACTACTGATGAGACCTACATGAAACTGACCTGGCAGTGTAGAATTCATCAAATCACACGTTTCTGGCTTGGAAACTTGTTTCTGAGTGCTTCTGTTGGAAAGTAACAGCCTAAATGACAACATGCTCTCAAAATGCTTCTCTCGGGCCGAAAAGGTCAAAAGTGACATTTTGCTGTTTTCTGACCAACTACTGATGAGACCTACATGAAACTGACCTGGCAGTGTAGAATTCATCAAATCACACGTTTCTGGCTTGGAAACTTGTTTCTGAGTGCTTCTGTTGGAAAGTAACAGCCTAAATGACAACATGCTCTCAAAATGCTTCTCTCGGGCCGAAAAGCTCAAAAGTGACATTTTGCTGTTTTCTGACCAACTACTGATGGGACCAACATGAAACTGCCCTGGCAGTGTATAATTCATCAAATCACACGTTTCTGGCTTGGAAACTTGTTTCTGAGTGCTTCTGTTGGAAAGTAACAGCCTAAATGACAACATGCTCTCAAAATGCTTCTCTCGGGCCGAAAAGCTCAAAAGTGACATTTTGCTGTTTTCTGACCAACTACTGATGGGACCAACATGAAACTGCCCTGGCAGTGTATAATTCATCAAATCACACGTTTCTGGCTTGGAAACTTGTTTCTGAGTGCTTCTGTTGGAAAGTAACAGCCTAAATGACAACATGCTCTCAAAATGCTTCTCTCGGGCCGAAAAGGTCAAAAGTGACATTTTGCTGTTTTCTGACCAACTACTGATGGGACCAACATGAAACTGCCCTGGCAGTGTATAATTCATCAAATCACACGTTTCTGGCTTGGAAACTTGTTTCTGAGTGCTTCTGTTGGAAAGTAACAGCCTAAATGACAACATGCTCTCAAAATGCTTCTCTCGGGCCGAAAAGCTCAAAAGTGACATTTTGCTGTTTTCTGACCAACTACTGATGGGACCAACATGAAACTGCCCTGGCAGTGTATAATTCATCAAATCACACGTTTCTGGCTTGGAAACTTGTTTCTGAGTGCTTCTGTTGGAAAGTAACAGCCTAAATGACAACATGCTCTCAAAATGCTTCTCTCGGGCCGAAAAGGTCAAAAGTGACATTTTGCTGTTTTCTGACCAACTACTGATGAGACCTACATGAAACTGACCTGGCAGTGTAGAATTCATCAAATCACACGTTTCTGGCTTGGAAACTTGTTTCTGAGTGCTTCTGTTGGAAAGTAACAGCCTAAATGACAACATGCTCTCAAAATGCTTCTCTCGGGCCGAAAAGGTCAAAAGTGACATTTTGCTGTTTTCTGACCAACTACTGATGAGACCTACATGAAACTGACCTGGCAGTGTAGAATTCATCAAATCACACGTTTCTGGCTTGGAAACTTGTTTCTGAGTGCTTCTGTTGGAAAGTAACAGCCTAAATGACAACATGCTCTCAAAATGCTTCTCTCGGGCCGAAAAGGTCAAAAGTGACATTTTGCTGTTTTCTGACCAACTACTGATGAGACCTACATGAAACTGACCTGGCAGTGTAGAATTCATCAAATCACACGTTTCTGGCTTGGAAACTTGTTTCTGAGTGCTTCTGTTGGAAAGTAACAGCCTAAATGACAACATGCTCTCAAAATGCTTCTCTCGGGCCGAAAAGGTCAAAAGTGACATTTTGCTGTTTTCTGACCAACTACTGATGAGACCTACATGAAACTGACCTGGCAGTGTAGAATTCATCAAATCACACGTTTCTGGCTTGGAAACTTGTTTCTGAGTGCTTCTGTTGGAAAGTAACAGCCTAAATGACAACATGCTCTCAAAATGCTTCTCTCGGGCCGAAAAGGTCAAAAGTGACATTTTGCTGTTTTCTGACCAACTACTGATGAGACCAACATGAAACTGCCCTGGCAGTGTAGAATTCATCAAATCACACGTTTCTGGCTTGGAAACTTGTTTCTGAGTGCTTCTGTTGGAAAGTAACAGCCTAAATGACAACATGCTCTCAAAATGCTTCTCTCGGGCCGAAAAGGTCAAAAGTGACATTTTGCTGTTTTCTGACCAACTACTGATGAGACCTACATGAAACTGACCTGGCAGTGTAGAATTCATCAAATCACACGTTTCTGGCTTGGAAACTTGTTTCTGAGTGCTTCTGTTGGAAAGTAACAGCCTAAATGACAACACGCTCTCAAAATGCTTCTCTCGGGCCGAAAAGGTCAAAAGTGACATTTTGCTGTTTGCTGACCAACTACTGATGGGACCTACATGAAACTGCCCTGACAGTGTAGAATTCATCAAATCACACGTTTCTGGCTTGGAAACTTGTTTCTGAGTGCTTCTGTTGGAAAGTAACAGCCTAAATGACAACACGCTCTCAAAATGCTTCTCTCGGGCCGAAAAGGTCAAAAATGACATTTTGCTGTTTTCTGACCAACTACTGATGAGACCTACATGAAACTGCCCTGGCAGTGTAGAATTCATCAAATCACACGTTTCTGGCTTGGAAACTTGTTTCTGAGTGCTTCTGTTGGAAAGTAACAGCCTAAATGACAACATGCTCTCAAAATGCTTCTCTCGGGCCGAAAAGCTCAAAAGTGACATTTTGCTGTTTTCTGACCAACTACTGATGTCAACTACATGAAACTGCCCTGGCAGTGTAGAATTCATCAAATCACACATTTCTGGCTTGGAAACTTGTTTCTGAGTGCTTCTGTTGGAAAGCAACAGCCTAAATGACAACATGCTCTCAAAATGCTTCTCTCGGGCCGAAAAGGTCAAAAGTGACATTTTGCTGTTTTCTGACCAACTACTGATGAGACCTACATGAAACTGACCTGGCAGTGTAGAATTCATCAAATCACACGTTTCTGGCTTGGAAACTTGTTTCTGAGTGCTTCTGTTGGAAAGTAACAGCCTAAATGACAACATGCTCTCAAAATGCTTCTCTCGGGCCGAAAAGGTCAAAAGTGACATTTTGCTGTTTTCTGACCAACTACTGATGGGACCTACATGAAACTGCCCTGGCAGTGTAGAATTCATCAAATCACACGTTTCTGGCTTGGAAACTTGTTTCTGAGTGCTTCTGTTGGAAAGTAACAGCCTAAATGACAACATGCTCTCAAAATGCTTCTCTCGGGCCGAAAAGCTCAAAAGTGACATTTTGCTGTTTTCTGACCAACTACTGATGGGACCAACATGAAACTGCCCTGGCAGTGTATAATTCATCAAATCACACGTTTCTGGCTTGGAAACTTGTTTCTGAGTGCTTCTGTTGGAAAGTAACAGCCTAAATGACAACATGCTCTCAAAATGCTTCTCTCGGGCCGAAAAGCTCAAAAGTGACATTTTGCTGTTTTCTGACCAACTACTGATGGGACCAACATGAAACTGCCCTGGCAGTGTATAATTCATCAAATCACACGTTTCTGGCTTGGAAACTTGTTTCTGAGTGCTTCTGTTGGAAAGTAACAGCCTAAATGACAACATGCTCTCAAAATGCTTCTCTCGGGCCGAAAAGGTCAAAAGTGACATTTTGCTGTTTTCTGACCAACTACTGATGAGACCTACATGAAACTGACCTGGCAGTGTAGAATTCATCAAATCACACGTTTCTGGCTTGGAAACTTGTTTCTGAGTGCTTCTGTTGGAAAGTAACAGCCTAAATGACAACATGCTCTCAAAATGCTTCTCTCGGGCCGAAAAGGTCAAAAGTGACATTTTGCTGTTTTCTGACCAACTACTGATGAGACCTACATGAAACTGACCTGGCAGTGTAGAATTCATCAAATCACACGTTTCTGGCTTGGAAACTTGTTTCTGAGTGCTTCTGTTGGAAAGTAACAGCCTAAATGACAACATGCTCTCAAAATGCTTCTCTCGGGCCGAAAAGGTCAAAAGTGACATTTTGCTGTTTTCTGACCAACTACTGATGAGACCTACATGAAACTGACCTGGCAGTGTAGAATTCATCAAATCACACGTTTCTGGCTTGGAAACTTGTTTCTGAGTGCTTCTGTTGGAAAGTAACAGCCTAAATGACAACATGCTCTCAAAATGCTTCTCTCGGGCCGAAAAGGTCAAAAGTGACATTTTGCTGTTTTCTGACCAACTACTGATGAGACCAACATGAAACTGCCCTGGCAGTGTAGAATTCATCAAATCACACGTTTCTGGCTTGGAAACTTGTTTCTGAGTGCTTCTGTTGGAAAGTAACAGCCTAAATGACAACATGCTCTCAAAATGCTTCTCTCGGGCCGAAAAGGTCAAAAGTGACATTTTGCTGTTTTCTGACCAACTACTGATGAGACCTACATGAAACTGACCTGGCAGTGTAGAATTCATCAAATCACACGTTTCTGGCTTGGAAACTTGTTTCTGAGTGCTTCTGTTGGAAAGTAACAGCCTAAATGACAACACGCTCTCAAAATGCTTCTCTCGGGCCGAAAAGGTCAAAAATGACATTTTGCTGTTTTCTGACCAACTACTGATGAGACCTACATGAAACTGCCCTGGCAGTGTAGAATTCATCAAATCACACGTTTCTGGCTTGGAAACTTGTTTCTGAGTGCTTCTGTTGGAAAGTAACAGCCTAAATGACAACATGCTCTCAAAATGCTTCTCTCGGGCCGAAAAGCTCAAAAGTGACATTTTGCTGTTTTCTGACCAACTACTGATGTCAACTACATGAAACTGCCCTGGCAGTGTAGAATTCATCAAATCACACATTTCTGGCTTGGAAACTTGTTTCTGAGTGCTTCTGTTGGAAAGCAACAGCCTAAATGACAACATGTTCTCAAAATGCTTCTCTCGGGCCGAAAAGCTCAAAAGTGACATTTTGCTGTTTTCTGACCAACTACTGATGGGACCTACATGAAACTGCCCTGGCAGTGTAGAATTCATCAAATCACACGTTTCTGGCTTGGAAACTTGTTTCTGAGTGCTTCTGTTGGAAAGTAACAGCCTAAATGACAACACGCTCTCAAAATGCTTCTCTCGGGCCGAAAAGCTCAAAAGTGACATTTTGCTGTTTTCTGACCAACTACTGATGAGACCTACATGAAACTGCCCTGGCAGTGTAGAATTCATCAAATCACACGTTTCTGGCTTGGAAACTTGTTTCTGAGTGCTTCTGTTGGAAAGTAACAGCCTAAATGACAACATGCTCTCAAAATGCTTCTCTCGGGCCGAAAAGCTCAAAAGTGACATTTTGCTGTTTTCTGACCAACTACTGATGTCAACTACATGAAACTGCCCTGGCAGTGTAGAATTCATCAAATCACACATTTCTGGCTTGGAAACTTGTTTCTGAGTGCTTCTGTTGGAAAGCAACAGCCTAAATGACAACATGCTCTCAAAATGCTTCTCTCGGGCCGAAAAGGTCAAAAGTGACATTTTGCTGTTTTCTGACCAACTACTGATGAGACCTACATGAAACTGACCTGGCAGTGTAGAATTCATCAAATCACACGTTTCTGGCTTGGAAACTTGTTTCTGAGTGCTTCTGTTGGAAAGTAACAGCCTAAATGACAACATGCTCTCAAAATGCTTCTCTCGGGCCGAAAAGGTCAAAAGTGACATTTTGCTGTTTTCTGACCAACTACTGATGGGACCTACATGAAACTGCCCTGGCAGTGTAGAATTCATCAAATCACACGTTTCTGGCTTGGAAACTTGTTTCTGAGTGCTTCTGTTGGAAAGTAACAGCCTAAATGACAACATGCTCTCAAAATGCTTCTCTCGGGCCGAAAAGCTCAAAAGTGACATTTTGCTGTTTTCTGACCAACTACTGATGGGACCAACATGAAACTGCCCTGGCAGTGTATAATTCATCAAATCACACGTTTCTGGCTTGGAAACTTGTTTCTGAGTGCTTCTGTTGGAAAGTAACAGCCTAAATGACAACATGCTCTCAAAATGCTTCTCTCGGGCCGAAAAGCTCAAAAGTGACATTTTGCTGTTTTCTGACCAACTACTGATGGGACCAACATGAAACTGCCCTGGCAGTGTATAATTCATCAAATCACACGTTTCTGGCTTGGAAACTTGTTTCTGAGTGCTTCTGTTGGAAAGTAACAGCCTAAATGACAACATGCTCTCAAAATGCTTCTCTCGGGCCGAAAAGGTCAAAAGTGACATTTTGCTGTTTTCTGACCAACTACTGATGAGACCTACATGAAACTGACCTGGCAGTGTAGAATTCATCAAATCACACGTTTCTGGCTTGGAAACTTGTTTCTGAGTGCTTCTGTTGGAAAGTAACAGCCTAAATGACAACATGCTCTCAAAATGCTTCTCTCGGGCCGAAAAGGTCAAAAGTGACATTTTGCTGTTTTCTGACCAACTACTGATGAGACCTACATGAAACTGACCTGGCAGTGTAGAATTCATCAAATCACACGTTTCTGGCTTGGAAACTTGTTTCTGAGTGCTTCTGTTGGAAAGTAACAGCCTAAATGACAACATGCTCTCAAAATGCTTCTCTCGGGCCGAAAAGGTCAAAAGTGACATTTTGCTGTTTTCTGACCAACTACTGATGAGACCTACATGAAACTGACCTGGCAGTGTAGAATTCATCAAATCACACGTTTCTGGCTTGGAAACTTGTTTCTGAGTGCTTCTGTTGGAAAGTAACAGCCTAAATGACAACATGCTCTCAAAATGCTTCTCTCGGGCCGAAAAGGTCAAAAGTGACATTTTGCTGTTTTCTGACCAACTACTGATGAGACCAACATGAAACTGCCCTGGCAGTGTAGAATTCATCAAATCACACGTTTCTGGCTTGGAAACTTGTTTCTGAGTGCTTCTGTTGGAAAGTAACAGCCTAAATGACAACATGCTCTCAAAATGCTTCTCTCGGGCCGAAAAGGTCAAAAGTGACATTTTGCTGTTTTCTGACCAACTACTGATGAGACCTACATGAAACTGACCTGGCAGTGTAGAATTCATCAAATCACACGTTTCTGGCTTGGAAACTTGTTTCTGAGTGCTTCTGTTGGAAAGTAACAGCCTAAATGACAACACGCTCTCAAAATGCTTCTCTCGGGCCGAAAAGGTCAAAAGTGACATTTTGCTGTTTGCTGACCAACTACTGATGGGACCTACATGAAACTGCCCTGACAGTGTAGAATTCATCAAATCACACGTTTCTGGCTTGGAAACTTGTTTCTGAGTGCTTCTGTTGGAAAGTAACAGCCTAAATGACAACACGCTCTCAAAATGCTTCTCTCGGGCCGAAAAGGTCAAAAATGACATTTTGCTGTTTTCTGACCAACTACTGATGAGACCTACATGAAACTGCCCTGGCAGTGTAGAATTCATCAAATCACACGTTTCTGGCTTGGAAACTTGTTTCTGAGTGCTTCTGTTGGAAAGTAACAGCCTAAATGACAACATGCTCTCAAAATGCTTCTCTCGGGCCGAAAAGCTCAAAAGTGACATTTTGCTGTTTTCTGACCAACTACTGATGTCAACTACATGAAACTGCCCTGGCAGTGTAGAATTCATCAAATCACACATTTCTGGCTTGGAAACTTGTTTCTGAGTGCTTCTGTTGGAAAGCAACAGCCTAAATGACAACATGTTCTCAAAATGCTTCTCTCGGGCCGAAAAGCTCAAAAGTGACATTTTGCTGTTTTCTGACCAACTACTGATGGGACCTACATGAAACTGCCCTGGCAGTGTAGAATTCATCAAATCACACGTTTCTGGCTTGGAAACTTGTTTCTGAGTGCTTCTGTTGGAAAGTAACAGCCTAAATGACAACACGCTCTCAAAATGCTTCTCTCGGGCCGAAAAGCTCAAAAGTGACATTTTGCTGTTTTCTGACCAACTACTGATGAGACCTACATGAAACTGCCCTGGCAGTGTAGAATTCATCAAAACACACGTTTCTGGCTTGGAAACTTGTTTCTGAGTGCTTCTGTTGGAAAGTAACAGCCTAAATGACAACATGCTCTCAAAATGCTTCTCTCGGGCCGAAAAGGTCAAAAGTGACATTTTGCTGTTTTCTGACCAACTACTGATGGGACCTACATGAAACTGCCCTGGCAGTGTAGAATTCATCAAATCACACATTTCTGGCTTGGAAACTTGTTTCTGAGTGCTTCTGTTGGAAAGTAACAGCCTAAATGACAACATGCTCTCAAAATGCTTCTCTCGGGCCGAAAAGGTCAAAAATGACATTTTGCTGTTTTCTGACCAACTACTATTGAGACCTACATGAAACTGCCCTGGCAGTGTAGAATTCATCAAATCACACGTTTCTGGCTTGGAAACTTGTTTCTGAGTGCTTCTGTTGGAAAGTAACAGCCTAAATGACAACACGCTCTCAAAATGCTTCTTTCGGGCCGAAAAGCTCAAAAGTGACATTTTGCTGTTTTCTGACCAACTACTGATGGGACCTACATGAAACTGCCCTGGCAGTGTAGAATTCATCAAATCACACGTTTCTGGCTTGGAAACTTGTTTCTGAGTGCTTCTGTTGGAAAGTAACAGCCTAAATGACAACACGCTCTCAAAATGCTTCTCTGGGGCCGAAAAGCTCAAAAGTGACATTTTTACTGTTTTCTGACCAAGTACTGATGGGACCTACATGAAACTGCCCTGGCAGTGTAGAATTCATCAAATCACACGTTTCTGGCTTGGAAACTTGTTTCTGAGTGCTTCTGTTGGAAAGTAACAGCCTAAATGACAACATGCTCTCAAAATGCTTCTCTCGGGCCGAAAAGGTCAAAAGTGACATTTTGCTGTTTTCTGACCAACTACTGATGGGACCAACATGAAACTGCCCTGGCAGTGTAGAATTCATCAAAACACACGTTTCTGGCTTGGAAACTTGTTTCTGAGTGCTTCTGTTGGAAAGTAACAGCCTAAATGACAACATGCTCTCAAAATGCTTCTCTCGGGCCGAAAAGCTCAAAAGTGACATTTTGCTGTTTTCTGACCAACTACTGATGAGACCTACATGAAACTGCCCTGGCAGTGTAGAATTCATCAAATCACACGTTTCTGGCTTGGAAACTTGTTTCTGAGTGCTTTTGTTGGAAAGTAACAGCCTAAATGACAACATGCTCTCAAAATGCTTCTCTCGGGCCGAAAAGCTCAAAAGTGACATTTTGCTGTTTTCTGACCAACTACTGATGGGACCTACATGAAACTGCCCTGGCAGTGTAGAATTCATCAAATCACACGTTTCTGGCTTGGAAACTTGTTTCTGAGTGCTTCTGTTGGAAAGTAACAGCCTAAATGACAACATGCTCTCAAAATGCTTCTCTCGGGCCGAAAAGCTCAAAAGTGACATTTTGCTGTTTTCTGACCAACTACTGATGGCAACTACATGAAACTGCCCTGGTAGTGTAGAATTCATCAAATCACACGTTTCTGGCTTGAAAACTTGTTTCTGAGTGCTTCTGTTGGAAAGTAACAGCCTAAATGACAACATGCTCTCAAAATGCTTCTCTCGGGCCGAAAAGCTCAAAAGTGACATTTTGCTGTTTTCTGACCAACTACTGATGGCAACTACATGAAACTGCCCTGGTAGTGTAGAATTCATCAAATCACACGTTTCTGGCTTGAAAACTTGTTTCTGAGTGCTTCTGTTGGAAAGTAACAGCCTAAATGACAACATGCTCTCAAAATGCTTCTCTCGGGCCGAAAAGGTCAAAAGTGACATTTTGCTGTTTTCTGAGCAACTACTGATGGGATCTACATGAAACTGCCCTGGTAGTGTAGAATTCATCAAATCACACGTTTCTGGCTTGAAAACTTGTTTCTGAGTGCTTCTGTTGGAAAGTAACAGCCTAAATGACAACATGCTCTCAAAATGCTTCTCTCGGGCCGAAAAGGTCAAAAGTGACATTTTGCTGTTTTCTGACCAACTACTGATGAGACCTACATGAAACTGCCCTGGTAGTGTAGAATTCATCAAATCACACGTTTCTGGCTTGAAAACTTGTTTCTGAGTGCTTCTGTTGGAAAGTAACAGCCTAAATGACAACATGCTCTCAAAATGCTTCTCTCGGGCCGAAAAGCTCAAAAGTGACATTTTGCTGTTTTCTGTACAACTACTGATGGGACCTACATGAAACTGCCCTGGTAGTGTAGAATTCTTCAAATCACACGTTTCGGGCTTGGAAACTTGTTTCTGAGTGCTTCTGACTGAAAGTAACAGCCTAAATGACAACATGCTCTCAAAATGCTTCTCTCGGGCCGAAAAGCTGAAGTGACATTCTGCTGTTTTCTGACCAACTACTGATGGCAACTACATGAAACTGCCCTGGTAGTGTAGAATTCTTCAAATCACACGTTTCTGGCTTGGAAACTTGTTTCTGAGTGCTTCTGTTGGAAAGTATCAACCTAAATGACAACATGCTCTCAAAATGCTTCTCTCGGGCCGAAAAGGTCAAAAGTGACATTTTGCTGTTTTTTGACCAACTACTGATGAGACCTACATGAAACTGCCCTGGCAGTGTAGAATTCATCAAATCACACGTTTCTGGCTTGAAAACTTGTTTCTGAGTGCTTCTGTTGGAAAGTAACAGCCTAAATGACAACATGCTCTCAAAATGCTTCTCTCGGGCCGAAAAGCTCAAAAGTGACATTTTGCTGTTTTCTGACCAACTACTGATGGCACCTACATGAAACTGCCCTGGCAGTGTAGAATTCATCAAATCACACATTTCTGGCTTGGAAACTTGTTTCTGAGTGCTTCTGTTGGAAAGTAACAGCCTAAATGACAACATGCTCTCAAAATGCTTCTCTCGGGCCGAAAAGGTCAAAAGTGACATTTTGCTGTTTTCTGACCAACTACTGATGGCAACTACATGAAACTGCCCTGGTAGTGTAGAATTCATCAAATCACACGTTTCTGGCTTGAAAACTTGTTTCTGAGTGCTTCTGTTGGAAAGTAACAGCCTAAATGACAACATGCTCTCAAAATGCTTCTCTCGGGCCGAAAAGCTCAAAAGTGACATTTTGCTGTTTTCTGACCAACTACTGATGGCAACTACATGAAACTGCCCTGGTAGTGTAGAATTCATCAAATCACACGTTTCTGGCTTGAAAACTTGTTTCTGAGTGCTTCTGTTGGAAAGTAACAGCCTAAATGACAACATGCTCTCAAAATGCTTCTCTCGGGCCGAAAAGCTCAAAAGTGACATTTTGCTGTTTTCTGACCAACTACTGATGGGACCTACATGAAACTGCCCTGGTAGTGTAGAATTCTTCAAATCACACGTTTCGGGCTTGGAAACTTGTTTCTGAGTGCTTCTGTTGGAAAGTATCAACCTAAATGACAACATGCTCTCAAAATGCTTCTCTCGGGCCGAAAAGGTCAAAAGTGACATTTTGCTGTTTTTTGACCAACTACTGATGAGACCTACATGAAACCGCCCTGGCAGTGTAGAATTCATCAAATCACACGTTTCTGGCTTGGAAACTTGTTTCTGAGTGCTTCTGTTGGAAAGTAACAGCCTAAATGACAACATGCTCTCAAAATGCTTCTCTCGGGCCGAAAAGGTCAAAAGTGACATTTTGCTGTTTTCTGACCAACTACTGATGGGACCTACATGAAACTGCCCTGGTAGTGTAGAATTCATCAAATCACACGTTTCTGGCTTGGAAACTTGTTTCTGAGTGCTTCTGTTGGAAAGTAACAGCCTAAATGACAACATGCTCTCAAAATGCTTCTCTCGGGCCGAAAAGCTCAAAAGTGACATTTTGCTGTTTTCTGACCAACTACTGATGGGACCAACATGAAACTGCCCTGGCAGTGAAGAATTCATCAAATCACACGTTTCTGGCTTGGCAACTTGTTTCTGAGTGCTTCTGTTGGAAAGTAACAGCCTAAATGACAACACGCTCTCAAAATGCTTCTCTCGGGCCGAAAAGGTCAAAAGTGACATTTTGCTGTTTTCTGACCAACTACTGATGAGACCTACATGAAACTGCCCTGGCAGTGTAGAATTCATCAAATCACACGTTTCTGGCTTGGAAACTTGTTTCTGAGTGCTTCTGTTGGAAAGTAACAGCCTAAATGACGACATGCTCTCAAAATGCTTCTCTCGGGCCGAAAAGCTCAAAAGTGACATTTTGCTGTTTTCTGACCAACTACTGATGAGACCTACATGAAACTGACCTGGCAGTGTAGAATTCATCAAATCACACGTTTCTGGCTTGGAAACTTGTTTCTGAGTGCTTCTGTTGGAAAGTAACAGCCTAAATGACGACATGCTCTCAAAATGCTTCTCTCGGGCCGAAAAGCTCAAAAGTGACATTTTGCTGTTTTCTGACCAACTACTGATGAGACCTACATGAAACTGACCTGGCAGTGTAGAATTCATCAAATCACACGTTTCTGGCTTGGAAACTTGTTTCTGAGTGCTTCTGTTGGAAAGTAACAGCCTAAATGACAACATGCTCTCAAAATGCTTCTCTCGGGCCGAAAAGCTCAAAAGTGACATTTTGCTGTTTTCTGACCAACTACTGATGGGACCAACATGAAACTGCCCTGGCAGTGTAGAATTCATCAAAACACACGTTTCTGGCTTGGAAACTTGTTTCTGAGTGCTTCTGTTGGAAAGTAACAGCCTAAATGACAACATGCTCTCAAAATGCTTCTCTCGGGCCGAAAAGGTCAAAAGTGACATTTTGCTGTTTTCTGACCAACTACTGATGAGACCTACATATAACTGCCCTGGCAGTGTAGAATTCATCAAATCACACGTTTCTGGCTTGGAAACTTGTTTCTGAGTGCTTCTGTTGGAAAGCAACAGCCTAAATGACAACATGCTCTCAAAATGCTTCTCTCGGGCCGAAAAGCTCAAAAGTGACATTTTGCTGTTTTCTGACCAACTACTGATGGGACCTACATGAAACTGCCCTGGCAGTGTAGAATTCATCAAATCACACGTTTCTGGCTTGGAAACTTGTTTCTGAGTGCTTCTGTTGGAAAGTAACAGCCTAAATGACAACATGCTCTCAAAATGCTTCTCTCGGGCCGAAAAGGTCAAAAATGACATTTTGCTGTTTTCTGACCAACTACTGATGAGACCTACATGAAACTGCCCTGGCAGTGTAGAATTCATCAAATCACACGTTTCTGGCTTGGAAACTTGTTTCTGAGTGCTTCTGTTGGAAAGTAACAGCCTAAATGACAACATGCTCTCAAAATGCTTCTTTCGGGCCGAAAAGCTCAAAAGTGACATTTTGCTGTTTTCTGACCAACTACTGACGGGACCTACATGAAACTGCCCTGGCAGTGTAGAATTCATCAAATCACACGTTTCTGGCTTGGAAACTTGTTTCTGAGTGCTTCTGTTGGAAAGTAACAGCCTAAATGACAACATGCTCTCAAAATGCTTCTCTCGGGCCGAAAAGGTCAAAAGTGACATTTGGCTGTTTTCTGACCAACTACTGATGGGACCAACATGAAACTGCCCTGGCAGTGTAGAATTCATCAAATCACACGTTTCTGGCTTGGAAACTTGTTTCTGAGTGCTTCTGTTGGAAAGTAACAGCCTAAATGACAACATGCTCTCAAAATGCTTCTCTCGGGCCGAAAAGCTCAAAAGTGACATTTTGCTGTTTTCTGACCAACTACTGATGGGACCTACATGAAACTGCCCTGGCAGTGTAGAATTCATCAAATCACACGTTTCTGGCTTGGAAACTTGTTTCTGAGTGCTTCTGTTGGAAAGTAACAGCCTAAATGACAACATGCTCTCAAAATGCTTCTCTCGGGCCGAAAAGGTCAAAAATGACATTTTGCTGTTTTCTGACCAACTACTGATGAGACCTACATGAAACTGCCCTGGCAGTGTAGAATTCATCAAATCACACGTTTCTGGCTTGGAAACTTGTTTCTGAGTGCTTCTGTTGGAAAGTAACAGCCTAAATGACAACACGCTCTCAAAATGCTTCTTTCGGGCCGAAAAGCTCAAAAGTGACATTTTGCTGTTTTCTGACCAACTACTGATGGGACCTACATGAAACTGCCCTGGCAGTGTAGAATTCATCAAATCACACGTTTCTGGCTTGGAAACTTGTTTCTGAGTGCTTCTGTTGGAAAGTAACAGCCTAAATGACAACATGCTCTCAAAATGCTTCTTTCGGGCCGAAAAGCTCAAAAGTGACATTTTGCTGTTTTCTGACCAACTACTGATGGGACCTACATGAAACTGCCCTGGCAGTGTAGAATTCATCAAATCACACGTTTCTGGCTTGGAAACTTGTTTCTGAGTGCTTCTGTTGGAAAGTAACAGCCTAAATGACAACACCCTCTCAAAATGCTTCTCTCGGGCCGAAAAGGTCAAAAGTGACATTTGGCTGTTTTCTGACCAACTACTGATGGGACCAACATGAAACTGCCCTGGCAGTGTAGAATTCATCAAATCACACGTTTCTGGCTTGGAAACTTGTTTCTGAGTGCTTCTGTTGGAAAGTAACAGCCTAAATGACAACACGCTCTCAAAATGCTTCTCTCGGGCCGAAAAGGTCAAAAATGACATTTTGCTGTTTTCTGACCAACTACTGATGAGACCTACATGAAACTGCCCTGGCAGTGTAGAATTCATCAAATCACACGTTTCTGTCTTGGAAACTTGTTTCTGAGTGCTTCTGTTGGAAAGTAACAGCCTAAATGACAACATGCTCTCAAAATGCTTCTCTCGGGCCGAAAAGCTCAAAAGTGACATTTTGCTGTTTTCTGACCAACTACTGATGTCAACTACATGAAACTGCCCTAGCAGTGTAGAATTCATCAAATCACACGTTTCTGGCTTGGAAACTTGTTTCTGAGTGCTTCTGTTGGAAAGTAACAGCCTAAATGACAACATGCTCTCAAAATGCTTCTCTCGGGCCGAAAAGGTCAAAAGTGACATTTTGCTGTTTTCTGACCAACTACTGATGGCAACTACATGAAACTGCCCTGGTAGTGTAGAATTCATCAAATCACACGTTTCTGGCTTGAAAACTTGTTTCTGAGTGCTTCTGTTGGAAAGTAACAGCCTAAATGACAACATGCTCTCAAAATGCTTCTCTCGGGCCGAAAAGCTCAAAAGTGACATTTTGCTGTTTTCTGACCAACTACTGATGGCAACTACATGAAACTGCCCTGGTAGTGTAGAATTCATCAAATCACACGTTTCTGGCTTGAAAACTTGTTTCTGAGTGCTTCTGTTGGAAAGTAACAGCCTAAATGACAACATGCTCTCAAAATGCTTCTCTCGGGCCGAAAAGGTCAAAAGTGACATTTTGCTGTTTTCTGAGCAACTACTGATGGGATCTACATGAAACTGCCCTGGTAGTGTAGAATTCATCAAATCACACGTTTCTGGCTTGAAAACTTGTTTCTGAGTGCTTCTGTTGGAAAGTAACAGCCTAAATGACAACATGCTCTCAAAATGCTTCTCTCGGGCCGAAAAGGTCAAAAGTGACATTTTGCTGTTTTCTGACCAACTACTGATGAGACCTACATGAAACTGCCCTGGTAGTGTAGAATTCATCAAATCACACGTTTCTGGCTTGAAAACTTGTTTCTGAGTGCTTCTGTTGGAAAGTAACAGCCTAAATGACAACATGCTCTCAAAATGCTTCTCTCGGGCCGAAAAGCTCAAAAGTGACATTTTGCTGTTTTCTGTACAACTACTGATGGGACCTACATGAAACTGCCCTGGTAGTGTAGAATTCTTCAAATCACACGTTTCGGGCTTGGAAACTTGTTTCTGAGTGCTTCTGACTGAAAGTAACAGCCTAAATGACAACATGCTCTCAAAATGCTTCTCTCGGGCCGAAAAGCTGAAGTGACATTCTGCTGTTTTCTGACCAACTACTGATGGCAACTACATGAAACTGCCCTGGTAGTGTAGAATTCTTCAAATCACACGTTTCTGGCTTGGAAACTTGTTTCTGAGTGCTTCTGTTGGAAAGTATCAACCTAAATGACAACATGCTCTCAAAATGCTTCTCTCGGGCCGAAAAGGTCAAAAGTGACATTTTGCTGTTTTTTGACCAACTACTGATGAGACCTACATGAAACTGCCCTGGCAGTGTAGAATTCATCAAATCACACGTTTCTGGCTTGAAAACTTGTTTCTGAGTGCTTCTGTTGGAAAGTAACAGCCTAAATGACAACATGCTCTCAAAATGCTTCTCTCGGGCCGAAAAGCTCAAAAGTGACATTTTGCTGTTTTCTGACCAACTACTGATGGCACCTACATGAAACTGCCCTGGCAGTGTAGAATTCATCAAATCACACATTTCTGGCTTGGAAACTTGTTTCTGAGTGCTTCTGTTGGAAAGTAACAGCCTAAATGACAACATGCTCTCAAAATGCTTCTCTCGGGCCGAAAAGGTCAAAAGTGACATTTTGCTGTTTTCTGACCAACTACTGATGGCAACTACATGAAACTGCCCTGGTAGTGTAGAATTCATCAAATCACACGTTTCTGGCTTGAAAACTTGTTTCTGAGTGCTTCTGTTGGAAAGTAACAGCCTAAATGACAACATGCTCTCAAAATGCTTCTCTCGGGCCGAAAAGCTCAAAAGTGACATTTTGCTGTTTTCTGACCAACTACTGATGGCAACTACATGAAACTGCCCTGGTAGTGTAGAATTCATCAAATCACACGTTTCTGGCTTGAAAACTTGTTTCTGAGTGCTTCTGTTGGAAAGTAACAGCCTAAATGACAACATGCTCTCAAAATGCTTCTCTCGGGCCGAAAAGCTCAAAAGTGACATTTTGCTGTTTTCTGACCAACTACTGATGGGACCTACATGAAACTGCCCTGGTAGTGTAGAATTCTTCAAATCACACGTTTCGGGCTTGGAAACTTGTTTCTGAGTGCTTCTGTTGGAAAGTATCAACCTAAATGACAACATGCTCTCAAAATGCTTCTCTCGGGCCGAAAAGGTCAAAAGTGACATTTTGCTGTTTTTTGACCAACTACTGATGAGACCTACATGAAACCGCCCTGGCAGTGTAGAATTCATCAAATCACACGTTTCTGGCTTGGAAACTTGTTTCTGAGTGCTTCTGTTGGAAAGTAACAGCCTAAATGACAACATGCTCTCAAAATGCTTCTCTCGGGCCGAAAAGGTCAAAAGTGACATTTTGCTGTTTTCTGACCAACTACTGATGGGACCTACATGAAACTGCCCTGGTAGTGTAGAATTCATCAAATCACACGTTTCTGGCTTGGAAACTTGTTTCTGAGTGCTTCTGTTGGAAAGTAACAGCCTAAATGACAACATGCTCTCAAAATGCTTCTCTCGGGCCGAAAAGCTCAAAAGTGACATTTTGCTGTTTTCTGACCAACTACTGATGGGACCAACATGAAACTGCCCTGGCAGTGAAGAATTCATCAAATCACACGTTTCTGGCTTGGCAACTTGTTTCTGAGTGCTTCTGTTGGAAAGTAACAGCCTAAATGACAACACGCTCTCAAAATGCTTCTCTCGGGCCGAAAAGGTCAAAAGTGACATTTTGCTGTTTTCTGACCAACTACTGATGAGACCTACATGAAACTGCCCTGGCAGTGTAGAATTCATCAAATCACACGTTTCTGGCTTGGAAACTTGTTTCTGAGTGCTTCTGTTGGAAAGTAACAGCCTAAATGACAACATGCTCTCAAAATGCTTCTCTCGGGCCGAAAAGCTCAAAAGTGACATTTTGCTGTTTTCTGACCAACTACTGATGGGACCAACATGAAACTGCCCTGGCAGTGAAGAATTCATCAAATCACACGTTTCTGGCTTGGCAACTTGTTTCTGAGTGCTTCTGTTGGAAAGTAACAGCCTAAATGACAACACGCTCTCAAAATGCTTCTCTCGGGCCGAAAAGGTCAAAAGTGACATTTTGCTGTTTTCTGACCAACTACTGATGAGACCTACATGAAACTGCCCTGGCAGTGTAGAATTCATCAAATCACACGTTTCTGGCTTGGAAACTTGTTTCTGAGTGCTTCTGTTGGAAAGTAACAGCCTAAATGACGACATGCTCTCAAAATGCTTCTCTCGGGCCGAAAAGCTCAAAAGTGACATTTTGCTGTTTTCTGACCAACTACTGATGAGACCTACATGAAACTGACCTGGCAGTGTAGAATTCATCAAATCACACGTTTCTGGCTTGGAAACTTGTTTCTGAGTGCTTCTGTTGGAAAGTAACAGCCTAAATGACGACATGCTCTCAAAATGCTTCTCTCGGGCCGAAAAGCTCAAAAGTGACATTTTGCTGTTTTCTGACCAACTACTGATGAGACCTACATGAAACTGACCTGGCAGTGTAGAATTCATCAAATCACACGTTTCTGGCTTGGAAACTTGTTTCTGAGTGCTTCTGTTGGAAAGTAACAGCCTAAATGACAACATGCTCTCAAAATGCTTCTCTCGGGCCGAAAAGCTCAAAAGTGACATTTTGCTGTTTTCTGACCAACTACTGATGGGACCAACATGAAACTGCCCTGGCAGTGTAGAATTCATCAAAACACACGTTTCTGGCTTGGAAACTTGTTTCTGAGTGCTTCTGTTGGAAAGTAACAGCCTAAATGACAACATGCTCTCAAAATGCTTCTCTCGGGCCGAAAAGGTCAAAAGTGACATTTTGCTGTTTTCTGACCAACTACTGATGAGACCTACATATAACTGCCCTGGCAGTGTAGAATTCATCAAATCACACGTTTCTGGCTTGGAAACTTGTTTCTGAGTGCTTCTGTTGGAAAGCAACAGCCTAAATGACAACATGCTCTCAAAATGCTTCTCTCGGGCCGAAAAGCTCAAAAGTGACATTTTGCTGTTTTCTGACCAACTACTGATGGGACCTACATGAAACTGCCCTGGCAGTGTAGAATTCATCAAATCACACGTTTCTGGCTTGGAAACTTGTTTCTGAGTGCTTCTGTTGGAAAGTAACAGCCTAAATGACAACACGCTCTCAAAATGCTTCTCTCGGGCCGAAAAGGTCAAAAGTGACATTTTGCTGTTTTCTGACCAACTACTGATGAGACCTACATGAAACTGCCCTGGCAGTGTAGAATTCATCAAATCACACGTTTCTGGCTTGGAAACTTGTTTCTGAGTGCTTCTGTTGGAAAGTAACAGCCTAAATGACAACACGCTCTCAAAATGCTTCTCTCGGGCCGAAAAGCTCAAAAGTGACATTTTGCTGTTTTCTGACCAACTACTGATGGGACCAACATGAAACTGCCCTGGCAGTGTAGAATTCATCAAATCACACGTTTCTGGCTTGGAAACTTGTTTCTGAGTGCTTCTGTTGGAAAGTAACAGCCTAAATGACAACATGCTCTCAAAATGCTTCTCTCGGGCCGAAAAGCTCAAAAGTGACATTTGGCTGTTTTCTGACCAACTACTGATGGGACCTACATGAAACTGCCCTGGCAGTGTAGAATTCATCAAATCACACGTTTCTGGCTTGGAAACTTGTTTCTGAGTGCTTCTGTTGGAAAGTAACAGCCTAAATGACAACACCCTCTCAAAATGCTTCTCTCGGGCCGAAAAGGTCAAAAGTGACATTTTGCTGTTTTCTGACCAACTACTGATGGGACCTACATGAAACTGCCCTGGCAGTGTAGAATTCATCAAATCACACGTTTCTGGCTTGGAAACTTGTTTCTGAGTGCTTCTGTTGGAAAGTAACAGCCTAAATGACAATCAATCAATCAATCAATCAATTTTATTTATAAAGCCCAATATCACAAATACAATTTGCCTCACAGGGCTTTACAGCATACGACATCCCTCTGTCCTTTAGACCCTCACAGCGGCTAAGGAAAAACTCCCCAAAAAAAACCCTTTACCGGGGGAAAAAAATGGTAGAAACCTCAGGAAGAGCAACTGAGGAGGGATCCCTCTTCCAGGACGGACAGACGTGCAGTAGATGTCGTACAGAACAGATCAGCATAACAAATTAACAGTAATCTGTATGACACAATACAGTAATCGGTATGACATCCTCGGTAATGACAGTAGCTTACAACAACATTCATGAAAGTAATAATACTGTCGTTATAGTTCTGGCTACTGTGGTACAGTATGTTGAAAGTATATATTAGTATCAGGCAGTATACATGTATGATAATATCATATGTCTATAATAGCAGTAGAAGTATGACTAATGATTAATGATGACAGCAGCAGCAGCAGCAGGAGGCATCTGGCAGGACCACGGCAGCAGCACAACCACACACGTCACACTATCCAGGCACCGCTGCAATACGAGTTAACCTGAGAGACAGTGGAGCACAAAGGCTCCGGAGAAGAAACCGAGTTAGTGACATCCAGAATGGCCGAGTAAAATAGATACAGTAATAGGATACGAGAGAGAGAGGGAGAGAGAGAGAGCGAGAGCGAGAGAGAGAAGGTGCCCGGTGCATTAAAGGTGGTCCTCCGGTTGACTAGGCCTAAGTCAGCCTAACTAGGGGCTGGTACTAGGCAAGCCTGAGCCAGCCCTAACTATAAGCTTTATCATAGAGGAAAGTCTTAAGTCTAGCCTTAAATGTGGAGACGGTGTCTGCCTCCCGGACCGTAACAGGAAGATGATTCCACAGGAGAGGAGCCTGATAGCTGAAGGCTCTGGCTCCTGATCTACTTTTGGAGACTTTAGGGACTACGAGTAACCCTGCGTTCTCAGAGCGCAGAGTTCTGGTGGGATAATAAGGCACTATGAGCTCTCTAAGATATGATGGAGCTTGACCATTTAGAGCTTTATAAGTTAACAGTAGGATTTTAAATTCAATTCTGGATTTTACAGGGAGCCAGTGCAGAGAAGCTAAAACAGGAGAAATATGATCTCGTTTCTTAGTTCCTGTTAGTACACGTGCTGCTGCATTCTGAATTAGCTGAAGAGTTTTTAATGATTTACTAGAGCTACCTGATAGTAGAGAGTTACAGTAATCCAGCCTCGAGGTAACAAAAGCGTGGACCAATTTTTCTGCATCTTTTTGGGTCAAGATAGGCCTAATTTTTGCAATATTACGCAGATGAAAAAATGCAGTCCGTGAGGTTTGTTTTAAATGAGAATTGAAAGACAGATCTTGATCAAATGTTACTCCGAGGTTTCTTACGGTAGTGGTAGAGGCCAGAGCAATGCCATCGAGAGAAACTATGTCATCAGATAAAGAGTCTCTGAGTTGTTTGGGGCCAAGAACAATAACTTCAGTTTTGTTTGAATTTAACATCAGGAAATTGGTGCTCATCCAGGTTTTTATGTCTTTAAGACAATTATGAAGTTTAGTTAATTGATCCCTTTCTTCTGGCTTCATCGATAAATACAACTGTGTATCATCCGCATAACAATGGAAATTTATAGAGTGATTTCTAATGATGTTACCTAAAGGAAGCATATATAGAATAAATAGGATTGGTCCAAGCACAGAACCTTGCGGAACTCCAAAACAAACTTTAGTACGTACGGATGATTCATTATGAACGTCAACAAATTGAAAATGATCAGATAAATAAGATTTAAACCAGCTTAGTGCAGAACCTTTTAGGCCAATTAGGTGTTCCAGTCTCTGTAACAGAATTTCATGGTCAACAGTGTCAAACGCTGCACTAAGATCTAATAGAACAAGTACAGAGACGAGTCCTTTGTCTGAAGCAATCAGAAGGTCATTTGTAATTTTCACTAGAGCTGTCTCAGTGCTATGATGCGCTCTAAATCCTGACTGTAATTTCTCAAATAAATTATTATCCTGGAGAAAATCACACAGCTGGTCTGCGACTACTTTCTCAAGGATCTTTGACATAAAGGTAAGATTAGATATTGGTCTATAGTTGGCTAACACCTCTGGATCCAGGGTGGGCTTTTTTAGTAGAGGTTTAATTACAGCTACCTTAAAAGACTGTGGTACATAGCCTGTTAATAAGGATATATTGATCATGTCTAATATATGGGTGTTAACTAAAGGTAAGACCTCCTTGAGTAGCCTAGTTGGGATGGGGTCTAAGAGACACGTTGATGATTTAGATGATGAAATCACTGCTGTCAATTCTTGAAGAGAAATTGGGGAGAAGGAATCTAAATAAATATTAGGTGTTACAGCTGTGTTTGAGGTTAGATAGGTACTATCTGAGGACAGGTCGTCATGAATTTTGCCTCTAATAGCTAGAATTTTGTCATTAAAGAAGCTCATAAAATCATTACTGCTAAGGGCTAAAGGAATACAAGGCTCAATAGAGCTTTGACTCTCAGTCAGCCTGGCTACAGTGCTGAAAAGAAACCTGGGGTTATTTTTGTTTTCTTCTATTAAAGCTGAGGTGTTTTCTCTGGCATTGCGGAGGCCCCTCTTATAAGTTTTGAGACTGTCTGCCCAGATTACACGAGATTCTTCCAGTTTGGTTAATCGCCAATTCCTTTCAAACTTTCGCGATATTTGCTTTAATTTACGGGTTTCAGAGTTATACCAAGGAGCGAACTTTCTTTGTTTTGTTAACTTCTTTTTAAGAGGAGCTACAGAGTCAAGTGTTGTTCGCAGCGAGCTTACGGCGCTATCAACAAATTGATCAATTCGGGAGAGGTTAAAATCGGTACGGGAAACCTCTGTTACTAAAGGACTTGGGATTGAATTTAACGACGGAGTAATCATTTTCTTAAATTTTGCGACAGCACTATCTGATAAACATCTGGTATAGTAACTGTTGCTAAGTGGCGTGTAGTCGAGTAAAAAGAAATCAGAAGTAATCAAATAATGATCCGATAGCGAGGGATTCTGTGGAAAGACTGTTAGGTTATTAATTTCAATTCCATACGTCAGAACTAGATCGAGGGTATGGTTAAAACAGTGAGTGGGTTCACGTACACCCTGACTGAAGCCAATGGAGTCTAATAATGAGATAAACGCGGTAGCCAGGGAGTCATTATCAACGTCGACATGAATGTTAAAGTCGCCTACAATAATAACTTTATCTGATTTTAGAACTAAACTGGATAAAAACTCTGAGAATTCAGATATAAATTCAGAATACGGGCCAGGAGCACGGTACACAATAATAAATAAAAGTGGCTGCGAGGTTTTCCAGGTCGGATGTAAAAGACTAAGAACAAGGCTTTCAAAAGAATTATAATCTAGTTTAGGTTTGGCGCTGATTAACAGACTAGAGTTAAAAATGGCTGCAACTCCCCCTCCTCGGCCGCTGCCTCGAGGAATGTGGGTATTATTATGACTGGGAGGAGTGGATTCATTTAGACTAACATATTCATCTTGACACAGCCAGGTTTCAGTGAGACTAAGTAAATCAATATGATTATCTGATATTAATTCGTTTACTAACACTGCTTTAGATGAAAGAGACCTGATATTTAACAGTCCGCATTTAATTCTCCTGTTTTGTCTTTCTGTCACAGAAGAGGTTTTAATTTCTATGAGGTTGTTTTGCACAACTCCTCTTTGTTTAATTTTAGATTTAAATAATTTAGGTGGTCGGGGGACAGACACCGTTGGTATAAAACTATGGAAACTATGGGTGGGTAAGTGAACTAGAAGCTCAGAGAGGCGTATAGGACTGCAGCTCTCTGTCCTGGTCTCAACTCTGGGTTGTCAGGGATTTAATCTGCTAATAAAATTTTCCAGGTTCCTAGAAATGAGAGCAGCTCCATCCAAAGTGGGATGAATGCCGTCTCTCCTAATGAGACCAGGTTTCCCCCAGAAAGTTTGCCAATTATTAACGAAACCCACATCGTTTGCTGGACACCACCTGGACAGCCAGCGATTAAATGATGACATGCGGCTAAACATGTCATCAGAGGTCAGATTAGGGAGGGGTCCAGAGAAAACTACGGAGTCCGACATCGTTTTTGCATATTCACACACCGAGGCAACATTAATTTTAGTGACCTCCGATTGGCGTAACCGGGTGTCATTGCCGCCGACGTGAATAACAATCTTACTGAATCTACGTTTATCTTTAGCCAGCAGTTTCAAATTTGATTCGATGTCGCCCGCTCTGGCCCCAGGGATACATTTGACTATGGCCGCTGGTGTTGCTAACTTCACGTTCCGCAAAATAGAGCTGCCAATAACCAGAGTTTTATCGTCAGCGGGTGTGTCGCTGAGTGGGGAAAAGCGGTTGGAGACGTGAACAGGCTGGTGGTGAGCCGTGGGCTTCGGCTTGGAGCTACGCTTCTGGCGCACACTTATCCAACGTCCCGGCTGAACAGGAGTTACCGGAGGACCGCTAGCAGGAGCTAAGGCTACGCTATGTGGCTCCGCACCGGCTACAGGGGACTGGCTAACTACCGCAGCTGCAGAGTGGTTTTCCATGGTGCGGAGCCGCGCTTCTAATTCACTAAGCCTCGCCTCCAACGCAGCAAATAAGCTACACTTGTTACAATTACCACTGTCACTAAAGGAGGCAGAGGCATAACTGAACATGTGGCACACCGGGCAAGAGAGAGCAGAGGGAGAAGCCATCGCTAGCTGTAAAGCTAATGTAGCTACCAAGGCTAGTAACGTGCAAACAACAGCTAAGAGATTAGCGAGAAAGTCGTAGAAAGTGGTTTTGGATACAGTCGTCAGTGGGTTAAGACTTGGAGTAGACGTTTTAAGCAACTGAAGTGAGAAAGCAGAAAGCAGGCTAGTAGAATTCACCAGAGCACAGAGAGTACAGAGACGCTGCCACAGAAACACCGGAAATGACACAACTTGCTTACCGCAATACGTCAGCAATACGTAGGTGACTCCTAGGTAGGTGTTGGAGACAACACGCTCTCAAAATGCTTCTCTCGGGCCGAAAAGGTCAAAAGTGACATTTTGCTGTTTTCTGACCAACTACTGATGAGACCTACATGAAACTGCCCTGGCAGTGTAGAATTCATCAAATCACACGTTTCTGGCTTGGAAACTTGTTTCTGAGTGCTTCTGTTGGAAAGTAACAGCCTAAATGACAACATGCTCTCAAAATGCTTCTCTCGGGCCGAAAAGCTCAAAAGTGACATTTTGCTGTTTTCTGACCAACTACTGATGGGACCTACATGAAACTGCCCTGGCAGTGTAGAATTCATCAAATCACACGTTTCTGGCTTGGAAACTTGTTTCTGAGTGCTTCTGTTGGAAAGTAACAGCCTAAATGACAACATGCTCTCAAAATGCTTCTCTCGGGCCGAAAAGCTCAAAAGTGACATTTTGCTGTTTTCTGACCAACTACTGATGGGACCTACATGAAACTGCCCTGGCAGTGTAGAATTCATCAAATCACACGTTTCTGGCTTGGAAACTTGTTTCTGAGTGCTTCTGTTGGAAAGTAACAGCCTAAATGACAACACGCTCTCAAAATGCTTCTCTCGGGTCGAAAAGGTCAAAAGTGACATTTTGCTGTTTTCTGACCAACTACTGATGAGACCTACATGAAACTGCCCTGGCAGTGTAGAATTCATCAAATCACACGTTTCTGGCTTGGAAACTTGTTTCTGAGTGCTTCTGTTGGAAAGTAACAGCCTAAATGACAACATGCTCTCAAAATGCTTCTCTCGGGCCGAAAAGCTCAAAAGTGACATTTTGCTGTTTTCTGACCAACTACTGATGGGACCTACATGAAACTGCCCTGGCAGTGTACAATTCATCAAATCACACGTTTCTGGCTTGGAAACTTGTTTCTGAGTGCTTCTGTTGGAAAGTAACAGCCTAAATGACAACATGCTCTCAAAATGCTTCTCTCGGGCCGAAAAGCTCAAAAGTGACATTTTGCTGTTTTCTGACCAACTACTGATGAGACCTACATGAAACTGCCCTGGCAGTGTAGAATTCATCAAATCACATGTTTCTGGCTTGGAAACTTGTTCCTGAGTGCTTCTGTTGGAAAGTAACAGCCTAAATGACAACATGCTCTCAAAATGCTTCTCTCGGGCCGAAAAGGTCAAAAGTGACATTTGGCTGTTTTCTGACCAACTACTGATGAGACCTACATGAAACTGCCCTGGCAGTGTAGAATTCATCAAATCACACGTTTCTGGCTTGGAAACTTGTTTCTGAGTGCTTCTGTTGGAAAGTAACAGCCTAAATGACAACATGCTCTCAAAATGCTTCTCTCGGGCCGAAAAGCTCAAAAGTGACATTTTGCTGTTTTCTGACCAACTACTGATGGGACCTACATGAAACTGCCCTGGCAGTGTAGAATTCATCAAATCACACGTTTCTGGCTTGGAAACTTGTTTCTGAGTGCTTCTGTTGGAAAGTAACAGCCTAAATGACAACATGCTCTCAAAATGCTTCTCTCGGGCCGAAAAGCTCAAAAGTGACATTTTGCTGTTTTCTGACCAACTACTGATGGGACCTACATGAAACTGCCCTGGCAGTGTAGAATTCATCAAATCACACGTTTCTGGCTTGGAAACTTGTTTCTGAGTGCTTCTGTTGGAAAGTAACAGCCTAAATGACAACACGCTCTCAAAATGCTTCTCTCGGGTCGAAAAGGTCAAAAGTGACATTTTGCTGTTTTCTGACCAACTACTGATGAGACCTACATGAAACTGCCCTGGCAGTGTAGAATTCATCAAATCACACGTTTCTGGCTTGGAAACTTGTTTCTGAGTGCTTCTGTTGGAAACTAACAGCCTAAATGACAACATGCTCTCAAAATGCTTCTCTCAGGCCGAAAAGCTCAAAAGTGACATTTTGCTGTTTTCTGACCAACTACTGATGGGACCTACATGAAACTGCCCTGGCAGTGTAGAATTCATCAAATCACACGTTTCGGGCTTGGAAACTTGTTTCTGAGTGCTTCTGTTGGAAAGTAACAGCCTAAATGACAACATGCTCTCAAAATGCTTCTCTCGGGCCGAAAAGCTCAAAAGTGACATTTGGCTGTTTTCTGACCAACTACTGATGGGACCTACATGAAACTGCCCTGGCAGTGTAGAATTCATCAAATCACACGTTTCTGGCTTGCAAACTTGTTTTTGAGTGCTTCTGTTGGAAAGTAACAGCCTAAATGACAACACCCTCTCAAAATGCTTCTCTCGGGCCGAAAAGGTCAAAAGTGACATTTTGCTGTTTTCTGACCAACTACTGATGAGACCTACATGAAACTGCCCTGGCAGTGTAGAATTCATCAAATCACACGTTTCTGGCTTGGAAACTTGTTTCTGAGTGCTTCTGTTGGAAAGTAACAGCCTAAATGACAACATGCTCTCAAAATGCTTCTCTCGGGCCGAAAAGGTCAAAAGTGACATTTTGCTGTTTTCTGACCAACTACTGATGAGACCTACATGAAACTGCCCTGGCAGTGTAGAATTCATCAAATCACACGTTTCTGGCTTGGAAACTTGTTTCTGAGTGCTTCTGTTGGAAAGTAACAGCCTAAATGACAACATGCTCTCAAAATGCTTCTCTCAGGCCGAAAAGGTCAAAAGTGACATTTTGCTGTTTTCTGACCAACTACTGATGAGACCTACATGAAACTGACCCGGCAGTGTAGAATTCATCAAATCACACATTTCTGGCTTGGAAACTTGTTTCTGAGTGCTTCTGTTGGAAAGTAACAGCCTAAATGACAACATGCTCTCAAAATGCTTCTCTCGGGCCGAAAAGGTCAAAAGTGACATTTTGCTGTTTTCTGACCAACTACTGATGGGACCAACATGAAACTGCCCTGGCAGTGTAGAATTCATCAAATCACACGTTTCTGGCTTGGAAACTTGTTCCTGAGTGCTTCTGTTGGAAAGTAACAGCCTAAATGACAACACGCTCTCAAAATGCTTCTCTTGGGCCGAAAAGGTCAAAAGTGACATTTTGCTGTTTTCTGACCAACTACTGATGAGACCTACATGAAACTGAACTGGCAGTGTAGAATTCATCAAATCACACATTTCTGGCTTGGAAACTTGTTTCTGAGTGCTTCTGTTGGAAAGTAACAGCCTAAATGACAACATGCTCTCAAAATGCTTCTCTCGGGCCGAAAAGCTCAAAAGTGACATTTTGCTGTTTTCTGACCAACTACTGATGGGACCAACATGAAACTGCCCTGGCAGTGTAGAATTCATCAAATCACACGTTTCTGGCTTGGAAACTTGTTCCTGAGTGCTTCTGTTGGAAAGTAACAGCCTAAATGACAACACGCTCTTAAAATGCTTCTCTCGGGCCGAAAAGGTCAAAAGTGACATTTGGCTGTTTTCTGACCAACTACTGATGGGACCAACATGAAACTGCCCTGGCAGTGTAGAATTCATCAAATCACACGTTTCTGGCTTGGAAACTTGTTTCTGAGTGCTTCTGTTGGAAAGTAACAGCCTAAATGACAACGTGCTCTCAAAATGCTTCTCTCGGGCCGAAAAGCTCAAAAGTGACATTTTGCTGTTTTCTGACCAACTACTGATGGGACCAACATGAAACTGCCCTGGCAGTGTAGAATTCATCAAATCACACGTTTCTGGCTTGGAAACTTGTTTCTGAGTGCTTCTGTTGGAAAGTAACAGCCTAAATGACAACATGCTCTCAAAATGCTTCTCTCGGGCCGAAAAGCTCAAAAGTGACATTTTGCTGTTTTCTGACCAACTACTGATGGGACCTACATGAAACTGCCCTGGCAGTGTACAATTCATCAAATCACACGTTTCTGGCTTGGAAACTTGTTTCTGAGTGCTTCTGTTGGAAAGTAACAGCCTAAATGACAACACCCTCTCAAAATGCTTCTCTCGGGCCGAAAAGGTCAAAAGTGACATTTTGCTGTTTTCTGACCAACTACTGATGAGACCTACATGAAACTGCCCTGGCAGTGTAGACTTCATCAAATCACACGTTTCTGGCTTAGAAACTTGTTTTTGAGTGCTTCTGTTGGAAAGTAACAGCCTAAATGACAACATGCTCTCAAAATGCTTCTCTCGGGCCGAAAAGCTCAAAAGTGACATTTTGCTGTTTTCTGACCAACTACTGATGGGACCTACATGAAACTGCCCTGGCAGTGTAGAATTCATCAAATCACACGTTTCTGGCTTGGAAACTTGTTTCTGAGTGCTTCTGTTGGAAAGTAACAGCCTAAATGACAACGTGCTCTCAAAATGCTTCTCTCGGGCCGAAAAGCTCAAAAGTGACATTTGGCTGTTTTCTGACCAACTACTGATGGGACCTACATGAAACTGCCCTGGCAGTGTAGAATTCATCAAATCACACGTTTCTGGCTTGGAAACTTGTTTCTGAGTGCTTCTGTTGGAAAGTAACAGCCTAAATGACAACATGCTCTCAAAATGCTTCTCTCGGGCTGAAAAGCTCAAAAGTGACATTTTGCTGTTTTCTGACCAACTACTGATGTCAACTACATGAAACTGCCCTGGCAGTGTAGAATTCATCAAATCACACGTTTCTGGCTTGGAAACTTGTTTCTGAGTGCTTCTGTTGGAAAGTAACAGCCTAAATGACAACACCCTCTCAAAATGCTTCTCTCGGGCCGAAAAGGTCAAAAGTGACATTTTGCTGTTTTCTGACCAACTACTGATGAGACCTACATGAAACTGCCCTGGCAGTGTAGAATTCATCAAATCACACGTTTCTGGCTTGGAAACTTGTTTCTGAGTGCTTCTGATGGAAAGTAACAGCCTAAATGACAACATGCTCTCAAAATGCTTCTCTCGGGCCGAAAAGCTCAAAAGTGACATGTGGCTGTTTTCTGACCAACTACTGATGTCAACTACATGAAACTGCCCTGGCAGTGTAGAATTCATCAAATCACACGTTTCGGGCTTGGAAACTTGTTTCTGAGTGCTTCTGATGGAAAGTAACAGCCTAAATGACAACATGCTCTCAAAATACTTCTCTCGGGCCGAAAAGCTCAAAAGTGACATTTGGCTGTTTTCTGACCAACTACTGATGTCAACTACATGAAACTGCCCTGGCAGTGTAGAATTCATCAAATCACACGTTTCTGGCTTGGAAACTTGTTTCTGAGTGCTTCTGATGGAAAGTAACTGCCTATATGACAACACGCTCTCAAAATGCTTCTCTCGGGCCGAAAAGCTCAAAAGTGACATTTGGTTGTTTTCCGACCAACTACTGATGGCAACTACATGAAACAGCCCTGGCATTGTAGAATTCACCAAATCACACGTTTCTGGCTTGGAAACTTGTTTCTGAGTGCTTCTGATGGAAAGTAACAGCCTAAATGACAACATGCTCTCAAAATGCTTCTCTCGGGCCGAAAAGCTCAAAAGTGACATTTGGCTGTTTTCTGACCAACTACTGATGGGACCTACATGAAACTGCCCTGGTAGTGTAGAATTCATTAAATCACACGTTTCTGGCTTGGAAACTTGTTTCTGAGTGTTTCATGAGTGTTTCTGTCTACATAAAACTGCCTTGGCAGTGTAGAATTCACCAAATCACACGTTTCTGGCTTGGAAACTTGTTTCTGAGTCTTTCTGTTGGAAAGCAACAGCATAAATAACAACATGCTCTCAAAAATGCTTCTCTCGGCCTGAAAAGCTCAAAAGTGACATTCTCCTATTTTCTGACCAACTACTGATGTCAACTACATGAAACTGCCCTGGCAGTGTAGAATTCACCAAATCACACGTTTCTGGCTTGGAAACTTGTTTCTGGGTGCTTCTGTTGGAAAGCAACAGCCTAAATTACAACATGCTCTCAAAATGCTTCTCTCGGCCTGAAAAGCTCAAAAGTGACATTCTGCTGTTTTCCGACCAACTACTGATGGCAACTACATGAAACTGCCGTGGTAGTGCAGAATACCCCAAATCACACGTTTCTGGCTTGGAAACTTGTTTCTGAGTGTTTCTTTTAGAAAGCAGCAGCCTAAATTACAACATGCTCTCAAAATGCTTCTCTCGGGCCGAAAAGCTCAAAAGTGACATTTTGCTGTTTTCTGACCAACTACTGATGGGACCTACATGAAACTGCCCTGGTAGTGTAGAATTCATCAAATCACACGTTTCTGGCTTGGAAACTTGTTTCTGAGTGCTTCTGATGGAAAGTAACAGCCTAAATGACAACATGCTCTCAAAATGCTTCTCTCGGGCCGAAAAGCTCAAAAGTGACATGTGGCTGTTTTCTGACCAACTACTGATGTCAACTACATGAAACTGCCCTGGCAGTGTAGAATTCATCAAATCACACGTTTCGGGCTTGGAAACTTGTTTCTGAGTGCTTCTGATGGAAAGTAACAGCCTAAATGACAACATGCTCTCAAAATACTTCTCTCGGGCCGAAAAGCTCAAAAGTGACATTTGGCTGTTTTCTGACCAACTACTGATGTCAACTACATGAAACTGCCCTGGCAGTGTAGAATTCATCAAATCACACGTTTCTGGCTTGGAAACTTGTTTCTGAGTGCTTCTGATGGAAAGTAACAGCCTAAATGACAACATGCTCTCAAAATGCTTCTCTCGGGCCGAAAAGCTCAAAAGTGACATTTTGCTGTTTTCTGACCAACTACTGATGGCACCTACATGAAACTGCCCAGGCAGTGTAGAATTCATCAAATCACACGTTTCTGGCTTGGAAACTTGTTTCTGAGTGCTTCTGATGGAAAGTAACAGCCTAAATGACAACATGCTCTCAAAATGCTTCTCTCGGGCCGAAAAGCTCAAAAGTGACATTTGGCTGTTTTCTGACCAACTACTGATGTCAACTACATGAAACTGCCCTGGCAGTGTAGAATTCATCAAATCACACGTTTCGGGCTTGGAAACTTGTTTCTGAGTGCTTCTGATGGAAAGTAACAGCCTAAATGACAACATGCTCTCAAAATACTTCTCTCAGGCCTAAAAGCTCAAAAGTGACATTTGGCTGTTTTCTGACCAACTACTGATGTCAACTACATGAAACTGCCCTGGCAGTGTAGAATTCATCAAATCACACGTTTCTGGCTTGGAAACTTGTTTCTGAGTGCTTCTGATGGAAAGTAACAGCCTAAATGACAACATGCTCTCAAAATGCTTCTCTCGGGCCGAAAAGCTCAAAAGTGACATTTTGCTGTTTTCTGACCAACTACTGATGGCACCTACATGAAACTGCCCAGGCAGTGTAGAATTCATCAAGTCACACGTTTCTGGCTTGGAAACTTGTTTCTGAGTGCTTCTGATGGAAAGTAACAGCCTAAATGACAACATGCTCTCAAAATGCTTCTCTCGGGCCGAAAAGCTCAAAAGTGACATTTGGCTGTTTTCTGACCAACTACTGATGGGACCTACATGAAACTGCCCTGGTAGTGTAGAATTCATCAAATCACACGTTTCTGGCTTGGAAACTTGTTTCTGAGTGTTTCATGAGTGTTTCTGTCTACATAAAACTGCCTTGGCAGTGTAGAATTCACCAAATCACACGTTTCTGGCTTGGAAACTTGTTTCTGAGTCTTTCTGTTGGAAAGCAACAGCATAAATAACAACATGCTCTCAAAAATGCTTCTCTCGGCCTGAAAAGCTCAAAAGTGACATTCTCCTATTTTCTGACCAACTACTGATGTCAACTACATGAAACTGCCCTGGCAGTGTAGAATTCACCAAATCACACGTTTCTGGCTTGGAAACTTGTTTCTGGGTGCTTCTGTTGGAAAGCAACAGCCTAAATTACAACATGCTCTCAAAATGCTTCTCTCGGCCTGAAAAGCTCAAAAGTGACATTCTGCTGTTTTCCGACCAACTACTGATGGCAACTACATGAAACTGCCGTGGTAGTGCAGAATACCCCAAATCACACGTTTCTGGCTTGGAAACTTGTTTCTGAGTGTTTCTTTTAGAAAGCAGCAGCCTAAATTACAACATGCTCTCAAAATGCTTCTCTCGGGCCGAAAAGCTCAAAAGTGACATTTTGCTGTTTTCTGACCAACTACTGATGGGACCTACATGAAACTGCCCTGGTAGTGTAGAATTCATCAAATCACACGTTTCTGGCTTGGAAACTTGTTTCTGAGTGCTTCTGATGGAAAGTAACAGCCTAAATGACAACATGCTCTCAAAATGCTTCTCTCGGGCCGAAAAGCTCAAAAGTGACATGTGGCTGTTTTCTGACCAACTACTGATGTCAACTACATGAAACTGCCCTGGCAGTGTAGAATTCATCAAATCACACGTTTCGGGCTTGGAAACTTGTTTCTGAGTGCTTCTGATGGAAAGTAACAGCCTAAATGACAACATGCTCTCAAAATACTTCTCTCGGGCCGAAAAGCTCAAAAGTGACATTTGGCTGTTTTCTGACCAACTACTGATGTCAACTACATGAAACTGCCCTGGCAGTGTAGAATTCATCAAATCACACGTTTCTGGCTTGGAAACTTGTTTCTGAGTGCTTCTGATGGAAAGTAACAGCCTAAATGACAACATGCTCTCAAAATGCTTCTCTCGGGCCGAAAAGCTCAAAAGTGACATTTTGCTGTTTTCTGACCAACTACTGATGGCACCTACATGAAACTGCCCAGGCAGTGTAGAATTCATCAAATCACACGTTTCTGGCTTGGAAACTTGTTTCTGAGTGCTTCTGATGGAAAGTAACAGCCTAAATGACAACATGCTCTCAAAATGCTTCTCTCGGGCCGAAAAGCTCAAAAGTGACATTTGGCTGTTTTCTGACCAACTACTGATGTCAACTACATGAAACTGCCCTGGCAGTGTAGAATTCATCAAATCACACGTTTCGGGCTTGGAAACTTGTTTCTGAGTGCTTCTGATGGAAAGTAACAGCCTAAATGACAACATGCTCTCAAAATACTTCTCTCAGGCCTAAAAGCTCAAAAGTGACATTTGGCTGTTTTCTGACCAACTACTGATGTCAACTACATGAAACTGCCCTGGCAGTGTAGAATTCATCAAATCACACGTTTCTGGCTTGGAAACTTGTTTCTGAGTGCTTCTGATGGAAAGTAACAGCCTAAATGACAACATGCTCTCAAAATGCTTCTCTCGGGCCGAAAAGCTCAAAAGTGACATTTTGCTGTTTTCTGACCAACTACTGATGGCACCTACATGAAACTGCCCAGGCAGTGTAGAATTCATCAAGTCACACGTTTCTGGCTTGGAAACTTGTTTCTGAGTGCTTCTGATGGAAAGTAACAGCCTAAATGACAACATGCTCTCAAAATGCTTCTCTCGGGCCGAAAAGCTCAAAAGTGACATTTGGCTGTTTTCTGACCAACTACTGATGGGACCTACATGAAACTGCCCTGGTAGTGTAGAATTCATCAAATCACACGTTTCTGGCTTGGAAACTTGTTTCTGAGTGTTTCATGAGTGTTTCTGTCTACATAAAACTGCCTTGGCAGTGTAGAATTCACCAAATCACACGTTTCTGGCTTGGAAACTTGTTTCTGAGTCTTTCTGTTGGAAAGCAACAGCATAAATAACAACATGCTCTCAAAAATGCTTCTCTCGGCCTGAAAAGCTCAAAAGTGACATTCTCCTATTTTCTGACCAACTACTGATGTCAACTACATGAAACTGCCCTGGCAGTGTAGAATTCACCAAATCACACGTTTCTGGCTTGGAAACTTGTTTCTGGGTGCTTCTGTTGGAAAGCAACAGCCTAAATTACAACATGCTCTCAAAATGCTTCTCTCGGCCTGAAAAGCTCAAAAGTGACATTCTGCTGTTTTCCGACCAACTACTGATGGCAACTACATGAAACTGCCGTGGTAGTGCAGAATTCCCCAAATCACACGTTTCTGGCTTGGAAACTTGTTTCTGAGTGTTTCTTTTAGAAAGCAGCAGCCTAAATTACAACATGCTCTCAAAATGCTTCTCTCGGCCTAGAAAGCTCAAAAGTGACATTCTCCTATTTTCTGACCAACTACTGATGGCAACTACATGAAACAGCCCTGGCATTGTAGAACTCATCAAATCACACGCTTCTGGCTTGGAAACTTGTTTCTGAGTGCTTCTGATGGAAAGTAACAGCCTAAATGACAACATGCTCTCAAAATGCTTCTCTCGGGCCGAAAAGCTCAAAAGTGACATGTGGCTGTTTTCTGACCAACTACTGATGTCAACTACATGAAACTGCCCTGGCAGTGTAGAATTCATCAAATCACATATATCTGGCTTGGAAACTTGTTTCTGAGTGCTTCTGTTGAAAAGTAACTGCCTATATGACAACATGCTCTCAAAATGCTTCTCTCGGGCCGAAAAGCTCAAAAGTGACATTTGGTTGTTTTCCGACCAACTACTGATGGCAACTACATGAAACTGCCCTGGTAGTGTAGAAGACCCCAAATCAAACGTTTCTGGCTTGGAAACTTGTTTCTGAGTGCTTCTGTTGGAAAGCAACAGCCTAAATTACAACATGCTCTCAAAATGCTTCTCTCGGCCTGAAAAGCTCAAAAGTGACATTCTGCTGTTTTCCGACCAACTACTGATGCCAACTACATGAAACTGCCCTGGTAGTGTAGAAGACCCCAAATCAAACGTTTCTGGCTTGGAAACTTGTTTCTGAGTGTTTCTGTTGGAAAGCAACAGCATAAATTACAACATGCTCTCAAAATGCTTCTCTCGGCCTGGGAAGCTCAAAAGTGACATTCTGCTGTTTTCCGACCAACTACTGATGGCAACTACATGAAACTGCCTTGGTAGTGTAGAATTCACCAAATCACACGTTTCTGGCTTGGAAACTTGTTTCTGAGTGCTTCTGTTGGAAAGCAACAGCATAAATTACAACATGCTCTCCCCCAATTTCCACCAGATGCGTGCTGGTTGCGTCTCCGCTCCAGCACGGCCATGGAGCCGATTAGATTCAATTCTAGTCAATGTGTGTGTTTCCACCGGCTCCGGCTGTGCTGCGTTCCGGCTCCGTCTCAGCTCCAGCACTCCTAAGCCCTCCGCAACAGATACGCAGCACTTCTATTTTTGCCGGACACCGGAGCACAACGCAGCAATTCAACACAGAGCAGATCGTGCGGGGCAGGAACTCGTGCAGAGAAATACAATAAAACATCCGGTTAATTTTCAAAATAAGATACACAGTGTTCACGGCGGATCATATTTCCCTCCACTACACCTTGAAAACTACATAATGGGCAGAGGCAAGCCTGAAGTCAACAGGTCAGAGGTTTTCAGACGTCATTTCACCCCGTTGACACCGTGGACGAGGAGATATGGCAGTGCACCGAGATGTCTTCCGGCGGAGCTGCACCGCTCCGCACAGCAAACGCAGCCGGTGGGTATTGACGGACGGCGGAGCACGCAGTGGATAACCAGCACTGCCGTACCGCAACGGACACGCATCCAGTGGAAATCCGGGGTCTCAAAATGCTTCTCTCGGCCTGGAAAGCTCAAAAGTGACATTCTGCTGTTTTCCGACCAACTACTGAAGGCAACTACATGAAACTGCCCTGGTAGTGTAGAATTCACCAAATCACACGTTTCTGGCTTGGAAACTTGTTTCTGAGTGTTTCTGTTGGAAAGCAACAGCATAAATTACAACATGCTCTCAAAATGCTTCTCTCGGCCTGAAAAGCTCAAAAGTGACATTCTGCTGTTTTCCGACCAACTACTGATGGCAACTACATGAAACTGCCCTGGTAGTGTAGAATTCCCCAGACCACACGTTTCTGGCTTGGAAACTTGTTTCTGAGTGCTTCTGGTGGAAAGTAACAGCCTAAATTACAATATGCTCTCAAAATGCTTCTCTCGGCCTCAAAATGCCAAAAGTGACATTTTGCTGTTTTCGGACCAACTACTGATGGAATAGGAAACTGGCCTGCTAGTGTAGACTTCCCCAAATCACACGTATCTGGCTTGGAAACTTGTTTCTGAGTGCTTCTGGTGGAAAGCAACAGCCTAAATGACAACATGCTCTCAAAATTCTTCTCTCAGTCTGAAAAGCTCAAAATGAACTACTGATGGAAACTATAGGAAACTGCCCTGGTAGTGTAGAACTCCCCAAATCACACGAAGCCGCACTATATAAGCCTCAATACCGAGCAATACCCACAGAACCTTCTGCTATGTCACGTCACATATAAATTATACATCCTACGGGGCTTAAAACTATTCAGTGTGAAGATAATTCCTTGTTTTTCACAAAAGGAGAATAGCTTCTCAGTGATTTTTCTTTATTTCACATGTCCAAACAAAACCAGTACAGAACATCAGCTTTTCAGTTTTTTTTACATTCTGGGTCAACCCTGGGTAACTGTAAAGACATAATTGTAAACATTAAGATGCCCCTAATAACTATTATAGTTTGTTAAAGGTTTCCATCACCACTATATTTCCAATCATCACAGGAAACTGATGAACGACAGCTTTCAAAAAATGTGCTTTTACTCAAAAGTAAATTTTGTCTAATCCATTTTATATAACAAAAATTATAACTATTACACAAGCAACAGTTTAACAAAATAAAGTGAAAGCTTGCATTCATGAAAACATCCATATTAAAAGGTTACAAAAAGTATACATGAAATAAATGATTTGTAACAGTAATTATAAAACTTATGGATTAGGACCCAGTGTCATAATTTGCAAAATCTTAATTTCTTGTGAAACAACCTCTTTACTGTGGAGTAAATATCACATTGGCCTAGCCTTTTTAACTTTCCTCAAGTGTCCTACATGAGAGAAAGATGACAGGTTAAAAACACAGGTAGAACATTGACTACAGCCTGCCTTGGTTAAAAGCCCACTCACCACCAAAATGATCTAATTGCTGAGTAAGTGGCTGTCATTCATAAAATAGCTTTGTGTTTAAGTTCTGTACATATTCGACTTTATATGTGAATGTGATTTTAAATTTAACAGTGTACTACAAAGACAACTGGAGTATGAATGTACAGTATGCAATTCATCCACATTAAAATAATTGTTCAATCAATCAATTTCATTTATAAAGCCCAATATCACAAATACAATTTGCCTCACAGGGCTTTACAGCATACGACATCCCTCTGTCCTTTAGACCCTCACAGGAAGGGGAAAACCTCCCCAAAAAAAAACCTTTACCGGGGAAAAAAAAATGGTAGAAACCTCAGGAAGAGCAACTGAGGAGGGATCCCTCTTCCAGGACGAACAGACGTGCAATAGATGTCGTACAGAACAGATCAGCATAACAAATTAACAGTAATCTGTACGACACAATACAGTAATCTGTATGACATCCTCGGTAATGACAGTAGCTTACAACAACATTCATGAAAGTAATAATACTGTCGTTATAGTTCTGGCTACTGTGGTACAATATGTTGAAAGTATATATTAGTATCAGGCAGTATACATGTATGATAATATCATATGTCTATAATAGCAGTAGAAGTATGACTAATGATTAATTAGTTGTTGCTATTAAAAGGAAATTGAACTGTTCTCAAAGCTCACTGCCACTGTGGAATCATGCTATGTTCGGCTGTCTCATTTTGCGAATATTTTTTTTCCATTGGTTCTTCAGAGACTGTATGTGGGGGCAAAAAGTAGTAATACTCACTATGATAAAGGGTCTTTGCATAAAATGCACTGAAATGTTAAAGTTGGTAAATACATGTCATGTTCCTTGATTGATAAAATCTTCATTTGGCCTTTTGCATTAGGAGAACACTAAACTGCACTGGTGTGTCAGTGTGTCATTTCACCTTATCAGTAAGAGTACAGAGCAAGCTGTGCCCTAATCGAGTACTTAGTAATGTATGAAAATTAGTAACATATGTAATGCTTGTAAATGTATTCTGGTCAATAATTCATCATTTTAAACTAATAAGTTTCTTGTTTCTTTGTGAGGTACTGTATGAAAAAAGGTGTCTTTATCCTGGAGTCAGTGCTGAAGTGTTCACTGCACAGACGGGAAGTCTTGTTTGGAGTCCAGTTCTGTCTTCTCGTGTTGAGTGTCCACTGGTCCAGTCCGTCTGGGTCACCTAGAAGAAAACTTTACACAGACAAATAGATATTAAAAGTAATATACGTGTTTGGTTACCTACTTCACAGACTCCTTTACATGCAAACAATACAACTTAAATTACTTCAGTGTTCAACAGATCATAATCAATTTATTTTAGCAAAAAAAGGTGGTGGCCATCACAGTACTCATATTCTGTCTGTGCGGTATCTATTTTTGTGTAGCTACAGGCCTATATCCTACACTTATTTTCTTAATATTTTTCATGTGACAGTCAAATGTCACATTAGTTTTTTTTTTAAATTACGTTACACACCTTATTGTAATTTCACACAATTCGCCACTTTTTAATTTACATACACAAGTGTAGCCTTAATGTTACATTAACGTTACATTGCTCATATAGTCCATGAGCCAGACCACCAATCATAATAGAAAAGGTGGGCAAATTCTTGTTGCTATTCTCTTTTTCCTATATATGTCTACATTATTTATTGGCATGATAGCCATTTCAGACTGGTAGCTTAGTGATGGTTATCATGTACTGAATATTCAGTACATCATAACCCCTATTGTGGAAACCCATTGACTGTGTATGGTGCCTGTTTGGTGCTAAGGTGTTTGTTAACTACTTGTTGACTACTCATACTGCCTAAATCAATCCAATATATTCTTAAGATATTGAAGAACTGAAAAATGGTATAATTGGCTACCCAGATAAAATATGAGGCTGCTACAACCTTCTTTTGTTTTAAATTCTGCATAAGCAGAAATTACATTTTTATTTTTCTGTTCTGTATCTATTCACACCAAAGTAATTAGGCTAATTTAACTTCTTTTAGACACCAGATTTGAAGTCTCAAAAGTCTTACCTTTCACCAGGTACCAGATTTATGGATGTAGCCTTTGTAGTTCTGGAGATATGCTCATTTTTATATGTGTATGGTGTTTCAGGTGGAATGTCCATAAAATATGAAAGGTTTATTAATATCAAGATGCCTATGCTGTAGAGGCAGATAATGTATCATGTCATACTAAAGATAGACAGTTACTCAAGGTTTGGAGAGCAGCTGGTCAAATATCAGATTTGGCAGCAAAAGGACCCATAAAAGGTGTTTTGATAATTTGAGTAGTTCGTGCGTAAGTCAAGCCTTGGGAGGTCAAACGAAGTAGAACGTGCTGGGTTAGGGTGACCTGACAGGTGGGACAGATGTGTCCAGTTTGGCAAAAAGGATGGCTGTTGATGCCAGTTCTGGGAGAGAGACAAAGAGGACAGGAAAATATCGGCCCACGAAGGCCACCGTTAAGGAACAATAACAGGAAATCAGAAGAACTTTGGATTCCCAGAAAATATGACCTAAACACGCACACACACACACGCACACACACGCACACACACACACACACACACACACACACACACACACACACACACACACACACACACACACACACACACACACACACACACACTCGCATGAACGAGCAGACGCCCAGCATAAAAGCAAGTTGAAGTGTGACTGTTCGGGGCTGTTTTCCAACTGATTCGTATTGTAGACTAGTATACTGTTGTGTGCTACGTTCTGCGAATAAAGTAACCCTGTTGGCTGTAACTTTTCTCCGTGGTTCTCCGAGTCTCATCATTTCAGTGTTTGCAAGTTGAGCATTTTTCTTACAATGCCTATGGTGATAATAACCATATGATTTACCTGCAAGATTGATGTTGCTGAATTTAAGGAAAATGATAACATACTCATGAAACAAATCAACACTTTTTACTTCTGAAGCAATCATTTGAACAAAGAACTAGAAAAAAATAGACAATGATCCTTATGCCAAAGAACGTGGAGCACACTAGTACAGTATTTAGTGAGTATATACTTTAGTAAGTATTTCAAGGCCCTACTCAAGATCAGTCATTCAGGTCCGCATCTGTGATAGTGCTGCACGATTAATCTAATCCCAATCGTAAGCTGGCCCCCCTTTCCCTGGTCCTGGCAGTGAGCGTCGGTGGCGTGGTCAAGGCAGCTGGATTGTTTGGCGTGGGCCGTCACTGTGTTCATGTGTGCTCGGCGTTGACTGAACCTTGCATGCCTTAAAAGGAAGGTGAGTTGGCTGCCTTTTCCCACCTGCCTGAATGTTTCATGGGGAACCTTACTCGGTCTCACTGATCTGCTTGTCACTGCGCAACACGGCTGGTGTGGCTGCGGGGGGAGCAATTAGCTTGTGCTGAGGGAACCTGACCGCCGTGGTTGGCGTGGCCGACAGGGTTGTGCGGGCGCACCACGTTGGATCAATTTAATCAATCAATTCAATCAATTTTATTTATAAAGCCCAATATCACAAATACAATTTGCCTCACAGGGCTTTACAGCATGCGACATCCCTCTGTCCTTTAGACCCTCACAGCGGATAAGGAAAAACTCCCCAAAAAAACCCCTTTAACGGGGAAAAAAAAATGGTAGAAACCTCAGGAAGAGCAACTGAGGAGGGATCCCTCTTCCAGGACGGACAGACATGCAGTAGATGTCGTACAGAACAGATCAGCATAACAAATTAACAGTAATCTGTATGACACAATACAGTAATCTGTATGACATCCTCGGTAATGACAGTAGCTTACAACAACATTCATGAAAGTAATAATACTGTCGTTATAGTTCTGGCTACTGTGGTACAACATGTTGAAAGTATATATTAGTATCAGGCAGTATACATGTATGATAATATCATATGTCTATAATAGCAGTAGAAGTATGACTAATAATTAATGATGGCAGCAGCAGCAGCAGGAGGCATCTGGCAGGACCACGGCAGCAGCACAACCACACACGTCACACTATCCAGGCACCGCTGCAATACGAGTTAACCTGAGAGATAGTGGAGCACAAAGGCTCCGGAGAAGAAATCGAGTTAGTGACATCCAGAATGGCCGAGTAAAAAAGATACAGTAATAGGATACGAGAGAGAGAGGGAGAGAGAGAGAGAGAGCGAGAGCGAGAGAGAGAGAAGGTGCCCGGTGCATTATAGGTGGTCCTCCGGTAGACTAGGCCTAAGTCAGCCTAACTAGGGGCTGGTACAAGGCAAGCCTGAGCCAGCCCTAACTATAAGCTTTATCAAAGAGGAAAGTCTTAAGTCTAGCCTTAAATGTGGAGACGGTGTCTGCCTCCCGGACCGTAGCAGGAAGATGATTCCACAGGAGAGGAGCCTGATAGCTGAAGGCTCTGGCTCCTGATCTACTTTTGGAGACTTTAGGGACCACGAGTAACCCTGCGTTCTCAGAGCGCAGAGTTCTGGTGGGATAATATGGCACTATGAGCTCTCTAAGATATGACGGAGCTTGACCATTTAGAGCTTTATAAGTTAACAGTAGGATTTTAAATTCAATTCTGGATTTTACAGGGAGCCAGTGCAGAGAAGCTAAAACAGGAGAAATATGATCTCATTTCTTAGTTCCTGTTAGTACACGTGCTGCTGCATTCTGAATTAGCTGAAGAGTTTTTAATGATTTACTAGAGCTACCTGATAGTAGAGAGGTACAGTAATCCAGCCTCGAGGTAACAAAAGCGTGGACCAATTTTTCTGCATCTCTTTGGGTCAAGATAGGCCTAATTTTTGCAATATTACGCAGATGAAAAAATGCAGTCCGTGAGGTTTGTTTTAAATGAGAATTGAAAGACAGATCTTGATCAAATGTTACTCCGAGGTTTCTTACGGTAGTGGTAGAGGCCAGAGCAATGCCATCGAGAGAAACTATGTCATCAGATAAAGAGTCTCTGAGTTGTTTGGGGCCAAGAACAATTACTTCAGTTTTGTCTGAATTTAACATCAGGAAATTGGTGCTCATCCAGGTTTTTATGTCTTTAAGACAATTATGAAGTTTAGTTAATTGATCCCTTTCTTCTGGCTTCATCGAAAAATACAACTGTGTATCATCCGCATAACAATGGAAATTTATAGCGTGATTTCTAATGATGTTACCTAAAGGAAGCATATATAGAATAAATAGGATTGGTCCAAGCACAGAACCTTGCAGAACTCCAAAACAAACTTTAGTATGTACGGATGATTCATTATGAACGTGAACAAATTGAAAACGATCAGATAAATAAGATTTAAACCAGCTTAGCGCAGAACCTTTTAGGCCAATTAAGTGTTCCAGTCTCTGTAACAGAATTTCATGGTCAACAGTGTCAAACGCTGCACTAAGATCTAATAAAACAAGTACAGAGACGAGTCCTTTGTCTGAAGCAATCAGAAGGTCAGAATTTTAACTAGAGCTGTCTCAGTGCTATGATGCGCTCTAAATCCTGACTGTAATTCCTCAAATAAATTATTATCATGGAGAAAATCACACAGCTGGTCTGCGACTACTTTCTCAAGGATCTTTGACATAAAGGTAAGATTAGATATTGGTCTATAGTTGGCTAACACCTCTGGATCCAGGGTAGGCTTTTTTAGTAGAGGTTTAATTACACCTACCTTAAAAGACTGTGGTACAAAGCCTGTTAATAAGGATATATTGATCATATCTAATATATGGGTGTTACCTAAAGGTAAGACCTCCTTGAGTAGTCGAGTTGGGATGGGGTCTAAGAGACACGTTGATGATTTAGATGAAGAAATCACTGCGGTCAATTCTTGAAGAGAAATTGGGGAGAAGGAATCTTAATAAATATTAGGTGTTACAGCTGTGTTTGAGGTTAGATAGGTACTATCTGAGGACAGGAGGTCATGAATTTTGCCTCTAATAGCTAGGATTTTGTCATTAAAGAAGCTCATAAAATCATTACTGCTAAGGGTTAAAGGAATACAAGGCTCAATAGAGCTTTGACTCTCAGTCAGCCTGGCTACAGTGCTGAAAAGAAACCTGGGGTTATTTTTGTTTTCTTCTATTAAAGCTGAGTAATAGTTTGCTCTGGCATTGCGGAGGCCCCTCTTATAAGTTTTGAGACTGTCTGCCCAGATTACACGAGATTCTTCCAGTTTGGTTAATCGCCAATTCCTTTCAAACTTTCGCGATATTTGCTTTAATTTACGGGTTTCAGAGTTATACCAAGGAGCGAACTTTCTTTGTTTTGTTAACTTCTTTTTAAGAGGAGCTACAGAGTCAAGTGTTGTTCGCAGCGAGCTTACGGCGCTATCAACAAATTGATCAATTCGGGAGAGGTTAAAGTCGGTACGGGAAACCTCTGTTACTGAAGGACTTGGGATTGAATTTAACGACGGAGTAATCATTTCTTTAAATTTTGCGACAGCACTATCTGATTGGCCTGGGCTCATTGTTGGATCTGGGCTCAGCCTGGCTGTGGGTACGCGCTCGGAGCGGTGCGGCCGTGGGGTAAGCTGGCTCATTTGTCTTGCTTGTGCTTAAAAGCATGCAACATCGGGCTGACACATGCTCCCTTTCTGATTTACATACAGATTCCTCCCTAAAAAGTGCAGCTTTCTCCTTCAAATATTCACCAGTTCGGCAACAGCTGTGTGGAAGACGCCGGCCTTAATCAGCCATCAGGAGACGGGCACTGCTGTTTTAGTATTGGTTCTCTGGTGCTGTGGGCCAAAGCGAGCGGCAGTCCCTTTCCTGGTGGTGGTGCTTTCACAGTTCAGTATTTGGTGTGCTTCACGGGTGGTGTTTGATTTGGTTTCTCCCTCCTTGGTTTCCTGCTGCCGTGGTAAGCCCCAGTCCTGAACTATTTGGTAGCCTCTGTTTGTTACAGCCCTTTTTTTTAAAGAGAATTTTTTTTTTTTTTAACTCAAAAATAAAGTGTAAATTTTTGTATGTGAATCACGTCTCTGGCCCTGTGTTACATTGAACCTGTGTTGCCAGTAAGTAATCCTGTAACAGTGTAGGCATATTCCCAGGTGTTAAATTCCCCTGGGTGGTGTTGTCGAGCTCTGCATCCCTAGCATAGCCAAAATTCTTTAAAAAATCCTCTTGGGCCAGCTGGAAAATGCATCATGACAAGGCTGAAAACAGGCTGCATCTCACAGGAGAGACTAGTGATACTACAAATATTATGACAATTGCTTAAACTGCCCAACAGTACACGAATTCATTCAAAATTAGCTCAACCATAAACATCTACAACAGTAAATGATAACACACATTAAAGCAATAAAACACCTACTAAATAATTGATTTCTCAGCCTCTGTAGCAAATAGAAACGAAATTCAAAGCTTACTTCAAAATGACCCATACGCTTCTGTCTTCAAGGAATACTTATAAATATAGGGGGAAAAAATCACCCTGTACTTACCGGTTGTGGGTTGCTGCTGCTGCTGCAGAAATTTGTCACTTTCGGTAACTTAGACATCGACTTTCAGGTTTCCTCCTTCTTCCTCCTCTTTTCAGCACCGCTGGGGTAGCTTCTTTTCATTTTGTGTTTTCTTTTCTCTTCTCCAGTACTCCACTCTTCCTCTCTCGCCACTTCTCGCGCCGTTTGTTTTCGTTTTTCTGCTGTCTTCCTGGATCCGTTCTGCACATGCGCAGTAAGATGGACTGATCCATTAGTGGAGACTGAAGGGGGGGCCCCGACACACACATAATACGATAGGCATTCTGCTGGCATTTTAGCGAGAGGATTTTATTCAAAAACATAATTAATGTGCGCAAATAAGTAATAACTATATTAACCATAAGTGTAAGAGGATTTTTATGGGGCCCTCAGGAACTTGGGGCCCTAGGCAACCGCCTAGTTTTGCCTAATGGTAAGTCCGCCCCTGTATGGACTAATAGCATTTTGAGATGGTTGAGTTTTGGGATTTATTGGGGAAAATAGGGATCATTGACAATAGTTGATTGTTTGGTAGGACTGACATTTTAATTGTTTCTATTCTTCGAGAAAGGAAAATTGGTAGGTTGGCCCATAGTTTTTAGGTCATTTCGTATTGATTTAAGTAATGGTGTGAAATTTAGATTAAAGACCTCTGTCAGCTTGGGGGATATATTGAAGCCTTTACGACTGTTACTCAGTCTTCAAATACAAACATTGCTCCCAGCAAAGATACACATACTGATATATGTTGCTTTGGTAAAAAAACAAATCATTTGTAGTAATATTTTTTGTCACAAGATGGCAGCACACACAGCCACTCTATGATCAGGAAATAGCTGCCTTGGAAAATGAGAGGCGGGTCCCAAAATTTGAGGAAAGCAGGGCTGATAAGTTAAGTAATGGGAAGAAAGATGAGAAGGTAGCAGAGAAAATGGGGTTTCTGACTGTGTTGTGCTGTCTATCCAGTTTCCTGAAAGTAAGACCTCTCTCTTGTTCTCTCTCCTTCTCCCTCCATCCTGACAATCTATCCATCGGCTGGATAGATCAGCCTGGAGCCAGACGACAGCAGCGTGCCACCTTCACCAGCAATGAGCTGTCCATGTAAGTACACTCCACTCACATGCATATGTATATATAGGCTTGTTTCATCAGTTGATTTTCTGCTGCATATACAGAACATGTGTGTTGCTGATATTGCACACATTCTCTAAATGATGATGTTTGTGCTTTGATGCTATTAATTGGTGCCCCAAACTGATCTTCAATCGCAGCTATACATAATACATAATTCGGGTTATATTTCTCTAAGTAGAAATATATGGTCACTGAAGTCACAGAAAAACCTACAGACAGCTGTGTTATGATGGAATCTCTCAGCTCAAACCACATACTCTGCTTCCATTGCATGATATGAAAATCAATAGTGCTGTTAATCCACTGCCTATTTTATGTATTCCTTTCAGGGTCAATTCATCCAGATCTCTCTCTCTCTCTCCCTCTCTCTCTCCCTCTCTCTCTCTCTCTCTCTCTCTCTCTCTCTCTCTCTCTCTCTCTCTCTCATACTCACGCACACACACCATTTTCTACCACTCTACCGCTTCTTCTTCCTGTGTAGAGCACTCCAGGACTGAGTCCTAAAACCCAGACATGAGTCAGCATTTTAGCACTCCAGGTCCCCTTGTCCCCCTCATTTTTGGGGAGATGTCCTGAATTAAGGTCTGTGATTAATACAAGCATAAGAGACTTTAAGTTACTGCTGCTGCTGTGTGTCATACCCAGTATAAATAGGTTGGGAAAATCAAATTTTGATCTTGTTCTGTCCAACCAAACTAACAAGAATGGTCTGGAGATCAGCTGCTTATACGACTCTGGAGTTTTGTTTTACAGCCTGCTAACTTGATTCTACTGTAGTCAATAGAAATAATTCTAAGAAACAGAAAGAACAGGTTATCACTTGTGTATAAGATAATAATAATAATAATAATAACAAGAAACAACATGTTGATAGTGGACAGTATTTTAAACCTTGGAATAAGCCTGGCTTACTGTTTTCTAGAAATGGAAATTGGCAACCACCAGCGGCCAAATGAACTGGGTGGTGGCAGGTCAATTTTTATCAATCTACCAGCCACAGTGGCATATAAACAGAGGGGGCAAATTGCTCCATGTCAAGGCTGCTTGAAAGCTGTGGGGATAAGGAAGGTGGCTCTGGTTTGTTTTTCCTTGTCCCATTGATTTGCACCTCTGGTGATGCTGTCAGGTTGGCATGTTTTGGTGTACTTCCATGCACATCCCTCACAATGGTGCCCCAAACGCTAATATACCATCCCTGTCTTCCTCTACACAACGTTCCCTTTTTCTGTTGCTGTTGTAACTGCTGACAGGGAACAAGCAGCTCTGCCATAGTGTGACTGACTTGCAAGTTTCCAGATGGAGCTTGCATTTACGCTTCCACATTACATGCATCAATCTACATAACACCTCTGCCTCCCACCTGTGGCACAAGAACAGCACTTGACCTAGGCAGCCTGATTTCACAGAGGGGAGGAGGGAGCAGGAGGAAACAGCAACATTGATATTCTCTTTAAACATCCATATACTGACTACTTTTACATGCGCACTAATAATTTGCCCTATTATTCCGAAATATGACAATATTCTGAATTTGATACAGGTCATGTAAACAGCATATTCCATTTGATTTTATGAATTATGCTTTATTCTGAATGATACATTTTCCAATGAAGATGTGGGATATTGTGATATTATTCAGGTTTGAATAGCAGTATTTGGACATGTATACAGTACAATATGCTTCTTCTCAAGTGGGGGTTTTGTGTTTGCAACACAGGGCCTCATGTAGGGCTGGGCGATAAATTGATTTCATTGATTAATTCGAATTTGTAGTTTAGGTCAATTTGTTTTAATGAATGTGTGTGTGCACACGTGTCTGTGTGTGCATATCGGGGCCGAACTCGGCCGTGCTCGAAACAGAGCAGAGGAGGATTGTAAACGTGCACCGTGTAGATACAGAACTGACATGCCGTTGTGTAAACAAGATAAATAACATAAGGCTCTTTAGTTAGTTTAATAAAAGAACAGGGTATAGACGGATGCAGTCGCGATGTATCTCGCAAGATACATCGCAGTACCCATATTTACCGTGGGAAAGCCTGGATTTATTCACATGCTGAAAGTTTTGGAACCCAGGTACGTGCTACCACGCCGCAAATATTCTTCTGAAAATTGATTTTAAGTAGAGGGGGAAAATCGATTTAAATCTTGAGTTGGATTTGTTGTGAAAAAATCAGACTTTTTTTTTTTAGGCCATATCGCCCAGCCCTAGCCTCTTGCCTGTTTAGCTTAATGTTGTCATGCAGGCCTTGTACGCAAACCAACCAGCCAACAGTTTGCGGGGCTAGTAAAAAAATGCATGCCCTAAAGAAAGGTCCACATTTCTGACTGGAAGAAAAAACTTTAAACAATATGAAAGACTTGGCTATCAACAGGTTTTTGAATATGCCCAAATATCATGACAATGCTTTCAAGAAGGTGGTTGAAGAAATAATAGGGAGGCTATGTTCAAAGTCCAATACATTCACCACTTGTTGTAAAACTTTAAAAAAAAAAATCTTTTTGATGCAAAGAAGCAAAGTAGCACAGACAGCTCCAACTTTTCCATATTTTGACATGATATGGAGTGTGCATGGCTGCATGTAAGTAGAACATTAATTCTTTAACCATGTAAACAGTTTAGTAGAAATATTTTCTTCTTTAGAATAAGAGCAAAGAACATTTTGTCCATATAAATATTGTCATTTCACAATGTTGAGATAGATTTTGGCTGGTGGAAGAAAAATGTAGCTTTTTCTCTCTGTTCACAGTGTTTATACTAAGCTAAGCTTTCTGCGACTCAGCTCTAGCTTTGTACTTAACAAACAAACACAAGAGGGGTATTGACGTTGACATCTCACTCTTGGAAGGAACACCAAAAGAATATATTACCCAGAATGGTCCCTTTAATGATTTCAGTTAGACTTGGGGCTGAATGCCACAGACAGGGTAGGAGTGTGTTGAGAGATGGACTAACATAGGATGACACCAACCTTATCCTTGAAGTACAGCGCTTACAATAAATAGAAGTTAGTATGTTGGTCCCGGTTGGTAGCCTACTGAGTCACTAGGACAATGCTGAAACATTTTAATACACTTGTACTTTTTTTGGAGTGAAACTCCATCACTTGCTCTCTGTCGTCGTATGTGGAGCTGCAGCTGCTGAGAGAAAAGGAGAGGAGTGAGAGACATTGAGAAGAGATGGGTGACATAGAGGAAGTGAGGAACTGTAAGTGAGAGGTGTGGAGAGAGAGGAAGGGAGGATTAGGGTGGGTGCCTGCAGTGGAGCATGATGTCAGAGGAATGTGTTGAGCCTCTCCTTTAACAAGCTGGAGCTGTAGAAGCGCTGGCTACCTCGAGCTTTCAGACACACAAAAAAACACACTAACACTTTCACCCTGTGTAACTCACAAACACTCAGGATCAGAATGTGAAACAAAACATTAAAAACAAATTATTTTTCAACAAAAACAACTGCAAGCAACATTATGAGGTACATCTCTATGATATATACTGTACATAAATGCTTGATAACCGATTAAATAAAATAAATACATGGGAAATTAATATCAGACTACATTGCCATGTCAGTATTGTGGAATGGGTTTTCAGTGGTCAATTTTCATCTTTGCTCTGCCCTCCCTCCCAGCATCCGGTCCCGCAGGTGGAGCTTGTTGCCGGGATTACAGCGATGGAGATGGAGGAAAGGAAAGCAATAGAGAGAAAAGGAAAAGAGAGACAAGCAGAAAGAAAGGGAGTGGTAGAGAGAACAAGGACAGATGGAAAGAGAGAAAAAGTGAGTGACATAATGTGTAGGAGAGCCAGACGCTGGGAACAGCTATTAAGACTATGACTAGCATATATTAGCAGTGAGGTAAGATGATGGAGGATGGAGAGGACAGGCTGTTTGTATGGAGGGCAGCTGCCTCTGTAAACCAACCACAGTGAAGTCAAATGTATTTATAGCAGCATAGTCATGATACCAAAAATGGCACTTTAATGCCAAATTGTAGTTCAACCCATGGCATTCACTTTTAATGCTTTTGGTTCCCCAAAGGTTAAAATACAGTTTTATTTTTATACTCCATATCAGGAGGTTGTCTTTTAAATGGAAGATTTGAAATGCCAAAATAAAAACAAACCAAAGAAAATCCGAGCTCGACGGGTCCCGACGGGTTGGGCCGGGTTTGGTCAAAAATGTATAAATTGTATCCGGGCTCGGGTCGGATTCGGTCAGCTTTCAGTGAAAATGTAGTCTAAAAATAAATAAAATTCTATTGTCTGTCCTGTTTATTGCTTGGAGACTGTTTTTTACGTGACAACACTTGAACATCACACACACACATTGGCTGTTTGTTTCTACCGCTTCCCTCGCTGGAAGTCTCGAACCTCCCGCCACCCGCCTTCGCCTTGATTAAACGCTGAAAATTAAATAAAAGAGGGAGACAGGTGTCTCCTATTTTATCTTATTTTGTATATTTCTCCCTCTCCCCTCACTGGAAGCGTCGAACCTCCTGCCTCCCGCTCCCATCTCAAACACGGAGGTCTCCCTCTCCGCTGAGCACCCACGGTGCACGCCCGGCTTGTTAAATAGCCATTAACCATAACAACTGTGTGACACAAACTCAGTGCTTTAGTAATTAAATAATGTCGGGCTCGGTTCGGGTTCGGACAGAGATATGTGGCCCGTGCCACACTCTAACACACACACACACACACACGAAAAACCGGACATTATTATCAATTTATTTAAAAAAAACCCAGACGCCCCGGACGGGACGTGAAAAGTGGACATGTCCGGGCAAAAGAGGACGTTTGGTCAACCAAAGAAACATACAATGGCAACATTTCCTGGCAATTGGGTTGATGGAAAAAAAACCACAATTCTTTGGATTCTTGTTTAAAAATCAAGTCAGTGCTTACATAAGCTGGTACCAACCATTTTCAGCAAGTAATATCATAACATCTGCCCATCAATCAATACGCAACTTTTAGCGTTGCAGAGCTAAGATTTATTAGTTAGCTAATTTGCAATAGTATGGTACATTTGTGGGTTTATGGTTGTTGGTCCTCTTAAACCTTATTCCGTTTTCCCAAATGATGTGGTTACAGAACAGCTGGCTAGAATTTATTCACTTTGAGGACAGTGCTGTCTGTGACAGCTCTAGATTATGTGCTGCTGCCGTGGTCCTGCCAGATGCCTCCTGCTGCTGCTGCATCATTAGTCATACTTCTACTGTTATTATTACACATATGATTATTGTCACACATGTATACTATCAGATATTAATATATTTTACTAATTATAATATTATTACTTTCTTTAATGTTGTTGTAAGCTACTGTCATTACCGTCTGTCCTGCATCTCTCTGTCTCTCTCTCTTTCTGTCTCACTGTGTCATACGGATTACTGTTAATTTATCATGTTGATCTGTTCTGTACGACATCTATTGCACGTCTGTCCGTCCTGGAAGGGATCCCTCCTCAGTTGCTCTTCCTGAGGTTTCTACCATTTTTTCCCCCGGTAAAGGGTTTTTTTTTTATGCACATTTTTAATTTTTTTGCACTAAAAAATCTGAGTGGAAACATCAAAATTTGAAAAGGAAAAAAAAAGTCAAAACATTGCAAGAAGGTTTTTCCATTTAGCTAAGATGAAAAAAATAAAATGCCACGAAGTGCAATGGAAACAGACTTTACACAAACAGATCTGCAGTGATGAGGAGACTATCGTTCTTCAAATTAATACAGGAAATAAATATTTTTGATGCATTATTTGGCTCGTGTTCTTTTAAATACATTATCTCATTGCACCCTCTCTTTCTGCAATGATTCAATGACACCCAATCAGAGAATTAGCACCACTGTTTTTCTCAATGCCCTCAACACCTTATATTCAAATCACAGTAGTGGATGACAACACACACTAAATCAAATTGTTATTTTTCCCAATTTTCTGGATATTCTGTAAAATCTTTTGTAACATTTGGATAGAAACTTGACCACTGTTATGTATTTCCTTTTTATGTGTGGTACTGGCACCAGACCTAGGTGCAATCTGGACCAGCAGTGAACTGTAAACACTGTGGATTAACAAGAAGACAGAGTTTGTACCACATTTATCTGATACTGCTACATCAAACAGTTAGAGTCAGTTAGAATATTGCCCTCATTTTCCATACAATTAATTGCAATTAATGCATATTATAAATTCAAGTCTAATTTTTGAGAGTGGGACAACATTATTTTTGAAATAGGCAATAGCAAATTCATTCTCTTACAAATGAAAAATGAAATTCACAAGCAATAAAATACTCACATTAATACACTTAAGGATTTCCCTGCTACAGCCTTTCTCAGTTTGATATGGCCAGAAGCTAAAATTGGCAGATGTAAAAGCTGAGATATTGCTGTGTAACTGGCATTGCTGAACAGTGTTAAACGGGTTACTTTTACAACAAATTCCACTAGAAATTACTGAATACTTGCCCTAAAATGTTATCTGTAACATATTCTATTAGATTGCTCAAACTAAATAACATATTCTAAATACTGTAGATTACTTTCGGAAAACTTCACAATGGTCTTGCTGAGCTCATTTGTCTGCTTTTTCCATGGCAAAACACTCGACAGTGTCTTGGCCATGCATCTCATTTGTTATTGTCGTGTGGCAGGTGCACTGCACACACTTTTCAAAATATGTTCATGGGAAATGCATTCCTCATTGATTTTACACCATGTCCTTATAGCAAAAGAGCATCGCTGTTTGTCCACACTGAATCTGTTAAATATGTACTTCTGTAGGCTATTAGCTGTGCACTCGACTTAACCTCTAAAAAGATGGGCAAGTGCTTTCTATGTTTAAACATTTGTACTTCAGAAAACACACATTTTATATTGTCGTTACATTGATATTTACTGGAAATGACATACAATATTGCCAACAGCAAGTGTTCAAAATAGGTAACTTACTTACTTGTATTACCTTACTCCCCAACCATGTTGCAAAATTATATTAGCTGACTTTATAACAGTTCTCGCTTGTGCGACAGGAGTGACTACTACATCTTACTATATAATGACAAAAACTCTGTCTGTGGGTGTGTCTGTCTGTGTCTCTGTTCCACGTTTTTCTCCTGACTGACTTGGTCAATCCATGTGAAATTTGGCACAGTGGTAGAGGGTAATGGGAGGATGCAAATGAAGCAATATTACATCAATTGGCCAAAGGGGGGCGCTATAGCAACCGATTGAAATTGTAAACTTTGAACAGGCATATCTCATGCCCCGTATGTCATAGAGACATGAAACTTTGCACAGAGATGCCTCTCCTCATGATGAACAACATAATTTCCGGTTATATAGATTTTCCCCCATTTTAAATTTTTAAAAAACGCTGAAAATCAATCTCTTCCTAGGAAATTTGACCGATCTGCATTAAACTCTGTTAAAGTTTCCTCTTGGCAAAAGTTGGAAAACTTACTAAAACTGAGCTTCAATAATGCAATGAATATTGTGGAGGTGTATAACATCACAAGGGTTTCACTGATCACCACGCAACTTTGTAGGCATATGACCACACATAATCTGAGGGGACCCCTCCATTATTGACCCGATCAAACAAAATGGGGGCGCTAGAGAAGAATTTCTTATCTAGGCCTAACTGCCATATCGATTTTTACTAAACTTGGTAGATATGTAGAGCAGGACACCTCAAGGTGACTGGAGAAATTTAACTCTAATTGGCAACTGGGTGGCGCTATAATAACAGAAAAATGCTTAAAAACGGCTACATTGCACCCAATCGCTGTGGCTCCCCCTGTGGCCGAATGTTTTGGGGTTGTTGTTTTTTTCTAATTTTTGATATGACTAAGTCATGGTATGGTATGCTGTACATAATCACGGAAACTGTCAGTGTGCCATTCTGACATGGTCATTCTATGTGAAACTGCACATAGGCATTGAGGATTGGCATAGGTAGAAGGTGACAAAGCTAACAATGGGTATGGACTAGTTGATCATTATTCTGCAATTGCTACATATGGCCACAGTGGCAAATGTTAAGCAAATGTTACAGAGTCTCGGTTCCAGTAGCACTAAGGGCTTAGCACTTAGCAATTAAATTTCTTAAGGAAAATATATTGTTCTTATTTGGACTGTAGAAAATAAGAACTGCCAGAAAACACAATCTCTGTTATCTGCACCACAGAAAAAAACTGGGAAAATTAATTTTGGACACTTAAAGTCTGTTTGACATATGGTGGTTTACAATGCATAGTTCATAAAACAATACATCAGAGGATTAAAGGTAAAATGTTAAAGGGGCAATAAGCGAAATCATTTCTACATTGAAGGAATTAAAAAATCGCTATGTGAAGAACTAGGGGTGTAATTTCATCTGGAGTATAGCATGACCTCACACACCCTCTCTCTGTGTTGATCTCCAGCCCCTTGTTTACAAGCCGGTCTGGCTGCGCGTTCATGTACATTCATGTAAATCACCGCCTCCTCCCTCCTCTTGGAGCCTTTGGCCCTCCCTCCCTATAAAAGGCTACAGCCAGTGAGCAATGGCAGATTGGCATGATGGTACTTGTAACAAATGTAATATACTTGCTGAGATGGAGGCGAGGCTCAGTGACTAGAAGAGCTGGTAGAAGTGCTCCATAGCTGTAGGTTACTCCAGTAGCCAGTGGCAGCTGACTAGTGCTAACTCCGGGAGCTAACGCTAACTCTTCTCCGTGAGCCAGGCTCACGGGCATGCAGAAGAGTAGGAACGTTAGCGTGGCAGCCGACTAGTGCTAACCCTGGGAGCTAACGTTCTTTTCCGTGAGTGGGCTCACGGACCTGGCGGGCTCACGGAGAAGAGTAGGAATGTTAGCGTTAGCTCCCGGTAGCGTTAGCAGGTAGCACTAGTTGGCTGCCATTGGCTACTGAAGCATAGGCTGACCAAACGTCCTCTTTTGCCCGGACATGTCCACTGTTTACGTCCTGTCCGGGGCGTCCAGAGGGTGTTTATAAATTGATGATAATGTCCGGTTTTCCTTGTTTGTTTGTGTGTGTGTGTGTGTGTGCATGTTAGAGTGTGACACGGGCCGCATATTTCTGTCCGAACCCAACAGTCCGAAACCGAACCGAGCCCGACATTATTTAATGACTAAAGCACTGAGTTTGTGTCACACAGTTGTTATGCATAGATATATACATAGATGCCGCATTCAACGGCGCTCATCATTGGAGCGATACGTCAACGCAGCCGCCATCTTGCCCAAGTGGAGCCACCCTGCCTAATGCATGTATGCCTATTAAGGCAGGAGACTATTTATGATTAAAATCATCATTACTTGCTGAATTCTCAACCGATTTTCATGCGGTTTGGTTTGTTACAATTGTCAGACATGTAGTTATGATACAGGATACTTGGTTAAATAAAAAATGCAGCTTTTCATACCAAAATATTTGATCTTATGTAGATAAAGTAATAGTAATAGTCCTACAACACATTTAAACTAAACTTTCCCCATGTAATAAATATTATTTTTTCTTACTAGATGTACAATGCCCACCATGATGTAATTCAATTATTAATTTTGATTATAAATGTTTATTCATATTTTAAGTCACACAATGTGCAAAAAATAGTGTATCAGCATGGTTGTGCCGAGCTGCATAGTAGTTACACATTCTGATTAACAAATATTGGTTTTGTACAAGTGAAAATGAATGACTTAGAGCTGCACAAAAAAATTTGCTTTAATCTCATATGTATAACACCACAGTGCTCATGGAAGCCTGGACACAGAACTGTTTACATTATTAGGTCATATTTACAAAAATGTAATACAGAGGGACAGTGGCACCCCCAGAACATTTTCATAGGGGGGGCCAGATGGGGCCAGTGAAAATCTTAGGGTGGCACACCAAAATGGTCCTTCTTGTGGCAACTCAGATTCAGCTCCAGTCCGTGGCTGTGTATTGCATTCCCCTTGACTCTTTTTCATTAAAAAGGCAATATGCATCCAACACATTTACCTCAAGTTTGAGAAACACACAAACATTTCAGAAAAACACAAAAATGTTTCAAATAATTGTCAATACAGCTTTATTTTGTTGTCACAAAACATACATCAGAAAAAATGAACAAGATGTACCGAAAAACAAGAGTGCAATTTTAACAACTAGTGCAATTCTTTCTCATCATTCATTTTAGAACAGCTTAATTCTCCTGTTGCTGTGTCTTTTGGCAAAAACATCAACAAAATCATTGAGGTTTATGCTCTTAACTCTTTTTGACTCAACACTCAAGACACCCAAGTTGCTCAGTCGCTCATTGCTCATGGTGTTTTTCAAGTGAGTCTTGATTAACTTGAGCACAGAAAAGCTGCGCTCACACGATGCAGTGCTCACAGGTAATGCAAGTGCAATTTTGCAAAGTTTAAACATTGTGTCAAACACCTAACTATATGGCTCAAGGAAGACTGTGAGCTCCATCGAACTCCAAGCCACTAGTTTTCTTCCTTTCTAGGATTCGTGTAAGCTGAGGCAACTCATATTCTAGATCTTAAGAGTTGCAGTTGTGTGAAGCAAAAGCAAACACTGTGTTTTTCTCACAAAATGTGGGACTGCATAGATTCAAGACCTGTATGCCTTCCATTATAACACAGTTCTATTTAGAAAATCTCCTCTTTACCTCAGAGAGAAGCACATCAACAACTGGAATGAATGAACCTTTACGAAATGACTTCTTATCCGTGTTGCCCTGTTTTTGAACAATTGGAGGGGAAATGTAATACCCTGCAAGGCTAGAGCTTGGTGTGACCTGATGGCCTGGAGGTGCAGCACCTATGTTGCATTGCTCTGCAAGGGTCACAGTTTTCTCCCAAATCTCATCAAAGAGAACTCCCTCTCTAAGACTGCTCAATGTGTCAACAAGAGAATCAACAAGTGTAACAGCTGTGCCCAAACTGAGTTGTGGGGATTGTAGAACATCTAATAGAAATTTTACCTCCCCAAAAACCTTGGTGAATGACACAAGAAGGCCAACAAACTTCAAATCTATTTGGGCTAATAGACCTCTTGCCTCCACAGCTCTGTCACCATTCCTGTCCACTAACACTAAATTCAAGCAATGTGCATTGCAGTGAACGTAGAATGCTAATGGAACCTCTGCTTTAATGCGGGCCTGCACACCAGTGTTTTTACCACTTGTAACAGTCGAATATATGAAATGTGCCTTTAACATGATGTATACTGTGTAGCTTAACAGCAACGTCATCAAGCCGCGCTTGTTATGATTTCTCTGTGGAGAGCGCACCCAAAACACTGGTCGGACTACACCAGCGGACTGGACTACACTGTGCTCCCGCTTTCCTTTATGTTTCTCAACACAACAGTAACGGTTGTAAGTACGTGTGGCAATTATTGTGTTCATATGTGGAATCGTAGTAGCAGTACAACCGGGCTTGGTAAGGTTGGAGTGTTTTAAGTGGACGTGAAGAATAAACGACGAGCATTTGTGAAATCCCACACGTGTATGAAAGTGAGTTTCTGCCTGTCCTCTATCTCCAAAGAGCTACACGGAGTGGCGCCCGAACAACTTTTCCTTGGACCTTTCATCGATGACCAGCGCAAGTATACAAAGCAGAGCGATTTTCACCATTTTTTCACCTTTTTGGACTGAATGAACTTAACCGCGTTTGCCGGCGGCGACGTCAGAGGTACTGACGAGCAGGCACGGCAGTGTTGCAGCGCAAACGGTGGGAGAGACACTGCTTTCATCTGAACTTTTCACCATTTCTGGACTTGTAGAAGCGACGGGCCACAAAGTTTCCCTCAGGCGGCTGCTGTGGATGTTCCGGTGGAAACGACAACGGCTCCCGGTCAGCATCAACGAGCGGCTCCCATAGACTGTGTATGACGGCTTCTCAGATCTCCATATAGAGACTTTCCTCTCCTTCCCTGTCGCCTGCTGCTCTCCGGTTCTTCCTCACGCGGATTTCTGTTACTCATACCTGGACTGTTTCTGCAGAAATGACAGGACTTATTGGGTAAAGTTCATATACTGTGAAAATTAATGAGTATTTGAAAGAAAAAAAAAACGATTAAAGTGCACTGTGATAACACCTGTAATAATTGCAACTGTGAGAAAATAATTATACAGATTGTGAATTGCACTTACTTTGTGGCTTTATTCATCACTTACTGACTGAGCGGCATTTTTCATATGATATTTGCAAGAGAAGTGTTATTTTGATGCTTATGCTATTTCTCATTTTCTTCTTGCATTAGCTCTAGTGAGTGTTTTCAGCTGCAGTTTTCTCCTTATAGAGGGTGATTTTAAAGGAATACTCTGTTTGTTTATGCCTTCCCACATTGTGGTACTAGGCTATGTAGTTATGTAAACCCAGGTTACAGTTATTGATAACTGAATCACATCACAAGTTAACTGATATTTGAACCTTCAAAACAAACAAGTGTACAATGACGACTCATCCTGACTTGACAGACCTTGACGTTGACACTGAATTTATGCCCCTTCCACCTCGAGCTGCGCTGAGTCAGCCCGCTGCTGACCCTGAACTAAAAGTGAAGAACTTGCAAGCCGAAGTGGAGATGCTTCAGATGCGTCCCTTGATCTACAGAGAAGTATCTTACGGCACTGGGACCAAACCATCAAGGCAGGCCGCATAGCTCCCCCTACCACTCCTGTACCAGTGGCTACTTCAACACCTTATGCACCTAACTCTCCCAGCAGGAAGACTCAGTATTCTGATATGGTGACACCCGATCACGCTTCAACCACTAAGCCTGCTACTCGCCTTCAGTCGGATTCTCTTGAACTGAGCAATACTTCCAGAGTCCTTGCAGCTGCACTGCACCAAGCTAAGCTGGAGCCTCCTGTGTTTGCTGGAGATGGTATGATACATCCAGAAGACGGTTACACTCTGTTAATACATACAGGTCTTCCCTAGACTTAACAGATGCTCAGATTCTCTGAGAGCTGCCACGCTTCCTAGCTAAAGAACCAAGGAAGTGGTTTGGTGTACTCAACACTCATGTTGTCACTTGGACTGACTTCTGTGAGCTATTCAGAACAGTTTTCCTACCTGCTGATAATCAGGAGCGTATCATGAGAGGCATCCTGGACCGCATCCAGAGACCCGAGGAACCCCTCCCCACATTCATTGCTCATATGCTCAGCGAATTCAACAAACTGAGAAGTCCGCCATCAGAGCTGGAACAAATTGAGCTCATTTGTAAACACGCTCTTGAAAGGTACAGAATTGCAATTTATGGAACACCTGTCAAATCAGTCATTGAACTAATGTTGCGAGCACATGAGCTTCACTCTGTCCTTGGCCCCAACACTCAGCAGCCACCTCGTGCACAAGCAAACAGTAAGCCGGATAGAGCAACTTATTGTTTCAAATGCTCCATGCCAGGTTTCACTTCTCGTACCTGCCCTAACTGCTCTACAGCCCCCCAGGGACCCCCACATTCCCCTAGGTCCACATTTGAGCTACCACAAGCCCCACCTCCGGACCAAAGTCCAGACGCAGATGCTGTGAGAGCCGAAAATAAAAATACCGTGGCAGAGACAAGGCCATTCAGCAAGAAGCAGGGAAACTTCCAAGGGGGGAGGACATTTCGCAGAGGCGACCCTCCCCCCGGTCACTAACTCCGCCTCCCCCTCTTTCATCCACCCCAAATGACCAGCATGTACTCAGTCACGTGGAAGACAAGACTTCAGAGTCAATATGGAACACCCCACTTAAAGCAAAAGTGAACTTTAAAGATACAGCAATAGACGCCACATTCAACACAGGCGCCACACTCTCTGCCGTGAGAGCAGACTTAGTCCCTGAAAATGTTCAAATCCGACCCCCAGCCACCACATGGTCAGGCCCACCAATCCGGCTTGCAAATAATGCACCCTGCACCCCGTCAGGGACCACGTGGCTAACCATTGGGTTTATGGGCAAACGTTTCTATCAAAAATTTGCTATTATCCTTGACCTTTCTTCTCCCCTAGTTATGGGGATGGACTTTATGAAACGTGCATTAATCACCATACATGTACCTACCAGAACTGTGCTCATGGATGACGACCCGCCCTACTTTGATGAGCTCGATGAAGACAGCCTGGACATAACTTACTTGGCAGGGGAAACCATGATGCTTCTCGACGCTTCACCACCTGCCCTTCATGACCAAGTGGAGCAAGCAAACTTGGTGGGGGGCGAAAAAGCAGAGCTGTTACAGCTACTTGAAGGTTACAGTGATCTGTTTGATGGTCATCTTGGCCGCACCTCCCTTGCTGAACATGCCATTGTCACCGGAGATGCAAAGGCTGTCAATCATGCCCCTTATCGAACATCTCCTGCTAAGAAACAGATAATCGAGGAGCAAATACAAAAGATGCTACAGGATGACATCATCGAGTCAGCTTCAGGGCCCTGGGCCGCCCCCGTGGTCATTGTGAACAGGCCCCCTCGTGACCCACGGTTCTGTGTAGACTTTCGAGGCCTCAACCAACTGACTGTAAAAGACTCCTATCCTCTTCCTCGAGTTGATGAGTCTCTTGACTTCCTGTCTAGAGGAAAGTTTCTCACCACTCTGGACCTTGCTCAGGGTTATTGGCAGGTGGCTGTCACCGAGGAGTCCAAGCCAAAAACTGCTTTCATCACGCACTGTGGCCTGTTCCAGTTTAAAGTCCTTCCCTTTGGTCTTTGCAATGCGCCGGCCACCTTTCAGAGGCTCATGAACTCAGTCCTTGCTGGCCTCATATACAAGTCCTGTGCTGTCTATCTTGACGACATTGTCGTAGCCTCGCCCACCTATGAACAACACCTGGCGGACCTGGAAGAAGTCCTCGCCAGGCTGAAATCAGCCGGCCTCTCCCTAAAACTGAGCAAATGTCAGTTCTGCCTCATTGACCTGACTTTCCTTGGCTACCATGTCACCCTGTCAGGCATACACCCAGACCCAGACAAAGTGAAAGCTGTGACGGAATTCAAGGTGCCGTCCACTGTGAAACAGGTGCGACAGTTTCTTGGCCTAACAGGTTATTATCGTCGCTTCGTGCAGGACTATGCCAAACATGCCGAGCCGCTTTTTACCCTCACAAAAAAGGATGCCCTGTTCAACTGGGACAGCAACTGCCAAACGGCCATGGATCTCCTGAAAAGCAGTATAACCTCAGCGCCTGTCCTCAGATTCCCAGACTTTTCATGTCCTTTCTTCATACATGCGGACGGAGCAGCTCTTATGCAGAGAGACGATGAAGGCAGAGATGTTGCAGTGGCATATGCTAGCCGTGCTGTGCATAAGTCTGAGAAGCCATATTCAACTCCAGAGAAAGAGTGTTTGGCCGTCATATGGGCTTTGGAGCACTTCAGGCCGTATGTCGAGGGCCTCCATGTGACAATATTCACAGACCACAGCAGCCTCAAGTGGTTGATGTCTCGTCCAAATCCTTCTGGCAGGCTGGCCCGATGGTCTCTTCGTCTCCAGGACTTCGACTTCACTATAGTCCATAAGCCTGGTGAGCGTAACAAAGTACCTGATGCCCTGTCCCGGCACCCTCTTCCTGCAAATGACTTTCCCATGGATCTCTTGCCTACATATGCTGTGATAGGGAGCCTGGATCTCCGCTCGCTGCCCCCAGTGATGCTGGCAGACCGCACACATGTGCGACAGCTACAGATGGAGGACCCAGTGACTGGCGAGTTGCTCCGTCAGTTGGAGGATGGCCATCACAATGTGGATAGCAGTCATGATTCCCTACAGTATGCAGTGCAGGATGGTCTTCTCTACTTCCAGGACCCAAAAGCAAAATGTGGTCTTCATCCACTAAAGCAAATGAAGCTGTACGCCCCTACGGCCACCCGGGGATGTCTGCTGAAGTACTATCACGATCACCCTACAGCTGGACACTTAGGCATTGCCAAAACACTGGCACGTCTACGCCTCAGGTTCTTTTGGCCGAACATGGCCTCTGATGTCAAGACCTATGTGGTCTCTTGTGCTGTGTGTCAAACCACTAAGCCGAGTCAAAGAAAGCCAGCTGGTCTCATGGTCCCCATTCACCCACAAAGACCATGGGGAATACACCGGCGTGGACTATGTCGGCCCACTGCCTCGCACACCAAGCGGAAATGCTTACATCCTCGTCTTTGTGGATTACTTTTCGAAATGGATTGAGGCGAGCGCAGTGAAAGAAGCAACTGCTCAAGTTGCAGCTACCCGGTTCATCACTGACATTTTTGCCCGACACGGGGCGCCGTCATACCTCATATCGGACAGAGGGACACCATTTGTGAGCGACCTCTTTGAGCATGTTGTGTCAACACTTGGGACTGAGCACAGACTCACTACAGCTTATCACCTGCAGACAAATGCAACTGAACGTGTCAATCGTACTCTCATGACTGCCATTCATGCATATGTGGGAGACAAACACACATCATGGGACAAATTCATCCCCCAAATCTGTTTTGCACTGCGCACCGTGCCCCATGAGAGCACAGGTCTTAGTCCCTCCATGATGTTGTATGGACGGGAGCTGGAGACTCCACTTTACCTTGTCACCCAGCCCACACACGATGGTATGGATGACCCTGGAGTCTCTTACCTGGAATGCTTGAGAGCCTCACCTCAAGAAGCACATGATCATGCTCGAGCAGTGCTTTCTGAGAGCCACAATCGCCAGAAACGTTACTATGACCTGAGACGTCGTCAAGTCTCCTACAGGATTGGAGATCTCGTCAGAGTGAAGACACATCCAAGGTCAGATGCACTAACTAATTTCACAGCTAAGCTGGCCCCACTGTACGCTGGCCCATACCGCATTTCCCAGAGACTGTCGGATGTGAACTACAGTCTCACTAAGGCTGACACTGGAGAAGAGGCTGGAGTTTTTCATGTGGTGAACCTGCAGCCATTCCATACATGGGCCACAGCTTCATTCAGTAAACGCAGGAGACGTGTGGACTCTGAGAGACAAAGCCCTGACTTGGCAGAGAACATTCTCTAGCCTGCTGACGGATGTGTCCACGACACAGACTCTTACCCCATTCACCCTTCTCAGAACTCTGCCCAAGAGACTGATGACATGATTCGAGACACTGATCTTGACCCACCACCGACCGATTCTGGCCCTGACCTTTCTAGACACTATAGCCTGAGAGCCAGACGAAACCCCAGAGTCACCTCTGGATGGTCAGACAACAGGTGGACCAATCCTTATCATACTGCCAGATTTGACTTTTGAGTAAATGCTGTTGGGTTTTTATTTTCTATGTTCACATAACATGACTGTTGCTTAACAGTAGTTTGAGTTTTCTATACAGCCCACCAGTGGGGGCAAAGTTTTGTTATACTCTGCATAACAAGAGCAGAAATTTTATTTTTATAAGACATTAATGGGTTAATTGTTGTTGTTTTTTCAAAAGGTAAAAAAAAAAAAAAAAAAAAGGAGGGAATTTCATAATGTGCTTGTCTAAGAAACCTGAGTTTTGATTTTGTTTTTTTTTCACTATGGCCTTTCATTTTGCTTGGTACTGACATGTATGCCAGTTACCTAAATGTTTCACTGTGTATCACTCTGGTCCCGACAGCTTAGCTGCTCGGTCATGTATGATGAGTATGCTTAGTTCAGACTGTGTCTCAGTGCGTACGGCTGGGGACAGCCTTTGTCTTACCAGGGGGGAATATGTAACAGTCGAATATATGAAATGTGCCTTTAACATGATGTATACTGTGTCGCTTAACAGCAACGTCATCAAGCCGCGCTTGTTATGATTTCTCTGTGGAGAGCGCACCCAAAACGCTGGTCGGACTACACCTATGTGCTCCCGCTTTCCTTTATGTTTCTCAACACAACAGCAACGGTTGTAAGTACGTGTGGCAATTATTGTGTTCATATGTGGAATCGTAGTAGCCATACAACCGGGCTTGGTAAGGTTGGAGTGTTTTAAGTGGACGTGAAGAATAAACGACGAGCATTTGTGAAATCCCACACGTGTGTGAAAGTGAGTTTCTGCCTGTCCTCTATCTCCAAAGACCTACACGGACCCAAAACCGTTACACACTCATTACAGATGCACCATCATAAGCTTGCCCTACAAGGTGGTTTTTGTAATCAAGGCCATACTTTTGCAGGACCTGTATTACTTTTTGTGAAAGTGCTGCAACATCAAGACGCTCCGTCGCTTCAAATGTTAGGAAACTTTCATGTACTTCTCCTTCATAATAGTAACTAATTACAAAAGACATCTGTTCCTTTTTGCTAATGTCTTTTCTTTCATCAACTAAAATGCTGAAAGCGACAGTTTGGGAAACCTCACTTATTATTGAGGTGTGTACCATTTCTGCCAGACAGTCGATTATATCGTTCTGTGTGCTATGGCCAAGGTAGGTCACATTTCGATCGCCCATCATTTTTATTTTCACCTGGTTGTCGTGTTTGGCTAAAAGTTCCATGATGGACAGGAAATTACCTTTGTTCTCACCTTATGTTTGATTATAGCCTCGCTGTGGGATATTTTGTGTCGCTGTGAGAAGCAGGGTTTCTGCAATAATTTTGATATATTCTCTATTTTCCCTCACTATTTTTTCATATTCTGAATTTAAGCTCGCTGATAGAGAGCTATGGCTTGCAGTTGCCTTCTCATATTCTGCCCAAGCTAACATGGCATGAACATGTGGTTCAGATTTAGCATGGCTTGCAAATCCCCCATCTTTATACATAGCCTTCTTCCAGTTACTGAACCTGTCTACTGAAGTGAACGCAGAATCCCCTGAAGAGGGAAGACTGAAATGCCGTCAGGCATAGCAGTAGGCAGAGTCTTTGGACTGAGAATATTCTAGCCATTTGTTTAAAGAGTATCACTCTTTATTAAAGCTCCTTCTTCGTTCTCCTTCAAGAGTCCTGGGGAAACCGTGTGGCTGTTTCGGCCCCTCTGCTCTGGTCTGAGATAGATCTAGGATACAAGAGGAAAAAACAATTAGCAGTAGGAGGCTGCGTTCCTTTCCTGAGTGGTTATCGTCGTCTGTAGTTGATTCTTTGTTTAGCTTCAGGCTTTTCAGGTCACAGAGAAATGAACGCGGAGCACAGACAGACAGCTCCGTCCATATCTGTATCTGTATTGAACGCTGAGCATAAATGGGCCTTAATACTGCAAAATCTACATCGCAACACAAGATGTTTAAAGATGGCGGGGATGGCGGAATCTGGAAATTCGGAACCGGAAATGCCTTGCTGCCAAGCAAACCAATCACAGCCCTGCCTGTCTGTGCTGGGTCTGCGTTTCCTCGACGTGTAGTTACATTTTTGGGGAGGTGCATGTCAGGCTACGCCAGGGGCCATGGTGAGCCTTCTGCGTAGTCCCGTACCCTACGACGTAGCGACGTCGTTGATTCAACGCAGGACCAGGCTTTAGCCCATCCACATCACCATTAGCTTATTCAGCCCACTTTTTCACAGGTCCTGAATGTGGAAATAAAGAGACTCGTGTTTCATTATTCCTGAACATTTAATGTGGCTGGCCATTGCCTATTTCACCACAGCGAACATGGCGCAGGGACTTTTATAAGCAGCTGTGCGTCTTCTGCATTGGCCTGGAAGGATCTCTCCCCAGTAAAACTGGAGAGCAGGAAATCAGTGGCTCAATTTGTGTGTGTGTGTGTGTGTGTGTGTGTGTGTGTGTGTGTGTGTGTGTGTGTGTGTGTGTGTGTGTGTGTGTGTGTGTGAGAGAGAGAGAGAGAGAGAGAGAGAGAAAGAGAGAGAGAGAGAGAGAGAGAGAGAGAGAGGGTTGGACTGCAAGTAAAGAGCTGAATTCAGTTGGCTGTTGGTTTTAAGCTGGTCTCCACATGTTAAAAAAAACAGATGCAAAGCAGAAGCAGGTTACTCTAGTGCACAGAGCAAGAGAGAGAGTTTCTTTGTGTCATGTGCTTTTAGTGAAGTAATGGAATGAGTAATGGAGGGGTGATTATATTTGTGACGCTGCTGAGCTTTGCTCTTTGAGGGTTTTACCACTCTCTGTCTGTACACCATTTATTAATTGTATATGTATGCTAACTGTATTCATTCTATCCTTTTACAGCTCTGTCCATCTCTCTACAATCCTCTCCCTCCATTTGGTGAAGATGTAGTCTGTCTGGTCTCCATGGAGATGTCTCCAAATATAGTCTTGTCTGTCTTGTTGCCATGGTCACTGTGGTTGCTGTTCTTCCAGACCCCTGTCACCCAGACAACCAACTCTGCCCCTAAATCTGAAACTTCTGTGCCGGTCAATACCACGCTGTTGTTTGACAGTGGCGCCCCAGGCCACAACCTGCGGAACTGCAGCTGCTCTACGCTCATCCAGGACTGCAACGAGGCTCTGGCCAACTCACTCTGCAGATGCCACACCATTTTACGCTCCGCTCTGCCCTCTGCTGGGCTCAGAGAGCCTGGGCAACTCACTGTCTGGGTGAAAGAACTCTGGGTCTTGGAGGAACTGATGAACAGGAGCATTGTTGGTCATTTGCAGTTGTCTTTTTGTGGAATACAACCAATGAACAGTCAGTACGTGGCCCTGCTAGGTCTACAGACCCTCAGGATTCACAGTGCAGCACCGGAAGCTCCCTACCCCAACCAGGAAATTACAGTTTCCCCAGCAGCAGGGGTTGCAGTAGAGCTGGAGGCCCTCTCCTTTGACTTCTCCTCTTCCTTTCACATGACCTTTCTGGATGTTGCAGTTCTCAATGGGCTCTCTGCCCTTAAGGTATACAGTGTGGTGGGACCACCTGTTCACACTCTGTCCCAGCAGTTCCCCTGCCTGGCCTTACACTTTGCTCTGCCATCCTCTGCTACTCCTGATAACCCTACAGACCCCAGTAAGCAGGCTGCAGAGTCTTCACACAACCTGCTTATTACGTTTGTCTACTAACTACAATAGGTTCTCATTAATGGGCATGATCAGGTTTGCAGTGCAAGTAACAAATGATGCGATGGAATTATATATACAACACAACTAGATGTCACTTGTTCTCCTTTTGCACAGGAAAAGTTGCACATGTGGAATAAAGTAACTCTTGTATGACTGACTGCTGTACTGTCAGTCTGAACCAAAGGTGGCTGACATCTTTCTCTCCCTGAACCTTTTTCTTAGTCTCTGCTGTTGTCTTTTCAATTTCTGCGTTCATAACGCAGAGACACAAGGTTTGGGAATATTCACACCAGGTACAATTTCAAGTCTAACTGCAGTATATTTCAGGTGTTATCCCATAACATAAGTATTGTAGATTTTCTAACCAGGGAAGCTGTTATATGCTTCAACTAGAAGTGACGCTTTGCTTGTGCTAATTTTCTGGGCATTCACAAATGTTGAATATTATCTCTCCAAAATACAGGAGAGTGTTTCACATGTACACACACATTCTGATTACAAATATTAGTACAGCTTAAAGCACCCAATAATTCAATGCAATAAGGCATTTTTTATAAATGGCTTAAAAGTAGTAATGGCTATATCATTGGTTAACAAATCATTTAATGTTAATGCTTAATAGATCATAATGTTGTGAACAATGAAACCAGATCATATAACATGCACTTTGAATTCAAACAAATAATAACAGTTTGACTATTTAATTTCTTAAGATATTCAAAACACTAATATTACTACAGTTACACCAGACATTTCAACATAGGTTATGTAGATCATGTAATTGTGTGTCCACATCCGGCCCTAAAAATATTGCTTCTGCATAACGTCTTTACATCTGCCACCTTTCACAATTGATCCAGTGAGTAATACTTATACAAGCTGGTGTTTGCAAATCCCGACCTTTCACCCAGCAACTGCACGTGTGAGGAGTTTAACCCTATGGTTAAACAACACTGCCACCCAGTGGATTAATACTGCATTGCAGCTGCACTACAGTGCCAACTGTCCTGGACACAACTGTCCAGAAGAGATTGTGGGCTGATACACTGCTGCCAGAACAATGTCGGAGACAAACCATACGCCTGGTCCCAGAGAAGGGTGAGATGTTCCAGATCCCGCTCCCAGCTGCAAAGTGGGTGTTAACTTTTCATCATCTGCTCCCATCCAGGTGTTGTCAAATATAGGGCAACAGGATAGCATGGACAGTAGGGTGGAGACCTTGGACTTGACTTTGGCCGCTTCGCTGCAGTTGTTTCTTAAATTATACACATAGACAGGTGAATAACAGGAAGTCAACACTTGCCACAAGCCGTTTAGCAACACAAGATCTTTGCTGGTAAACCCTAAAGCTAGGTAAGGGGGAAAAAAACAGTCACAACATTAACTGGAGAGATGTCAAAGTCAGTGACCAGCAGTCAGCGCACAGCTGGAGAAAGGTGAAGGGAGAGAGACAGGACATGTAATCTTCGTCTTATATGTCATTGGTATTCGACACCTGAGCCAGTTCCACTTGCTAATGAAGACCATTAGTAAGTGGACCTTGACATTAGATTCTTTTGTCACATTGAGCTTCCAGATTCAAACACTGAAGCTGTCCTTAAGGCAGGCGGGCAGACACCTTACTCAGACACTTTTTGATGGTTTTTATCATAATTTGTCACCCACCTTTGCATGGAGCAGATGAGACCATTATGTAAACAGTCGAGATCAGGGATTCCTTGGCCTGACCAAACCAGAATACACTTCAATAATTTGGGGCCCAAAGGTGATAGCCTAACTGAACTGTAAAGGATTTTTGTTTTCTGTTGGTGAGGAGCTGTGTGCTCTGGGTTTTTTTTTTTTTGTTTGTTTGTTTTGTTTTTAATAATGCAAGAACAAGAAATTTTTAGTCTTACTGAAGAGGATTAATGTTTGACTGCTACTATGCAACAGTGCAAAGAGCATCATTGTGGTGACTTTCACAAGGCTTGATTACTAACTGGGCAAAGCAGGCAACTACCCCAACTAACTGTGCGGTGATTTGATTAAAAACAGATTTGTTTGACAACACTTACCACCAAAGCATGATTAAAAACTGAAAAAAGGGTCCTAATGTAGTACTTGCATTTGTATGGCTCTGTACATCTCTCTCTCTCTCTCTCTCTCTCTCTCTCTCTCTCTCTCTCTCTCTCTCTCTCTTTAATCCAGTCTTGGATTTATGGGTGAAAAGATGTCTACCCACATAGGTTAAAATCAGGTCACATTTGGCAAAATCTAAAGGGCTTTTAGATTTCTTGGTTACGTAATATGTAACAGCATTTCTATGGGTGGATTGCAACATGTAGCAGGTCTTGTATTTCACTATGTGTTGAAATACTGTGCAGTTCGATCACAGTGAACTAGGTGCTATGGGGAAAGGCGAAAGCAAAAGAAAATATTCCAGCTTCAGGGATCAACAGAGCATCGTAAAAACAAGATGTACTGTGGCAGCTGACTGCAGTGAACACTGACTGGAACCAGTCCAAACAATCCAGAGCAGGGTCAAAATCTGCACCAGAGCTGGATGATACTTTTGTGTCTGGGAGGGAGTTTTGAGCATTATGCCACTTTGTTGAGGATATTTTGAAAATGAAATGATAGTATACACTGTGTGTTGTCAAGATATAAGGAAGACTGTGGCAACAACAAAGAAGAATGCATGAGAAAAAAGTGAAAGACAAGGCCTGTGTCAATCTGCTGTGACACGAGCAGATGGATAGGCGCAGTAGGCTCACTGTTATGCAGGCTGCAATCTGCTACTGCGTTTTTCCAGCTGGTTTCATTGAGTGCAAATTGCCTAATAAAACTTTTTTTTTTTTTTTTTTTTTCAAAAAAGGGTTAAAATGGACACTCACTGAACAAGGGTTAGGATCCTCTCTCACCAGCCAACAAATCACACTCTGTTTGGACCAAAACAATTACTTTGACTTAAGCTGAGCTGGATGAGTCTTGCAGATATGTACCCAATCAAAGCCAAGCTGGCAGGGGTCTGTTAGGGAAGACCAAAATGAATTTGGTCGGAATCATGTTGGATTTGATTTCGTTACTATGGCTGTTTGTCAGAAGTCAGTCTGAATTTCTTGAATGGTTTGTGTTTTTTTGTTTTCTGGATATTTTCTACATTTACTATTACATAGTGAGAGAGGAGTTAGAGAACAATTTGAAAAAGTTGAGTAACAACTCTCCTCTCTCTCGCTGGTTTCATACTCTCTTTGTCTTTCTGGTTCCAGCTCATATCCTGTGGGAGACTGTTAAAACTGCTCTCACAAACTCAGTCTGGGCCAACACTTATGTCCACAGATCATTCAATGAGCGCTCTGGGTATGTGCGTTTGTGTGTGTGTGTGTGTGTGTGTCTGTGTGTGTGTGTGTGTGTGTGTGTGTGTGTGTGTGTGTGTGTGTGTGTGTGTGTGTGTGTGCATATCAGCATGCAAGAGTGAGCACAGGGTATTTCTTTGTGTGTGTTTGTGTGCATGTGCTTTCATTTATCTCCCATTAGCCAACATCACAGTGGATTTATTACTCATGATCATTGTTCATTTTTAACAAATGATATGAACAATTGCAGATGCACCATAGCATGGTTGCATTTGCTGTGTACACCTGTGCACTTATTGAGCCTGTTTAGACCTGATATTAACATTCGGTTTGGGTGATCCAATCTTAAATCAACAGCTCTAAATACAAGTCTAAATGACCACCAAGACGCACTTTGATCGGATTCCACTAATAACCACTTAGTAAGGTTTTCTGGGATGCATTTTTTGACCCAATATCTTTTGTAGTACAGGCGTAACGATGTGTCCCCAAATAGAACTATGTCATGAATGCGATAAGTGGTGGTTGTTTTGGTGGCAGTGCACTAAAAGCTCTATAGCTATAGTACATTTTATGTAGAGTTTGATGAGGTGTTGTATGACTGTCCATTGTTTGCCCTATGGAAGGAGACATGTTGAATTGTGCTGACAGAACTGCGAACAGGACTAGCGAGTATGCTCCAGAGCAGCTAGCAAAAGTGTGGATGTAATAACCAAACACTGTGCAGTATGGAAATCTGAACACAAGGGGCCCTAGTTTCCTGGTGGGCGCAGGGTGGCAAACCCCGCGCAGAGCTAGTTTCGAGCAGCGCAACCCAAGGCGCACTCAGTTTGATAGTTTGGCAGACCAAGGTACGCTGAGATGGGTGTGGCGGCGCAGCAGGGGGAGGTGTCGCCAGATCCAGCTTGGCGCAGCGACACTTTCGTGCCAAAAGGCTTCACCGGAGGTACGCTAAAAGCTCGCCAGCTGAAACCACGTTTGCTGTCAGCGCAGGCGGAGCACAGCCGGTGTAAGTGGAAGTTTGGCTGACTGGCGGACAGTGCGCACACGTCACCAAAACCTCACAGACAGCTCCCATACTAAGTGAGATAAAATGAAACAAATAATGTTTTTGTCAATGGAGTCTGGTTTTAAAGAAAGCAAAGACTAAGTTTCACCTTCTGTTCTGATCCCCGTCAGAAAGGGCTGTCTGTTTGCAAAATACTGAGCATACAACTCGATAAATACATTGATTATACTGCACAAGTTGGGTAAGAGTTTGTAAATGGATGTTTTGATATGGTTTTGCTGTTGATAAACGCGGCCCCTGTTTACTTCAATTAATTTAAAAAATGGTGAGTAATTGACAAACATTTCATTTGGGGGGGTTAAGTATCCCTTTAAAGATGATACTTGCCAGAAACTGCAGTTTATCCTGATCACCTGCTGGCAACAATATGAAGACCTTTCTGTGTTAGCAGATCTATATTCAACTTGATGTATACTTCTTGTTTTATTCTCTGTCCTGTGACTCTCAGGCAGGGCTTCATTCTGGCACAGAATGCACTTTCTTATTGTGTCTTCAATACATGAAGATGGAAACAGTATGGTGACACCTGGGCCTGGGGTTATTTAAAAACACCCCTTTCTTTAAGACAAGACTTAACTGTCACCCGTTGATTGTTAAGTGGGAACAGATTTCATTATACAACAGGCTGAATTTCATTTCTTGTGTACCTACAAGTGTCATCTGGGCTAGAAAAGCAATTTGCCCCATATGGTTAAAAGAGTTGGTCCTGCCATCTGCCCACCTTTGGGCTGCCTTTAAGCCAAAATTCACACCTAGCATGTAGCACAGGACAGACTATGAGTTCACTCATAACATGGGGGCTCTCACTGAGAATTTTGTGCAGCCAGAAATCTGCCTTTAGTCACTGCCATCTGGTGAACGGGGTGATTACACACCTCCGCAAGCCACCTTCTAATGGTTTGCAGACAGGATGTTTAGAACAGGTCATGAGACTTTGTGCTAATGCTCTCAATAGTTCACATCACTAAAATGTCTGGAATATTCCACCAGAATATGGGTGAAAATGAGATGACTGGGTTTTTGGGGTTTGACATCATTGTCTTGTGTTAGACAACTTCCTTTTTTCTTCTCTTCTCTCTAAATCTTCATTACAGCACCTCAAGTACTTGTATCAGGGAATATAAGTATTCAAATGTAAAGATTTGTTATGATTATGTGAAACCCACAACTATGTGCTTTCAGATGATTTGTACAGATTTGCATTTTTACAAACTTAGACATGTTCAGCGTCTCATGAGTGAATAATGTACTGTTTTAGGAACAGATTGTGTTTGATTTGTATATAATTTGACTTATTAAGCAAATTTCTGGATCTTATTTGTTGCTCATGAAAACAGTGGATTTATTTCTTTTGTCCACAAATTTTGTCCCTCTGTATAGTCAGTGTATAAAAGAGTTTTTGAAAACTGTTTTTGTGATTGTGCTGCGTTAAAATTCTAGTTTTACTGTTCGCTTCTGCACAGACCCTACCTTCACTTTGTGGTTTGACAAAGGGATTAGGTCAAAAAATCGCTTGTACATAGAAGACATATTTGCATCCTTTTCTCAATTATCACAAACTTACAATCTACCTAAGAGCCATTTTTCCCGTGATCTACAAGTTAGGAGCTTTGTACAAAAAACATTTCATTTCCAAATAAGCCCACTAAAACATGTGTTGATCATATTCTTAGACTGAGATGACCATATTCTTAGACTGAGCTTGGACTGCAAAGGACTGACACCCCAGATCTATGAGCTTATTTACACATTACATCTGGGGTGGCAGTAGCTGCCAGTTCACCTCCTGGGCATCTCCGAGTTGCCCTTGAGCAAGGGGTGCCTGTCCTTGGGCAGCCTCCTCACTCTGACATCATCAACAACTTTGATGTTTTTAAATATGAAGTGTAGAATATCAGGTGTACAACACATTGCCAAAAAAAATCTATTTGCTGTTTAGATCAGCAAATAGTTTATCAACTAAATCACTAGCAGCAACATTTAGCAACACAGATGTTGAAAAAAAAGAAGAACTATGATTCTTTCACATTGTGAAAGGACTCCAGAATATGCTAGCATATTTGGACTAATGATGCTCAGTCTCTTCATGTCTTAACAGTTTTACTCTTGCAGTCAACAGATGTGTCATACAACAGTTTCTGATCAGAATCGGACACCCTGCAAAGTAAATATCTCAGAAAAAAACATCACAGCATATCAAACATATCAAATAGCAGAAGAGGATATACACATCACCACACTGATTTCCCTGGACCAAAGCAAGTCTTGGTAGGAATCTTTCACCAACTTGATTTTCTCATAGGTATTGAGTCAGTATTATGTAATGGCTTTGCAGGAAGTCAGGGAGAACTGTCTTGAGTTTTTATCTTTTCTTTCACCGCCCTCTAGTGGCTTCTCAACCAGTAGAGCCTAAAAAAGAAAAATACACTGTGCTCAGCCTGGAAAACACCGAATGACGTTTGGTAAGTGCACCCATGGCTTTGTCATCACATTTTCGCAGCTTCAATTGTACCTCAAAATCGTTAATTAAGTGACAATGTTAGGAAATTTAGTGCCAATAGAGACATTTTTATAAAATATTATCCATACTGACCTGATAACCTAGGGGGATAAGATCTGATAGGCCTAAAATAGATAACATAAATAAAACCTATGTAAAAAACAGGATCAAGCGGAATTGTGCAAAGCAGTTTCACAGGTGCTTTAAAGATTTACAATTATGCAAGTAATCTCGATTAGCTGCGAAAAGATGTTTTCTTTTTGTTTAACAAAATTCATTCACCAGAGCTGTAAATTGTTTTATAAAGTAGCCTATGAAAAATGTGTGAAACCAATGACAAGGTGTCGAGACACTTTAAAGAAGACTTCTGCCTTGCCAAGAAGGTGATTATGAAGATCAAATGGATCCAAGTCTTATTAAGCGTGTCAATTCCTATCTTAACCCTCAATCTTAATTTTCAAGCTCAACCCTCAATCTCTCTAGCCCTCAAAACCAAGTGTTAAGGGCTATCTTGTGACTTTAAAATGGGACACCCCTCAAAGGCAAATACGTTTTAAGACTGTCAGGAGCAGCAATATGCCAAAACTCCGTCCAGTCTGTCAATTCAAAGAAGAAGAAATATATGTCATCAGTAGTCGTCGATACAAAGCCGTGACGAGTTTTTTTTCCCAACACTTTATTTCAATTATTGTACAAAACAAGCAGTGACAGCTATACACTGATACATATTTTCAGAGTCTTTATAGCTTTGGAGTTTGTGGAGTGCTGAATGGTGTCAAAGTATTGCTGCATGTCATTCATAAAAATTTTGAACAAGGGTTTTCTGTTACAAAATTTGCTCTTATGAATATGGAATTTCGCTAAAATAGATTAATGATTGCTTTTGTTTTGAAATGCTGACATCATAAAATCCAAACAGCACATCCTTGTACAGTAGTGAAAATAGAACATAAGTGCTGCAACGAATATACTATATATATATATATATATATATATATATATACATATATATATATATATATATACGAATATACATATATACTATATGTTATGAATATGAACAGTTCACAAGTTACAAATTACGCACTCCCATAGTTTTTGTTTTTGGAGCCTGCTTGCTTTTTGGAAATATGGAAAAATAAGACCCACTACCTTAGAAAATCTGTGATGGTTAAAGACTATAAAAATGGTGGCTTGAAAGCCACTGATTTTGAATCCATGATTGGTGTATTCAAGTTGAACTGGATAAACACTTATTTGGCACAACCTGATTTTATATGGTTCCACATACCAAAGTGTCTTTTCCAAACTGTTGGAGGGTTAGAATTTCTATTGAGCTGGGACTTTGAAATAACTAAACTGCCAATCAAATTGTCTGACTTCCATAAACAAACACTACTCTGCTGGAAAATGATGTTCACTCACAACTTCACACCACATAGCCCTACCTTGTGAAATAATAGAACCATCACTTTTAACAGGAAGACTTTATTTAAACGAGAATGGTATGATAAAAAAGTTCTATATATTACTGACTTGATGGATATAAATGGCAATTTATTGCAATTTAATTCATTTTTAGAAAAGTTTAGTTTAAAATGTTCTTATAGTGAGTTTAATCAAATCTGTAGAGCTATCCCACTTCCCTTAAAGTACATGATAAAAAATATCCTTACACACTCAAATGTGTCTGTCAAACTGCCTGTTTTAAAAATCGGCGAATTGAAAATTGGTGAAAGAAAATGTAATAACAAAGTACTTGGAAATGTGTTGAAAGAGAAACTATTCCCTGATATAAAAAATCAACAAAAATAAAGATAACTGATAACAGTGATGTTAACAAAGACATACTGTAGCTGTCTTAAATGGCCAATTTTACCCAAAGCAAAAGAAATTCAGTTTAAAATAATGAACAATATTTATCCTGCTGCTGAAACTCTAAGGAAAAGCTTCAAATTTGAAGTAGATCCTTGTGTATTCTGTATAATAGAACACAAAACAATTGAACACTTATTCTTCTCTTGTTTGGTCACAATGCTTTTTTGGGTAGATGTTTATCATTGGTTAAATATTGGGATCAACAATTCTTTATTTAATAAGTTTCAGGTGATGATTTATATGGATGGTCTGTCAAAGAAGATATCCAAGATGGTCAACATAATTCTCATTATGGGAAAATATCATATACATAAGAATAAATGGAAGACCAGCAAACCCTCCATAATAGTCCTGTTACTAATTGTAAAAACTGTTGTTGAGATGTATACAATGAATCTACACATAGAATGGAAATGTGTATGTATACATATTAATTTATGTTTGTGAGCTTGTAATGTTTCAGATGCAAGCTAATGTTTCCTCTAAGGAGTTTTTGTAAATCGAAATGTGAAATAAAGTTTTTTTTTTTTTAAAAAATGCTTCTTTGGCCATTCTGACCCACAATCCTTTGCTCAGCAGAAGTTACGTCGCACTGACTGAGCTGCGTGTACAACCAACGCCCACACTTCCTTTCATACATGGTTTACTTAATTTGAGATACTTAGACACTACATATTAGGACTGCAATGATCTGATTATATACTGTCACATATCAAGTCAGTCAAGTCAGAATTTATTTCTAGAGCACATTTAAAAACGACGGCAGTCGACCAAAGTGCTGCACATTGGGGGGTACAGAGTTAAGACAACATCAATAATAAAAATACAAAAGATGTATAAAACAACGATAAAAGGACAGAGAAAACAGTGCAAACAATAAAAATAGCAATTAGAAAAAAAGAACTTGAGATCATCGTGCTGAGGCTGAATGATACGCCAGGTGGAAGAGAAAGGTTTTTAGGGAGGATTTAAAGGTCTCAAGGGACCGGGACGATTGGATGTGAGGGGGGAGGCTGTTCCAGAGCCTGGGGGCAGCCGCTGCGAAGGCTCTGTCGCCTCGGGACTTTAGTCTTGTTTTTGGGACCACCAACAGTAGTTGGTCCGAAGACCTTAAGGTTCTGGTTGGGGTGTGGCGCAGAGAGGTACAGAGGTACAAAAAGCTAGTTTTGACAACAGCACTAATCTGTTTGTCAAATTTGAATTGGCTATCAAAAACCACTCCGAGATTCTTTACAGAGGGACAAATGTTGGGGTTCAGGGGGCCCAGGAAATCTGCGGAGCTGGGTAGGGACATGTGGCCTCCAAACAGGATAACCTCTGTCTTGGACTCATTAAGATTTAGGAAATTAGAGCTCAACCAAGATTTGACATCACTCAAACAATCCAGCAGAGGTTGCATTACATCCTTGCTTAAGGACCTTAATGGCAGATAAATCTGGACGTCGTCAGCAAAACAATGGAGTGAAATCTTGTGTTTTCTAACAACATCACCTAGAGGCAGCATATATAACAAGAAAAGAACAGGGCCCAAGATGGAGCCCTGGGGGACTCCGCGGGTCAGTGGGGCTGCAGCAGAGGAAAAGTGACCTGACTGCACAGAAAAAGTCTGATCTGTCAGGTTAGACCTGAACCAGCTAAGAGCGGAGCCTGTAATGCCCACGGACTGCTCGAGGCGGTGTAACAGGATCGCGTGGTCAACTGTATCGAAGGCGGCTGACAGGTCGAAAAGCATCAGGATGACAGAGTTACCTGAGTCAGCAGCTAAGATCAAGTCATTAAAGACTCTCAGCAGGGCAGTCTCGGTGCTGTGTCGAGGTCTGAAGCCAGATTGGAACTTTTCATGAATGTTGTGCTGAGCTAAAAAAGACTGCAATTGGTTATATACTGCTCTCTCTAAAACCTTGGATAAATAGGGGAGCTGAGATATGGGCCTAAAGTTTGAGAGGATAGAGGGATCCAGATTTTTCTTTTTGATTAAAGGTTTTACCACAGCATGCTTAAAGGCTACGGGGACACAGCCTGAATTAAGACTGGTGTTGATCAGCAGTAAGACGCTATCTCCAACTGAGTCAAATACTTCCCTGAGAAGATGGAGGGGGGTATACTGTCCGAGGGGCATTTTGTAGGCCGCAGATGATTGACTACATCAGAGAGTTGGGAGAGGGACAGAGGCTCAAAGTGGTCAAGCATAGCAGGGCAGGGGGTAGAAGAGTCTGAGATGGGCCCAACACAAGTGAGGGTGGGTCTGAGGGCAGAAGCTTTTTTAGAAAGAAAGAAGTCATTACAGAGTGAAGGCGATGGTACAAGGGGGGAGACATCACAAGGATTAATGAGAACATTAAGAACATTAAACAAAACATGGAGCTTATGGCTGTTATTAGAGACTAGAGCTTAGATCGGGCCTAAAAAATCCGGCCCGACGCTACACCGAGCCCATGCACGTCGTGTCCGAGCCTGGCCCTGCCCGACATATTAACTGTAATTATGAGCCCGAGCCCTATTAACACCTGACTTTTTTTTTTTTTTTAATCCGTGCCGTGGTGGGCTGTTTAAATTCGGCGGCGGAGCTGTTCAGGGTCCTGACTCTCCCGCATCTCTGCAGCAACCTCTATGCTGTTGACAGTATACTCTAACTATTGAACAACACACAGGAATTGCCCATGTTTAGAGTTAATAAATAATAGAACAAGTACGAGGCATGAACCTGCCATCTGGTGTGTTCGTTTATTCAGAAAAGATCACAAAAACAACACAAACAAGAACAAAGCAACATTAATGACAGCTAGGGCTTTTCGGCCCGGCCCGGCCCGCGGATATTGGTGTGAAATGTTGGCCCGGACCCGGCCCGCAATCGGGTCGGGTTCGGGCCGGGCTCGGGTATGGGCCGAGAATCTAAACTCTATTAGAGACTATGGCAGAGAAATAGGCAGTTTTGGCAGTTTTGACAGCTCTTTGGTAGTCAGCCATGGAGAATTTGTCGGGAAACAAGGAGCTTATCTTTCTTGCATTTTCTCTCAGCGCGTCTACATGCGCGTCTGAGGGCGCGTGTCGATTCATTTAACCATGGCTGACTAGATGGTTTAGTGCGCTTTAACCTGAGAGGAGCAACAGAGTCCAGGATCTCAGTGCATGTGGAGTTGAAGAGAGACAATATGTCGTCGGCGCTAAGAGAACATTTTTCATCTAGTGTACATAGCGGGGAGTTAGTAAAAGCAGCAGAAAACTGTGTTGCAGTCTTGGGGGTTAAAGCGCGCCGGCGACGAGGCTATGTCGCCGCCACTGCCCGAGGAGCGGGGAGAGCTAAAGAAAGAGCAGCCTGGAGGAAGGAGTTCCGAAAATGGGGTATCGTCACCAAGTTTCCATCACGAACATAGCATCCAGTTTGCGGGAGCTGAAGAAGTCATTCAAAAGGAAAGTTTTATTAACTACTGACCTGGCATTAAGCAGGGCCATGCTGAGGTTTTGCTCCGGACTAGCTGATGTTGCAGCGCGTCTCAGCGGGCGGAGATTGCCGTGCTCAACGCCGCGGTCCCAACGCCGGCGCGAGGCCGACAGCAGAGCGGGGGTAGAGGGTCCAGCCAGAGAGCAGAGGCGACAGCTCTGGAAAGACGGGGCGGACCCATCGCCAGATCGAGAGCCGGGCAGGAGGAGCAGATCCCAAGCGCAGGCCAATCGGGGAAGAGGAAGAGGCCGACAGGTAAGCCTTGAGTCTGACGAGCACGCCGCCACGTTTTCCCCGTCTTCTGAGGCGCTTTTTCTGGGAAAGGAGGCAAGAGAGCCGCTGGTGGTACTGCCTGGAGGCGGGGCGGGGGCAGGGGAAATTGTTTGCTGGTCAGACATTGAGCGATCTGACGGCAATAGAGTCTCAAACGAGGCTCTGATTTTGAAGAGAGCTTGGGATCATACCAGCAGGGCAGACGCATCTCGGCAGACATAGAACAGCAGAAACAGGATAGCAGCAAACAATATAGTTAGACAACAGGAGGAGCGAGGCGGACGGCTTGCCATCACGCCATCTTGGTCAACTCATACAGTTTTGCAAGAACACGGTTACTGTCATAGCCAGGAAACGGTGTTAATTTAATCAGTTTGTCTTGTGTCTATGTTGTCTGGTGATTTCCTGTTTTATTTTGAAAACTAACTCTCCTCTCGTTTCAGGCTACTTGCTCCTTCCCCTGTGTGTTTCCCGTTGGTCTGATTGTCTGCCCCGCCCCTGATTGCTTCCACCTGTGCCCTTACCCTGTGTGTATATATTGTCCGCGTCTCCCTTTGTCCTGTGCCAGTTCGTCTTGTCCTTCGTGTTAGTGAACCAGCAGCGTCTCTGTGCCATTTTGCCTTGCCTTTGTTAATTTGTTCATGTTTGTTTTTTCATAGAGATAGTTTACCCTCAATAGAGTGATTTTCTGTTTGTTTTTCATGGTGTTAGTTCAGCCTCTTTGGAATTATTTTTTGTTTGTTTTCTTAGTCTAGTGCTTTTTCTAGATCTCTTTTTGTTCTTAGATTTAGTTTAGGTTTTTTCCTCCCTCGTGAGTGATTTTCAGTTTGTGTTTAATAAACTTTGATTTTGTACTTTGCCTCCCGAGTCGTGCATTTGGGTTCAGGTCCTTGTTCGGTCGTGACAGTTACAACATTCAACTTTATTGCAATTATAGGATATATATATATATATACATTATATATATTATATCAATGTTAGGGTTCAACTATGACTACAATATAGAAGATTCTACCAGTATAGGCAGTGGTGTAAGTGTGGTATAAATAATGAATGAATATGACTAAATATGAATACACTATGGGCCAGGTATGAGCAGTATAGACTTGTAAATATATAAATAGTAAAAGTCAAATACATATTAAGTAATGTAGTAAGAATGCGCAAGTATGTTACACTACAAATTAAAGTAATGTGAATGTAAAACTGCTTCACGTGCAGACAGAATATAGTGCCAGCAGCTGCATAGCTGTAAATATATTTAACAACAAACATCTGCCAGCAACAGAGAGCTATGTGTGAAGGAGGTTAATATAACTACTGGTGACTAGTTCAATAGACAGGTCACTAATAATAGGCTTGGAACTGTTTACGTGAACACATCAGTTTATTAGAAACAACAACATACATTACGACATAACAGCAACAGAGCTCTCCGGTACCTCCGACGGTATGCACGACTCCGGCGAGAGGAGATATGCTGCATCTCTGAAGTACAACAAAACAAAATATTCAAATGTGGCGCTACGGACGACGGTGGAAGTGAGCAAGAGGGTTGGAGTTCAGGGAGCGATGTGATGTAGTGTGTCCCAATAGTATGCATACTGCATCCTACACTACATACTTTTTAAGGGCAGCTGCAGTAAATACTAAAAGTATATAGCAGAAGTATGCGATTTGGAACACAGGCACGGTTTCTATTCATTCTGAATTTTGCCTGGATTCTGGTTCTGATCTAGAGGGCGGATGCCGAATTCACCATACTCACCAAAGTAAAAGTGTTTACCAAAGTAAAACTTTAAATTCTGGTGCACCATCGATTTGGGGTGATAAGGGGTGTAAGAAAATCGATTAACTTAATGGATTGGGGCTTTTCATGTAAATTATATTCTTTAAATTAAAAAGTTTCAGCGCATTTTTATTAGCTTGGTGCTTTTATTTTGACGGAAAGGCGCATCCATCAAATTCCGGATCCTGTCTCACTTGCCCTGGTTCCGTTTCCTTACCAAAACGGCCACTAACGGCCCCAGACTAGGGCCATACAGCCCTTATTCTTGACCCTCAACTCAACACTCTGAGAATCTAAATAGTGTTGGAATTGCAATTGCAATCAACTGAACCGTGAGTATAGGATGGGTGAAAGTTCGGAGGGATGGGATGAGGAAGGTATGGATTGGTGTTTCGCATCAAACAGAAGAAGGAAAAGGCAGGATAAGAAAGATAGAAGCGAAGCTTGGTCAGATCGAAGCAGTCAAGAAGAAGAGGGTGCTTCTAAAAAAGTAAGAACTAATCAGGAACATTCAGCGCAACATGAGACTGAGAAAGACTGGAAAGTAGTAATTTTGTTTGGGAGAGAGACGGGGCACTTTCATCCAGTTAGAATGACCAAAGCAATTGAGAAAGAAATTGGACAGATAAGATTTGCCAAGTTTCTCAGCAGAGTTCTTATTTCTGCTATGAACAAGCAGCAACAAGATAAAATTCTCAAGATAAATACACTTGATGGAGTAAAGATTACAACTCACATCCCTGGTATAGTGGCTAAACTGAGAGGTGTAATTTCAAATGTGCTTCTAGAAATGACTGAGGAGGAAGTCAAGAAAGAAATCAGAGGAGGGAAAGTACTAGACGTCAAGAGACTAAAGACAAACAAAGATGAGGTAAAGAAGGAAAGTTTATCAATGCTAGTACAATTTGAGAGCACCCTTCCCAAAGAGATCAGTATCAGAGATCATATATCCCAAATCCAATACAATGCTTTAAATGCCAAAGAATGGGACATCTTGCCCAACGATAAACAAAGATGTGCAAAATGTGGAGGGGAACATGACTATGGTAAATGTGGGAAAGATGCTAAGCTGAAATGTTGTAACTGGAGGAGAACATAGTGCAGCATTTGGAGGCTGTTCTGTACAGATTAAAGCAAAAGACGTGCAAAAATGTAAGGTAATCAATAACATATCATATGCAGAAGCTTTAAAGAGAGTTAATGATGAAATGCAAAGTAGACCCTCTGAAACATATGTAGAAGCAGGGGCGCCGCCAGGGATTTTGGGCCCCATGAAAAGAATTTTTACCGGGCCCTATACACAGCTGGCTGTGAGGCCGTCGAAAATTTTTTATGTTATTTTACATAAAACTATGCATTTTGATGGTATTTTTGACTATCATTCCCATATTTGTGAAAAAAGAACAATCTCTTCCTGGAATGCCACATTCCTCCCTGACAAACCTGAAGAGGATCCTGGACCTGGCTCTGTAGAGTGTATGTGACATAAATTATATAGTATTTCCTATAATGTAGCCTAACTATTCTAATAGCATCATAGCCACCGTTTCAGGTGGCCTCCCACCATTTTGTTTGCTTTCAGTGATTTGACCAAAAATAACAAAAAAAAATGTGATTTTCACTAACAATCCCCCACTGCTCACTGTTTCCTCTTGTAGGTCTAATTTATCTCCAAAACTGTAGACTCACAGGTGACATACTGTCGACCCTTTGCTTCTTTCTCCTCTCCTAGCTTCCTTTCTTTCTGTTTTTGGCTACCTGATTTTTGAGGCATATTGCCGTCGCCTCCTTACCCGCTGTCTGTGACAAATTACCAGCGCACTGCAGCTGATCCAGTCTGACTGAACCATTTTATGTAAATAGAGAGGGCGGGTGTTAATGTTTCCAAAAGAAGTAAAGTTGTTGTTACCAGTACATTGTAAATAAAATATATTTGTGATTATTAGTTAGTTAATAACTTAGTGTCATATTATTTTTTGTCAGTATTATAATTTTATTAGGCCCCTCTTAATCATGGACCCCTAGAATCCTTCTCCTTTTTCCCCCCTTTTCGGCACCCCAGTTTTGAGGCATACTGCTGTCTCCTCCGCTTTGCCCGCTGTGGCGCTGTCTGTGACAAATCGCCTGTGCGCTACCTGCAGCTGATCCAGTCGGACTGAACCATTTTACGTAAATAGAGGGGGGGAAGGGGGGGCCCTGCAGGGGTTGATGCTTCCAAAACAAATAAAGGTATTGTTACCAGGACATGGAAAATAAAACATGTGTGATTATATGTTAGTTAATAACTTAGTGTCATTATTTTTTTCTGTATTATAATTTCATCATCATTAGGGGCCTCTCTGGGCCCCCCTCCATCATGGGCCCCTAGAATCCGTCTCCTTTACCCCCCCTTTACGGCGCCCCAGTGTAGAAGTAATGAGCAGCGAAGTAGGAGGAATAAGTGGTGACCTGAGGTCTCTACCACAGAGAGCTAGCAGGCCTAGAAGGCAAGAAAACAGAGCAGCTAAGGTTCCAATGACACAGTTGGTGCAGTGCTCACATAAATGCAAGGCTAAAGAGGATTCACTGATTGTGAAGCAGACAAGTTTTGCTTTTATGTGTTAAATAATCAATGTGGCTTCTAAGCAAGAAAAAAAAAGTGATAGAATAAGACAGAGGTGAATGCAGCAGAAGAGTTCCTGGGTATTCAAGACTTAAGAGCAGAGGATATTCATGAAATACTGAGAACAAACATTGATGGAGGGTCCCAGGGTAATGATTAACATCTTTATTATGGTGATCCATTTACTACAATGTAACGCGAGAAGCCTTATTGCCAATGGACAGGAATTTCAAAGTTATGTATCAGAAATAGAACCTCGACCGGATATCTTATGTGTGCAAGAAATCTGGTTAATGCCTCATCTTGATTTTATTCTACCAGGATATATACCTCGGCTTGATATGACAGGGTAGACAATCAAGGAGGTGGCTGTGCTACATTTGTTAAAGATAACATAGTGTTTCGAAGGTTACCATCACCAGCAGACATGGAATGCGTAATTATTGAAGTATGCAATGCAGATGTTAACACTAAAATAATCAACTTTTACAACCCATGCAAGAAGTTGAGTGTTGAAATGTTTAATACAATCAAGCATGATAATAGAAAAGAAATATGGTGCGGGGATTTTAATGCACATAACAGTCTTTGGGGAAGTAAACACACGGATAATAATGGAAATGTGGTGGAGGAACTATTGGAAGAAAGATCACTAGTCTGTATCAATGATGGCAAAGGAACAAGACTAGATGTTTATAGAAATAGCCTATCTTGCCTTGATTTAACACTTGTAAACTCCTCAAAAAAAGTTTGGAAACATTATTTCGGTCAATTATTTCTCCCCTTTAATAATACTAATTGGTTTTGTATCATATATCGTTGGAAAGCCTGATTAGTCACCTTTACAACAAGGTATCACTTGTAAGGATCGTGGAATGAGCAAAACAGCTAAACGTGTGGGTAGTGCCCCCCAAAAATGTGCCAAAATCCCCTCCAGAATCTCATTCCGATATCTCACTGCATTGAGATTGCCTTCAATGATGACAAGTTCTGTTTTGCCTGTGAGAAAGATACCGTCCCACACCATCACACTGCCCCCATTGAAAGATGTCACGCGACCTGTGCAGCAATCTGCATAGCGTTCTCCACGCCATCTCCATACTTTGATCCTGCCATCCAGCTTCCGCAGACAGAACCTTGATTCATCACTGAACATGACGTTGACCCACATTCTTAGGTTCCACTGCTGGTGCCGTCGACACCAGCGCAAATGGGCCTGACGGTGAAGGCCAGTCATTGCAGGCTTCCTGGCAGCCTTATAAGCACAAAGACTGGCCATGTGCAGTCTGTTCCTCACTGTCTGATCAGAGATCTGTCTCTGGTACCGCTGTGCAAATCTTGCCTGTAAATCTCTGGAAGAAAGCCTACGGTTCCTCAGTGAAGCAAGGGTGAGGAACAGGTCTTCTTGGGGTGTTGTCTTCCCGGGATGCCCACTTCTCGGTCTGTCTTTGACTTCACCAGTCTCAAGAAACTTGGTCGTAAGTTTGGACATGGTACCAGGGCTGACACCAAATAATGCTGCCACTCTGCATACTGGAACACCAGCTTCCAGTTGCCCTACTGCACAGGCCTTATCCTGAAGGGACAAACGTGCATGTTGATGCTTGGAGCACACACAAACTCAACAAAATTGCAGGACCCATCCACACAAGTGCTGTCAATTAGGTGTTAATGACCTGCCAGCACTTGAAGCTCAAAACAAGAGTGAATACCAACAGAAGAATATTGTAGGGGATTTTGGCACATTTTTTTGGGGCGCTACCCACACATTTTTGCTGTGTTGCTCATTCCACAAAAGCATGATCACTACAAGTTATACCTCGTTGTAAAGGTGACTAATCAGGCTTTCCAACGATATGTAATACTACACCAATTAATATTATTAAAGGGGAGAAATAATTGACTGAAATAATGTTTCCAAACTATTTTTGAGGAGTTTATATAGAAATTTAGTATGTTCATGTGAATGGAATGTTGATGATAACTCTAGCATAGGAAGTGATCATTTCCCAATTCTTTGCTCTGTAAACCTTAACTTTTTTCACAAGAAAGATACAAGTTGAAGAAATGGTGCTTCGAAAAAGCTAAATGGGGAAAATTACAAGAACACTGTATAGAGAAAGCTAGTTTAATCTCAATGGATGGTAATATAGAAGAATGTGCTTCGTTAGTGACTAATCTAATACTGAATGCTGCATTGAAGAGCATACCCATGAGTAATATAACTGGAAAAAGATAAGTTGTACCATGGTGGAATGAAGAATGTACTAAAGCTGTTAGAGAACGAAATAGGGTTTTTTGAGTACTGAGGAGTAACTTGAATCAAGAAAACTTAATAGACTACCAAAGGAAAAAAGCTCTGACTCGTAAGGTACTGAAATCTAGTAAAAAGAGCACATGGAGAACATATTGTGGTGCTATAGGTAAAGAAGTGAAATTAGGTGATGTTTGGAACATGTTAAAAAAAATGAGTGGTAAAAGGAAGTACAATAAAATACCAGTATTAGAGGATGGAGAAACAATAGCTATAACTGACAAAGAAAAGGCTCATTTGCTGGGTAAAAATTTTGCCAATGTACTAAGTGGAAATCATTTGGATGATCTGCATGAAAAGAGGAAATACTAAGTGAAAACCAGAATATAATGAAGAAAAAAAATAATAATGTAGACTCAACTCTTGATACTGAGCTGACTATGAGTGAGTTAGAAACAGCGTTGCATGGCACTAGGAATTCCGCAACAGGTCAGGACCAGTTAAGCTATGTGATGTTTCACAAATTGCCTGATCGAATATTACAACTTGTCTTGGAATTATTTAACAAGATATGGAGAGAAGGGATCATACCAAAAAGCTGGAAGATTGCACTTATTTTGCCTTTTAGTAAACCCGGTAAAGACCCAAATAACCCTGGAAACTACAGACCCATTGCCTTAACCTCGCATTTGTGTAAATGGATGGAAAAGATCTTGGTCCAGAGACTTAATTATATATTAGAGCAGAGAGGTCTAATGGCATCATATCAGAATGGTTTCAGGAAAGGAAGATCAACTATGGATGCTGTTGTGAAAGTTAGCAATGAAACAGAGAAAACATTCAAGATGAAAGAACTGATGGTGATTGTTTTCTTAGACATTGAAAAAGCCTTCCATGTGGAGAGAAGGACTGATAATCCAAATGAATAGAATGGGTGTTTGTGGAAGGTTGTTTAATTGGGTGCTAGACTTTCTTTCTGAACGAAAGTTTAGAGTTAAAGTAGGACTGGAGATATCTGATGAATTTGATATAGCTAATGGCATTCCCCAAGGAACTGTCATCAGTCCAGTATTATTTAATATTATGATTAATGATATTTTTATAAACCTAGATAGAAGGATTTGTTCATCCTTATATGCAAATGACGGAGCTATTTGGATCAGGGGGAGAGATGATACAAGTGTTTTGAAAAAAGGCTATTCAAAAAGTAGAACAATGGTCATATAATTAGGGATTCAAACTTTCACCCAGTAAATCTTGTCACATGTACTTCACCAGGAAGAGAAAGATAGAGGAACAGAGTCTTAATTTATAGGGGCAACCAAGAGAAAAGGTAAAGGAATTTAAGTACTTGGGGACTGTGGTGTTTCACTCTGCAGAGCCTTTAGGGCCAATTGGCTTTCAGCTGCTCGTCCCACTGCTTCACTTATATTTGTACTCTGATTGACTGTAAGATTGTAGGTTCAGCAGACAAGAACTTAAAGATACTCAAAGATACTCTGGAGTCAAGAGGAACCAGGTGCAACGTGACTTTAATGTGTCACAACAGCAATAACACATCAACTCGTGAGTCAACCCCGGGATTGGACTGAAGACTCATGATTGAACACTCTCTTTTATGCTTGTGGAGATTCAGCAGAATCTCCACCTCTTTTTCTTAAACCATCCCATCGCGGCCGGATTCTATTGGAAGATAACTTTTCCTTTTTTGTCCAAATCTGCCTTCACCATGATCTAATCGTGGCAACCAATCTGGCCTTTGTCCAAAGTTGACCTCAGGGCCTCTGGAAAGTACCAAATTTTCTTCCAATAGATTCAAACCGCTGTACCTTCTATTTTTAAAAATCATGTGAGCTCCGGGGATTTTTCTTTAATATGATCCCCTGAGCTCACACATTACACCAGGTGATGCACAATGTTTTGTGTGTGTGTGCTTTAACTCATACAAATGTGCTGTGTTTCAATCAGGGTGTGTGGTTACAACAATGATTCATCTTTCATAGTTACTCAAATATCACACAACTTAATCATTAGACATAATCAACTTATGCAGGATATAATATTTATCTGATCCTTAACTGATCCTTACTTCAACCTTGATCAATTTGGCCTTTTGCCTGATTAGTCATAAAACATTACACTACATTCCCCCCTTTGGGGCTACATGCCTCATATAATGTTTAAAATCAATGCCTTACGATCAGAGAGAGAAAAATATATATATTCCCTCCTCTGGGACTCATAAGTCCCATACTACATAATTAGCATCAATGATTGTCTTCACATAACACAGGTTTAATATTTCTTGGTCATTACGTATTCATCAGCAGATTTCACACAATCGCTGGAAGGAAAAATATATATTCCCTCCTCTGAGACTGAAAAGTCTCATACTACAATTACCATAGATCAATAGTCATTACACAACAATAGTTCCAGTAATAGCTTTTCCAAATCACAGTTTAGCTTAAATGCCCTGTATATCAGCAGTATGATATTGATTCAAAGGTACTTAGGTTATACAGCTTAACTTTTTGGTATACAGGTTACAACGAGTAGAATACATGGATACATGTGCTTAGCCACTCTCATTGTCCTGGAACTGTCCTCCAGCCACATCAGCTGCCATGCCTGCCCCTCGCAGGCGCCTGTAGAAAGCCACCTGCCTTCTTAGCGGCTCACATTCCTGTTGCAGTGCCATAAGCTTGTTCTGCGCATCCAGCAGTTGGTTCTTGCACATCGTCAGCTGCAGCTGAAGGTCGGTCACTTCCTTCTTCAAGCTCTCCTCTCGTCGAGCTGCTTCCACTGCCTGTCTACGCAGGTTGCATGTCTCCCTCTCCATTCGGAGCCTATGATCCCGCATCAGCAACCTATTCTCTCCCTTTCTGATTTGGTAGGTTTGTTGCCGGATTTTGCGGAGCTTCCTCCTTTGCTCCAGGGGGAAGTGATTCATAAGACAATGGAACATTCCTTGAGGGACTACATGAAGCAAGTTACGCAGATGTGCTGCTGTTTCTTGCTCGAGATCGGTTACTGCCGCGCCGTCCGCTGGCAGGAGGCTGAGGTGATGCTCAACCTCCCACAGTTGAACTCCATATCTATGGTACAGTGCAGCTAGTGTTGTTGGAGATACAGCACATACTCGCTGGGGGGTTGGCTCAAACCACCCTTCCGGTGGCTCCGTTGGGGGGTTAGGTGGAGGAGAGGGGTTGGCAGGGCCTGGCTCGGGAGGGGTGACGGGTGAGTAAGAGGGGCAGCTCTAAGGCCTGGTACAGAAGTGGGGACTGGACAAGTGGTGGGGCCAGCGGTTGGGTTGGGACGTGGACAGTCATCTGAACCCGTGTGGTGTCCGTCATCCGAATACGGCATTCTGGAACCTCGAAGGCGACGCCTCCTCCTGGGGTAGGGGCTGGTGACATCGGGATGGTTGGTCTGGGACGGTACGGTGGTGGTGGTGGACGTGGCACACGGAATAGTGAAGGTGGTTGGTGCTGGGTGACTGGACTCTGCACCTGCAATTGGAACCCCGGTTGATCCCCCGGATTCTGCTGCTGACCCGGGTTTGGGGTTCTCCAGTTCTCAGCCATATTCAGCACCTAGCTTTAGGTTATAGGGGACATTTTTACCTCAGCTCATTTTCTTAAACTTTTTTCCTTTTTCCCTTCACCCGTTAAGTTTCCCTAAAAGCATGCAAGCAAATTAGTAGCAGATTGATTGTTAGCGTGGGTTTGGTGACAGCATAGGTGTGGGCTGCTGGCCTGAGCCATCCTTGCCCTACATCATATCCTCATATAATCCCTCAGTCTGCCCATACATTAGCTCGTACAAGGCAGGTGTTTCTGTCATGTCTTTGTATTGTATCTCATATTGATTGCCGCCATTTTGGCTTTTAGTTTGATTTTGGTATTCAGGAGTCTTTTCCTGAGAGATATTCTCATAATTTGGTAGTTCTGTATTGTCAGTGGACCTCAGACCGTGGTCTATGACTACAAATTGTCCTGAGATGTTTGCCATGGTTCTTTTAATTACCAGCCGCACTAGGGGAAGAACACAACAAGCTACTACGAGAAGGGTCAGTACCACAAGTCCCAATAGTATTCCTATCATTTCTAAAATCTTTCCAGGGGATAAGTTCATTAGCCAATCCATCAGTGAGGGACTCTTTGTGTTCCAATTAGAATGCTGGACATGTTGCTCTCTTAGCTGGTGCATGTTCTCTAAGGCCCGTGTTAGATTGCCATCGGGTCCTGTATGCATCGGAATGACAGTACAACAAGTTTCTCCTGTCACATCGCCTATCACATTACAGATTCCTTGATCTTTTGCAAGCATTGTTTCAATGATAAGTTTGTTTTGCATTGTCATCAGGGATGTAGCATGTAGTTGCACTTTCACTCCCTCTAGAGCCTCTATAGTCCAGTTTATGAATCTCTGCTGATTATACCATAAATAATTTACCCATCGGCTGTTCAGGACTATGTAGTTGGCATTTGATATGTGCCCATAAAATGGTATCATCCCCAATAATCTTCCTGTCTCTATCCAAGCATCTGATATGGCTTGGTGGTAGTCAGGAACCCCTACTGGTATTTGCTCCCATGAAATGTATACATCCCCCTTGTCCCACTCTGTAGGTTGATTTGTGGCCGCTCTACGAGATCTTTTGACAGTATGATTAGTTAGGCTTAATATTGTAATTGGTCCTATTAACATTACTGGGGCACAAATTCCAGTCCAATTAGATAATAACACAGACTTTATCTGTCGATCGTCTTCACACATCCAAAATATGTCTGCCAGTGGTTCTGTGCCGTTGCTAAGGTCTCCAAACCACACCCAGCGGGTGGTCGAGCCATTGTGTGACCAGAAAGGCACCGAGGCTTCAGCTATGGGTAGGCCCATTCTATGACATGCTATACATGAGCTGTTAGTTACTAGTTTAGCAGAATACTCTAACCATTGATAAAACATGTTGGATCCCCAAGTGGTGGTTTTTATTACATTCATTCTTGACATTGGCGCCTGTCTTGGTTTTCTTTGGCATACTGGTTTTAATTGGAGCCACTGTCGGGCCACCTTTGCGGATATGGTGTGCCCTGTGGCTGTGTGGGTGCATCCTCTCACATTACACTTAACTCTTGCTGTCACCATTCCCTCTATGCTACAGCGTTGTCCAATAGACCAGCCATGCAATCTAATACCTCCTGTACCCTCCACCAAGATGTCATTGTAAGTATGCGATTTGTGATAGGTCAGTTGTATGATCTCCCTGTACGGTATCTTGCCCATTTTTGCAGCTATGGTTCCTAGCGCTACTGCACACTCCCCTAATTGTATCTGGTTTTGGTTGTCTGGTTCTGCCCCTTCACTTTGCCTTACTCCCACCAGGATAAGCAGTATGGTTAGTAGCATTATTATCCCCACCTTGACTCCTCCCCCCCATGCTGCCTGTACCCTGTTGTGACCTATTAGGGTGCTGTTCCCTGGGATGTTCCTGCTCTGGGGTCTGAGTCTCCTGATTCTGGGCTGCTTCTGTCTGAGTCCCCTGGTTCTGCATCTGACCTTTCTGGGCTGCTAGCCTCGCCCGTTTCTGGACTGCTGCTCTCTGTTCCCTGCTCTCTTTCTGCCTCTGCTGCCTCTGCTCTCTCTGTGCCTGAGCCCTCATCATCAGTCCTGCTGCTACCAGGTGGCGACTCATGAGGTTCATCGTCAACCACTGAGGCTGGGGTGCTTCCCTCTGAGGTGCTCTCTGTAGACACCCTCTCTGGCAGCGACCCGCTGCTGTCGCTCTGGACTCTGCCCTGGTCCCGCCGTCGCGCCAAGCGCTCCGACCTCCTGGCCCCCTGTTCCTGCAGGGAGGCATCGCCTTCCCCTTCTGCTTCCCTCGGGGTGGCTTCGCCTTCCCCTTGTGGTGCAGCTCTCTGTCTGGCTCTAGGCCGAGGTATCGGCCTGTCTGGGTTGTTAGCTCTGCAGCAGTGGTTAAGGTGGAACCAAACGTCCTTACCTTCGACTTTCAAGGCAGTTGGTGTGGCTACTAAGACCTTGTATGGACCTTCCCTGCGTGGCTGGTCCCACTTCCTTTTGAACACCTTGACGTACACCCACTCTCCAGGAAGTATGCGTTGAAGGTCTTCAGGGATCTCCACCCGTCTGTCCTCAGTGGCACTTTTCACCTGCTGGAACACAGCCCTGTGGATGCGAGTCAGACTTCGTAAATAGTCAAACATTTCACCTTGCAGCTGTTCCAATGAGGTACTTCATGAGGCCCTCTCAAATATGGCAATGGCAGAGGCCGGCCTGTAAGCATTTCATGCGGTGTTAGATGCGTGACTCTGCTGGCTTGTGAACGCATAGACATTAATGCAAGCAGCAATGCATCCACCCAGTTAAGCTAATCTCCACTGTCTGCCACTATCTTGGCTATCTTAGCCTTCAAGATACCATTTGCTCTTTCTACTGCTCCCTGTGACTGGGGATGGTAGACGCAGCCAAACTTTTGTTTGATTCCCAATTGCTTTAGTGTCTCTTGTATGACGTTGGACACAAAATGGCTGCCGTTGTCTGATGATATGGTATCTGACATCCCAAATCTTGGGAAGACTTCTTGACACATAAATTTTGCAACTGTTCTGTGATCTGATTTTGAGGTGGCTTTTGCTTCCACCCACCTGCTGTATCTGCATATGACCACCAGGATATATCTCATCCCTCTAGCTCGTGACTGTGGTCCCATGTCTATATAGTCTAGCATGAGGTGTCTGAAAGGACCGTCTGGAGGTGGTATGTGCGCGATTGGGGCTGTGAAAACTTTCCTGATGTTATATCTCGCGCAAGTTTCACATTCACTTAGTACTCTATCTACTGTGGCAGCCATGAATGGCGACCACCAGACTGCTTGTAGTTTCCTTAGTATCTCCCCCCTTGCGCAATGGTCATTACCATGCGCCAAGAGGATTGCATGTCTGATCAGTAGGGTTGGTAATACAAAATGTCCATGAGCGCCAGAGACCATGTGTTGGGCCTGGTTCTGTTACTCTGATGGCTCCGCGCTTCACCCACAGGCGTTTTTCAGCATCATCTACTCTGTTTTGAGCTAGAATGAGAGAAGGCATGGTAGTGAGAGATTCACAATCCTGGATGGTGAGTATGGGTGCCATTACTGTGCCTATGGCAGCCTGTTTGGCTGTTTCATCAGCAAAATTGTTTCCTTTAGCAATCAGTGAGTCAGTCTTTTGGTGGGCTGGACATTTAATGACTGCTAGAGCTGTGGGGAGAAGCATGGCTTCTAACAGCTCACGGATGGCTTCTCCATGGGTTACAGGAGTGCCATCAGCTCTGCAATAGCCTCTTTGTTTCCATATGTTAGCGTGAACATGACACACACCATAGGCATATGCAGAGTCTGTGTAGACATTTAGTGACTTTCCCTTTGCTAATTTACAAGCTGCTGTTAGAGCTTTTATTTCAGCGAGTTGGGCTGAGCAGGGCTGAGCAAGTTTACATGATTGTAGCGTCACAAAGGTTTGGTCATCATTGTTAAGTTGAACAACGCCATAACCAGCATGGGTGCCAGTGGCGTCACGGAAACAGGACCCGTCAACGAACAATGTGAGGTCGGCTGGAATTGGTTGGTTATGCAAATCTTCCCTAGCACGCATGAATTTGTCAGTGTCAAGGAGACAGTCATGTGGTGTGCCCTCCGATGGTAGTATTAGTTTTGTGGCTGGATTTATGGTGCTGCAGCGTTGAATGTTAAGTTAAGGGGCTGATAGAATTACCTCATAGCCCGTGCGTCTGGCTTTTGTCAGTACGAACCGTGGACTTGTTAGCAGCGCGTGGAGTTGGTGGGAAGTGTACAGTGTCACAGGGTGTCCCATGGTCAGCGATGATGCTTTCTGAAATGCAAACACAGCTGCAGCTAGCCCCTGATAGCAGGGTGGTAGCCCAGTTTCAATGTTATCAAGCTTGGTGCTGTAATAAGCTAAAGGTTGTTTACCTGTGGGTGTGTCCTGCATCAACACAGCACATGCAAAACCTGATTTTTCTGCCACATACAAATGAAAAGGTTTAGCATAGTTAGGGGTTCCCAATGCTGGAGCAGACTTCATGTCTGCTTTTCGAGCCTGAAATGCTCCTTCTGCCTCCTCTGTCCACTCTAACTGAGCTGTGCTATTAGTTTGTCCTGCTGCCCTTATTAGAGCCCTGAGTGGAGCAGTTTTAATAGCATAGTCACAAATCCATGGCCTGCTGTAGCCTGTCATGCCCAGAAAAGACAACATTTGGCCAACCGTTTGCGGTTGAGGGGCCTTGATCACTGTTTCCAGCTGAGACGGTGCAATCTGTCTTTTGTCACCACACAACTGTCTGCCCAAGTACTCGACCGTTTGTTGGCAGAACTGCAATTTGTTTTTACTGACTTTGTGTCCCCCCTTTGCTAGTGCAGTGAGCACAGCAATGGAATCTTTTTCACACCGTTCTTTTGTAGGACTACAGACGAACAAATCATCAACATACTGCAAAACTGCACTTGGTACGTTCAAACTGGCAACTGTGAGAACCCTTGCGGGATCCTCCTATAGGTCCATTGTTTGTTATCATATGTGAAGGCAAACAAATACTGGGAATCTGGATGTACTGGTACACTGAAAAAGGCTGAACACAAATCAATAACTGTGTACCACTGTGTGTCTGGTGGGATGTTTGAAAGCAATGTGTGTGGATCTGGCACATGTGGCACTTCCCCGTCTATTACCGCATTAACTGCTCTCAAGTCGTGGACCAAATGGTAGTCTGAGGAATTTGGTTTCCTGATGGGAAAAATGGGTGTGTTACAGGGACTGTTAGTTTCAACCAACACTCGTGCTTCCACTAGCCCCTTGATCGTTGGTCTGATACCATCAATGGCATGCTGTTTGAGGGGGTACTGCTTTTGGTGTGGTAGATTAACAGTTGGTTTTAGCTTGACATGAACTGGTTGGGCTGATTTTATCAGTCCTACATCTGTCTTATGAGCTGTCCATAGCTGAGGTGGAACTTGTTTTAACATGTTTTCATGTTCTGCAGTGAGCAGCATTTGTGTAAGTGTGTGCTTTTCTACTAAGACTTTGTGTGTTACAGCGTCCTCAAGTGTGTTGCATGAAATTTTGATCAACTGCCTGTCTTTTGAGACGAAAGTGTGGGTGTCATCTGTGGGCAGCCACTCCTGCACCTGCAAAGCAAGCTTGACCATGGGACCAAGATGATGAGACTCATAACCGTCAGCTATTAACAGCGTTACATGTGGTGCAGAATTTGGTACCTGAAACCACCCTTCTAATTCCTTGGGAAGGCAGACTGCTGTTGCTACGCCTTCAGGCCCCAAGAACATGTCCTCACATTTAATTTCACGCAGTTTTTGATCAAGTCTCGTGTCCCAGCATTCCTGATAGTCTACATAAGTCTGGTCTTTGTCATGCATGAGTGTGCAGTGCAGTGGCAGAGTGGGGGTGCGTGCTGCATGATAGTGGCGTCGGATCCACCTTTCTCTATATAACCATTCCTGTCCAATGTAGGTTTGTGGTGGTACTAGCTGGAGCCAATAGACAAGTGCCTGCTTTGTTTTGGGTATGTCTGCGGAGAGCTGTGACATCATCCTTTGGGGAGGATCATCAGGAAAGTCCAAATATAGTCCGTCTTGAGTGCACATGATTTTTGCTTTTAGTGAACACAGGACATCTCTTCCCAGTAGGTTCACTGGAGTGTGTGCTGAATATAGCAGGGGTGCACATATGGTTTAACCTGCAATGAGCATTGGAACCGGTTCCGTTAAAGGTATGACTTGTGATTTCCCAGAGAAGCCTATTGTCTTTATAGATGACGTGGAGAGGGGGAACCTGGAACCTTCTTTTCCAATGCATGAGTATGTAGCCCCTGTGTCTACCATGAAAGGATACTCACGCTCGTGGATGACAACAGGTATGATGGGCTCATCATGTGACTGCAGTGATATGGCTGGTGATATTAGTTCCCCCTCAGGCTCCTCTGGGCACCCCTACCAGGGCTGCCCTGGCGTGGTGTTAGGCCAGTTCTGTGCTGTACCTTCTCATGGGTTAATGGGACACTGGCTCCGGCTGGCTGACCACACCCCCAGCACAGATTGTCAGGTGAAGTTGGATTAGCCCCTGGGTAGCCTGAGCCCATGTCTGGTGGGCCTGGTTGCTGATTGGGTGTGGTTTGTTGGTATGCTTGCTGGTTTCCTGGTGTGTAGTTTCTGCCTCGGGACCCACCTCTGCCTTGGCCTCTTTGGGGCTGGTTGCCGCCTCCCCTTGGTGTTGGCTGCTGGTAGTAATAGTAATGGTGTGTAGCATTAGCAGAGCTGCCATTACCTGCTGTATTGGGGTCTGCTGGGGCCGGCTGCTGAGGCGCTTTTGGGGGGTTGGACTGGGGAGGTGTTTGGTTGGCCGCTATCATTGGGGCTTGCACTTTATTCTTTTCTTTCTCCTTTTTGACCAACTTGCTGAGTTCTCCCAGTTGCAGTTGTGTCAGCTTATTGGCTAGCTGTTTATTCTCCTCCTCTGTTTTCTTTTTGTCTTTTCTGTACAGCTCCACATGATGGATAATGTGTTCTGAAAACAGCGGCCAATCCATCTTCATCAGTCCCACGACACCCTCTAGCTGTCGCTGCACTTCTTCTGGCATGGCCTTTTTAACCATCACCTTGAATAGACTCTGAGTTGTTTTATTAGCGTTCCATGCCTCTCCTGTTTCCTCTTTCCACCTCTTCTGAAAGTTGTGCAGGAACTTGCAGGGGCATTCCTCCTCCCCCATAGTTTCTCCTTCCAGTTTGGAGGGGTCTCTTTTTGCTGGGTAATGCACCCTCAGTTGCTTCCACACATTGGCACGGTAGCGGCCAAAGTCCCCTGAGTCATGTTGATTATTACCAATGGCTCCCTCTATGTGTGCTTCAGTGAATATTTCCAGAGTGGTCTGTTTTCCTGCCACATAGGTGAGGAGAGCTTTAATGTCTCCTAAAGCCAGTTGTGTACCAGCTGTGGTTTCTTCCAAGGCCATTATCCATTTATCAGCTCCATCTGTGAGTGCAGGCAGGCGTTCTGCCAAGCCTATCATGTCCATGAAGGGCCAGGGCTCGTACTGTTGTCTTCCACCAGGGGTGGTTATGAGAGGAAACATGCTCTCACCGTCCTCGTCCAACAGTCCCTCTTCTTTGTCACCGACTGTCTTTCCGTTTCTTAATTCCATGCCCCTGTGCTGCTGTTTATCAGCCTTTTTTGTCTGCACTGAACGTGATCTGTCAGACTCCATGACGCTCTGGAGTGTCAGCGTGATGTGTTCTGTTGTGGAGCTGGGTTGGGGTTCCCTTGGTTGCTGTTGGGAGGGGCTATCCCGTCGCATATGCTCCTCAATTTTTCTATTTCTTCAGTCATATGTTTTACCTTCTCCCCAGTTTGCAGAGCTAGCTCTTCCATTTGCTTCAGTAACTGGTTGTCCTGAGCGTGAGCTGGTGTTGCTCCCCTTGTGGCGCCTTCTGCGAGTCCGTGGCTGCCCCTCTCGGGTGTGTTATGTCTTGTTGGCTGGTCTGGATAAGGTGGAGGGTCAATGGTGGTTTCCCTCCTATATTCTTCTTCTCGGCATCTCCTTTCTTCCTGTCGGTGTCTGGCCCCATTCAGCCTTTCTTCGTCCCGCCAGTCGGGCTAGTAGGGATTTTCCCCCTCGCTTATAAGCCAGTGTCGGGGGTCCTGCCTCTCTTCTTTGTGTGATTCTTTAATGTTTGATCCAGATTTTGTTCGGGTGAGGCCGGAGTGGCCAGTAGGGTGGGCGGGCTTTTTCATGAGGAGGTCCGAGCAGCTTGCATGATGGGACTTGTATGCTTTGTCTTTGATTAGTCTGTCTCTGCCCCTCCCCCTCCGCTTCAGGAGTGGGGCCCGACTTCTGGGAGGGGCCTCCTCTGCTTCAGTGTATTCAGCTGTCTCTATGTCAGTTGAGTATGTGGTGTCTTTTTCTTTCTCACCTTTAAGGTCTGCTGGGTGTAGTTCACTGTAATCCTCCTCGTCATCATCATCTGACGATCCATCGGTGCTCTCTGCCTCTGAGGGTGACGCCCCCTCCAGCTGTAGCTTTTTCCTTGGCACCTGGTGTTTCTCCTTGTTACCTGGCTTGGTTAGAGTTACAGTGAATTTACGGTGCACTTGACCCTCCATTTCCATTGCTTTTGCTGTATGTAGTGGATATTGTCCTGTTATTGGTTGTGTAGGGTGTGTAGGTTCTTGTGGATAAGGTGGAGGTGGTGGTGTGGGCAGGGGCGGTGCTGTGGGTGTCACTACCTCCTGATTTTGGTGCTCTTTTTCCTTTTCTCCCAGCTGCACCATCTGCTTTCTTCCTCCTGCCTGCCTGAACCAATCCAACACCTCTCTCTCCTTGGCTCTTTTATTCTTTTTCTTGTAGCTGGCTTTAGTGTCTCTAGCTTCAATGTGTCTTAGCTCTGACTCCACTTCATCACAGCATGCTGGATTAAAGGTACCATCCATAGGCCAGCGATATTTTCCTGATGTTCTTTTGTGCCACTTATTTAAACACCGTTGAATGCGTTTTACTCGATTGGGGTGCTGTCGCATCACTGCTTCCACTGGGGTTAACACCCCTTTCTCCATCTTTCCCTGTCTGGCTCCCATGAAGCCTTGTTTGACTTCACTGGCTCTTGGAAACTCTGGCTGTTCGTCTGTTTCAGTAGTGCGTATCAGCACTATAATCTTTCCTACTGTTATAGCGGTTTTGTACTTTTTATCTCTGTGAGGATTGTACTCAAATTTGTGTGATCCGTCTTCTTGTGGGACCTGGGTTAAACAGCCACATTTCCCTGTCTCCCACTCAACTTTTCTGGGCACAATGACAATCTGCAGCCGTGGATGATTTATCACTCCTTCTGCTTGACCTCTGATTCTTATTTGTTGCAGCGGGAGTCTCGCTACTGGAGCGTTTTTATAGTTATCACACAACACCTGTAAAAGGGGATTTAGTGAATAAGGAACCCACAATCCGCGCAAGATCGCTTCCCACGGAGCACCCGGATATGTTTCTTTTACTTTTTTCAGGTTAGTGAATTTAGTGATCTGCCAGAGTTTCTGTTTAATTTCTTGCTCCTCCTTCCAATGCTCAGTCCCCTCGTTATCAAAATATGATCTTTCTAACCAGAAATGTGTGCGTATTCCTTTATATTCTACGGGACGCTCTGTCAGACAATGCTCTTCCTCTATAATTTCATCCTCACGACCATCATCCAATTCCATCTAAATTTAGGTGTTCTGTGTTTCTCTATGTTTAAGGTTACCTTTTTTTCCTTGTTGTCAGGCTAAATTTATGTCTTTTAATTTGTTAGTCAAGTCTCTTTTTACTACTGCTCCGCTCTGCGTCTCCCTCCTTTGTGTTTGTGCAGCCGACCGTGTCGGCGCTCACCTATCTCGCCTAGCTCTCCTGTCTGTGTCTGTGCAGTCAGTCGTGTCAGCCTTACGTCAGTCTGGACTTCTGTGTCTGTAAGAGTCAGCAGTCTAGCGTGTTATTTTACACTTTATACACTTCTCCCCTACTCACCTCCTTTTTTTTTTACTGTATATACAATGACAGTTTACGCTCTACTTAATGTGTTTTTCTACATTTACACAGACATTACATACCACATTTAGTTATATTACAAGTCTTTACAATATGATCGATCGGTTTTTGGCATTGCTCTTTTGTCTTATTTTTGTTTTTTTGTTTTTTTTTTCACTTTTCTCTCTGGATCCTCTTAAGCCCTTCTTTTGGTGTTCTGTCCACGCAGGCCAACTTTCCCGATACCACAATTCCCGTGACTGAAGGGAATGTGACAAGATGAAGTGGCGGTATCACAGAAACACTCAGTATTCTGTCCAAGCAAACCTATTTCTCTGCCTGACGGCCCTGTCTCCATACGTGACAAAAAGGACCGTTAGGAGGATAAAATAGTGGTATCACAGAAATACTTTATCTGGCTTTACTGGTTATTTATCTCTTCCCTGTATACCTTCTACAGGTTTTTGTGCACTTCTCACTTTAAATACTTTAAATACTTTAACTCACTATGCTGGTTATTAGACACTCAACACACACACATTCACTCTTTCCGCTCCATAATCACACCTGTTGCACCTTATTCAACTGTCTCCAGTGATGTTCTGCATTAATCATTCCTTTAAATCACTTAAGCATCACATTATAACTAGGTTCTTTTAAGGGAGGGAAAAATCAAATACCTTTGACCTGGGCGGCCCCCAGCACTGCACTCCAGACACACACAAAGAAAAGAAAAAGTCTTTTACCTTGTTTTAGGTGGCCACCTCATGTCTAGCTGGATGCAGTGCTGCGCCTCCGGTCTCAGGCTTCAATCCCCTTTGCCTCTCCTGGCTGGCGACGCCACGTGTGGTGTTTCACTCTGCAGAGCCTTTAGGGCCAATTGGCTTTCAGCTGCTCGTCCCACTGCTTCACTTATATTTGTACTCTGATTGACTGTAAGATTGTAGGTTCAGCAGACAAGAACTTAAAGATACTCAAAGATACTCTGGAGTCAAGAGGAATCAGGTGCAATGTGAGTTTAATGTGTCACAACAGCAATAACACATCAACTCGTGAGTCAACCCCGGGATTGGACTGAAGACTCACGATTGAACACTCTCTTTTATGCTTGTGGAGAGTCAGCAGAATCAGCAGAATGTGCAGATAGAGTACAAAACGAGCACTTAGTATGAGACATGTAACTAATATTCCATTTGGAAAAGGTGAAGGAAAAGCACTAATCAAAAAGAAAATATCAGAATTTTGGCAGAGGAATTGGGATGAGGACAGTAAGGGCAGAACTAATTCTTAAGATCTTAAGATGTGTCTTAAGCAGTGGCGGCTGGTGCTAAAAAAATCTGGGGGGGCGCACTGGCAGGGCGGGGATTACAACACAACAATAAACTACTTGAACATAAATTTTGCTCTCCTCTCCTTCAGGCCAGCAAATTTTTCAATGACTTTCTGATTGAAATCTGTCATTTCACAAATAAGTCTCTTTTCCATGGAGAGCATGGCCAGTGCATTCAGCCTCTCCTGGGTCATGGTGTTTCTGAGGAAGGTTTTCACTCTTTTCAAGGTTGAGAAGCACCTCTCTGCTTCAGCTGTGGTCATGGGTGTGGTGATGAGGATCTTTAAGAGAGTGACAGTTTCTGAAAAGACATCTTCAAGATTGTTTTCCATGAACAGCTGGAACAGGTCCACTGCACCACAACAGGCTCTGAACTCTACTTTGCTGTAGATGAGACTGAGCTCTGTCTTCAGTTTGCTTCCATTCAGCATTTTGTAGGCCTTCAGCGTGCTTTGTAGTGTCTCTTAAGGAAATGCCCCATGATGGTCCTCAAACCTGTCCCCCTGCAGCAAGGTTGCACAGACAAGATGGTCGGTGAAGGAGAAGCGCTCCCTGGTGTGTCCCAGAATGGTGTTGCAGATCTACAGAGAGAAGAATACAAAAATATATAGAGAAAAAATAGATGTCTCTTTAACAATTTTTTTTTTTTTGCATTTGCTCCTCAGACAGTACACTGTTGGCTATATTTTGTGTACATATAGTTATGGCTCCCCTGGACCTATTTATTGCATATTTCAGCTTTTTGTATTGGTGATAGTACTACTTTAAACAAATAGTTTAATTGTGATTAGGTGATAGGCTACATCTCTGCAACATGAGGCTACATCTCTGCAACATGACAATGACATATTTTAAATTGTATTTCAAAACACATTTCTCCTCTAACAAACATTACAACCTCAAATGAAACATGGACTATGACAGATTTCTACAACATAAACTCACCTCTTCTGCAACATTTTGACGATCCTCTGAACTGAGTACCCGATGCCTCTTTGCTGTCAGAGAACCACTGCTTTGCTCACCCATGGAATGGCGAGAATTTCTGTGTGAGAAGTCATAATAATAATCAAAAAGGGGAAAAGAGATAATGTTGAAAAATGTGATGATCATATTACTGATAGGAATACTTATTACCTGATGTTTTGTATGTCCTGTTCAAACTGCTGGATGCTCCCTTTGATGTGGACTGCATCTATGTTCTTCTTCTGGAGCTTGGCATAGAGGAGGTCCACATGTGGCATGATGTGGTGAAAAAGTTCCAGAAAGAACTTAAAATCCTGATGTTCCAGCAGCATGGCCATGCCTCCTGCCTCTCTCATGGTTTTGGGGTCAAAGTCACCCGAGTCGCGTATGTTCTCAAAACACTGAATGAGATCCTGTCTGTGCTCAAACACAGTGTTGATGGCTCGGCTGTGAAAGTTCCATCTGACATTGCTGGATGTTGGCCGTCTATGGGCCACCATTTTATCAAGAACAGCTGTACGCTTGGGTGATCTGGAAAAAAAGCTGGCAAATCCACCCAGGTCAGAAAAAAAAATTCTCACCTTGGAAATGTGAGAGGTGGCCTGTTGCATGATCAGGTTGAGTTGGTGTGCATAGCAGTGGATATAGTGGGCATTTGGGTACTCATCTTTGATTTTCCTCTGAACACCTGCAGTGGCACCCCTCATCACACTGGCTCCATCATATGCCTGGCAGATTAGCTTGCTTTTCTGATCCTCAGGAATGATGGCAGCAAGACGCTCTTTTAATGCAGTAGCAATGGACTCAGAAGTAGATGACTGCAGAGGAATGAACTCAAAAAATCTTTCCTGCACACTGTGTTTGTCATCAATGTAGCGTAGTACAAGCACAAGTTGGGTCTGTGTTGAAATATCTGTTGTCTCATCTGCCTGGATTGATACAAAAACACTCTTTTGAGCTTCTTTAATTATTTGCTCCCTTGCAACAGACAACATACAATCCAGGAGCTCATTTTGGACAGTTTTTGAAGTACCCTTAAAAACAGTGGCAGTCTCAAGGTGCTCTTTCAAAGCTCCATCCAGAGAGGCAACAAAATCCACCAGCCCACGAAATATCCCGGGGTTGACAGAGCTCTCACCCTCATCATGGCCACGTAAAGCCAATTCAAAGGCCCCACAAAATTTCACACAGTCTATTATCCTGGACAGTATGTGACGATTTTTTGTCACCTCTTCATTGTGCCTTCTAATGCCAACTCTGTAGCCCTCATCTAATTGTTCAGCAATGCTAACTCGGCCAAAAAACTGTAGCTTCATGCTGTTGTCAAGGTGGCTACGGCTACTTTCATGCCGTTTGCATTTTTCAGAGAGATGTTTCAGGTCTCTGACCCCAGTTGTCCACAGAGCTTCAGTGCCACTGCCAACACTTTGAAAAAGCAAGCATGGAAAGCAATAGAGAGCATTGCTAACTCCACATCCAGCTAGCCAACTGTGTTTGGTGTAACACAAACGGGAGAAGCCTCTAGTGTAACTCCTTCCCCTGTCACTTGCCTGCTGCTGGATTTGTATATCAGGCTGCTCCGGTCCAAGCTCCTTTATTCTTTTTTTTTTTCCTCCACCGAACGCCTCGAGAAAGGATTACTGCGTAACGAAACAACCGAATTTTCGTTTGCTGTCGCCATGTCTCCTCCTGTCTTCTCGTTGTTGACAGGACAGTGACAGGCACGGCTCCGTTGCCAGGGGAGTGACTTTGACTGACAGGTATCATGAATCAATCAGACTGGATGAAAAATTAGCCCAAGCACGCTGATTGGCCAGGGGCGCAGAGAGCTGCGCCCGGAGGAGAATCTTGAAGTGACCAATTAGAGACCAGCATGAAGTCACATGGAAGCCAAAAGTTTAAGAGGCCACATACACACTCATTTGGCCGGCGCCCCTCGCTATTGAAATGCATGAAACAACCCAGAATAAACCCAATATTGAATGGAAAGGCATAAAAATTTAAAAGTAAAACCCATTGTATGAGTGAACACTGAACAGATATGGTAATTACTTTTTATTATGTAATTTATGTTTACTGTGTCTATACTTTTTTCCTGAAATTTTGATGGGGGCGGCGCCCTAGCGCCCCCTATTGACCGGCCGCCACTGCCTGTTGAGATGTCTTGAGATGTCTTGGTAAGTCAAGACCCGTCTATAAGACGTGTCTATAGACATGGGTCTTAAGATGTCTTAAGATGTCTTGAGATGTCTTAGAAATATTACTGTCTCAAGATGTCTTTAGGTATCACAATTCAATATTCCCTTTTTATCAGTTGAATTTAACATTTTATCATTTTTTTCAGTTAAACTTTCATTACAAATGTCAAAAAAGAATGCAAAACCATATGAAAATACTCAGCATTTAATAATAATTTAACATACATAGTATGTACATAATGATTATGTTTACAAATTGATTACACTTTTACATTTATACAGGTACCCTACCTTCTTAAGGTACCATTTGTTCCTGTGATTGTGAATGATTTTTTTTTGTCAACAATTTGACAGTATTGTCTATTGGTGGCAGTGGACTTTGTCCCAATCCCTAGGTGTTGATTTGGTTCCCAGAAGCATTTGTGGTGGAGGAACAGGAGGGTGTCAGTGATGGCTGCTGTCAGAAAGAGTAATTTTACTCTTTGATACTCTTTGCAGCCTGTCAGGGGATCTTCTCTGTGTTGTGGCAGGAAGATGGTCCCCTCAAACAGGACCAGCGGATTATCTGGGGAAAAAAACATCATGCTTTTAGCTATGGGTTACATCAATATCTTTAGTATAGCTGCTTAACCTAACACGATAGCATTAAGCATTATGTTATGGGTTCACATTGCCTGGTTCCTCTGTAATCTTCTTTACATATTTTATTCAAGATCTTTTGACTACTTTACCTGAGATGGGAGCCCATATGGCGGTGATTTTCACTGGTTGCCTGTCGTTCACATGTGTTGGGTTGAGGGGGGCTGTCTCCACAAATGAGCCAACTTTGATAGTCTTTATATCAAATCTGAGAATGAGATAATATATGTTAAACACACTTGGGTTTATAAAAAAAAAGGTTTATTATAAAAAGGGGTATTTCCATTTCTTTAGATACATTTCTAAGAGCCTTATCCATGAAAGGATGCACAGCATCTGGGAAACCCTATGCAATACTATTGTGTTGCTAGTACAAATGCTGTGCTATAATTTGTTATAATTTAATTTAAACTAGGCCTGCACGATATATCGTTTGAACATCGCCATCGCGATGTGCGCATGTGCGATAGTCACATCGCAACACGTGCAATATTTTTATCTTTTTTTTAGAACACGCAAACTTTTGTTTTGCTTCATAAAAGCAGCAAGCTGCTCCATGCTCCGCACAGCCTCTCTCTCTCTCCCCCTCCCTCCTGCTAAGCAGTCATCGGCCCCTCCCCCCTCCCCCCTCCTCAGCAGGGGGGAGGGGCCGCTCTCAGGTTACACTCTGAAAACAGGCGACATGCAGGAGGAAGCGACGGAGGATTTAGTCCCCAAAAGAAAGTCAACATCCGAAATTTGGAAGTATTTCGGCTATAAAAAAGATGATATGGAACAATAAAACGTCCTCTGCCGACAGTGCCTCGCCGTGGTTGCCTCAACACGAGGTAATACGTCGAATCTGTACGACCATTTGAAACGCCATAACAAGCACCTGTATGACCAGTGCAAACCAAGGACCCCAGGTGAAACTTCATCTACTCAAAAAACAATTACAGACGCCTTTGCCAGCATAACACCTTATGATAGGAAGTCCAAACAGCATCAACAAATCACGGATGCAATAACTTTTCACCTGGCGAAAGACATGGTGCCATTGAACACCGTCGCTAAAGAGGGGTTTAAAAAAATGATCCGCACGCTCGACAAGCGGTATGAAATACCATCACGCACGTATTTCTCTCAAGTGGCCATCCCAGAGCTGTATAATAAACAGAAGGTACACGTTGAAGATGAGCTGTTGCAAGCAGTACATTATGCAGTTACAACGGACTTGTGGTCCAGCCGGACAACAGCACCATACATCAGTCTGACCGTCCGCTTCATTAATGAGAAGTTTGAACTCAAAAGTCGCTGTTTGCAAACTGCATTTTTCCCGGATGTTCATACAAGTGAGAACATTGCAGCGGGGCTGAGAGAAGCTGTGGCTTCTTGGAACCTGGATGAGGAACGTCTAGTTTGTATGACGACAGACAATGCTGCAAACATGGTGAGGGCAGCTGCCTTGAACAAGTGGACCAGGCTGCAGTGCTTCGGACACAGGCTGCATCTTGCAGTTGGTAAGTTCATATACCAGTTAGTAAATGACCAATTAGTAGCCCGGGCGTTTATTTCGCCTCATGTCTCCTCCTGTTTAATTAATCTCAAATAATGACCAGGCGTTTAAAGAACCTGGTGTTTATTTGAGACAGGCATGTATTTGACAAAATGAGGTTGGACCCTCGGCCATTATATGAGACCCGGCGGCAGTTTGACACTGGGCTACTAATTGGTCATTTACGGTACACTGCAAAATAGTGGTGCAATAATGCTAATGATAATAATAATGATGATGATGATGATGATAAGTCAGTCAGTTTATAAATAAACTGATGACAGCAGGAATCACGCGTTCTGAGTGTATTTTGTTTTATTTTTCCCCTTTAGAAAATGCAGTGAAAAAGAATGACAAGATTGACCGTGCTGCAGGTGTCTGCAAGAAGCTGGTGGGTCACTTCTCGCACAGCTGGAAGGCCAGAGCTGCTCTTGAAGATGCCCAAAAGGAACTCAATCTGCCTTCACATTCCCTCATAACAGAATGCCAAACAAGATGGGGCTCCAGACAGATGATGATCAGCAGGATCCTAGAGCAACAGAAGGCTTTAGCTCAGGTCCTGTCTGAGGATAAGAAGGTGCGACATCTAATCCCAACCTGGCAAGACATAGATGTACTCGAATCTGTCAGTAAGTCACTGGGGCCACTGCTTGACTTCACTGATGCCCTTTCAGGTGAAGACTACGTCAGTGTATCCTGTGTCAAGCCAGTTCTTCACCTCTTCAACACAGAATTGCGGCAAGGGCAAGATGAGGACACAGACCTGACCAAGAATTTGAAAAAAGAGATGTTGGACTACATCAATGACAAATATGAAGATGAAGCTACTCAGGAGCTGCTAGATATTGCATCTTGTTTGGACCCCCGGTTCAAGATGGACTTCATCGATGCAGACAAAAAGCCTCAAGTCAAGGCCAGAGTGATGACAGAGCTGATGGAATGCCAGCCCCAGGAGACATCAAGCTGCAGCACTGAAGAGGATCCCACAGTTGCTGACCCGCCCCAGGCAAAGAAAGCCAAGAAGTCCTTGGGAAGTTTCTTCAAGTCATTACAGAGCAGAGATGAAGCAGCAGGTGCCTCCTCTCTGACCCCAAGGGAATCTGTGGAAGCAGAGTTCAACAACTACCTGCTTACACCTTGCATAGACAAAGATGAAGATGCACTTGCATGGTGGAAAACTTACCAAGTAAACTTTCCACGACTCGCCAAGCTTGCCCGCAAGTATCTATGCATTCCTGCTACAAGCTCCCCATTGGAGAGGCTTTTTAGTACAAGTGGGAACATTGTCACTTGCCAACGTTATTGTCTCAAGCCTGCAATGGTGGAAAAACTGGTATTCTTGGCCAAAAACCTATGAGACAGAGTTGGGAATTGCTGAGCTAGGAAGGTGGGTGCAGAGTCGCAGACACATAACACAGCTGCAGGAATAGCTCTCCTCCTCCTCCTGTGACAGCTCTGCTCTGACTTTAATATGCTGTCAGAAAGGCAGGAAATTTTGTGAATCAAACTGGTTCTCTGTTATTTGTTACAAGTTATTTACAACAGGTTCAGTTTAGTTTATAACAAGTTTTTCTTGTTTTTTTCTATTTAAATTTATTGTAAGTTGTATTTTTAAACAACTCAGGGGGATAGTACAGCTGCTCATTTTTCTTTTTCATATTTAATATTTTTGTTTAAAGATATTTACAACTTTGCTGCTGTTTTACAGAGTTTTTTTTATTTATTGTTATATTTTTGTGAACAACTCAGGGGACTAATGCACCTGCTCTTTTATTTTTCATATTTAATATTTTTGTTTAAAGATATTTACAACTTTGCTGCTGTTTTACAGAGGTTTTTATTTATTGTTATATTTTTGTGAACAACTCAGGGGACTAATGCACCTGCTCTTTTATTTTTCATATTTAATATTTTTGTTTAAAGATATTTACAACTTTGCTGCTGTTTTACAGAGTTTTTTTTATTTATTGTTATATTTTTGTGAACAACTCAGGGGACTAATGCACCTGCTCTTTTATTTTTCATATTTAATATTTTTGTTTAAAGATATTTACAACTTTGCTGCTGTTTTACAGAGGTTTTTATTTATTGTTATATTTTTGTGAACAACTCAGGGGACTAATGCACCTGCTCTTTTATTTTTCATATTTAATATTTTTGTTTAAAGATATTTACAACTTTGCTGCTGTTTTACAGAGTTTTTTTTATTTATTGTTATATTTTTGTGAACAACTCAGGGGACTAATGCACCTGCTCTTTTATTTTTCATATTTAATATTTTTGTTTAAAGATATTTACAACTTTGCTGCTGTTTTACAGAGGTTTTTATTTATTGTTATATTTTTGTGAACAACTCAGGGGACTAATGCACCTGCTCTTTTATTTTTCATATTTAATATTTTTGTTTAAAGATATTTACAACTTTGCTGCTGTTTTACAGAGGTTTTTTATTTATTGTAATATTTTTGTGAACAACTCAGGGAACTAATGCACCTGCTCTTTTATTTTTCATATTTAATATTTTTGTTTAAAGATATTTACAACTTTGCTGCTGTTTTACAGAGTCTTTTTTATTTATTGTAATATTTTTGTGAACAACCCAGGGGACTAATGCACCTGCTCTTTTATTTTTCATATTTGATATTTTTGTTCAAATATGTTTACAACTTTGCTGCAGTTTTACAAAGGTTTTTATGTTGTTATATTTTTGTAAACAACTCAGGCGCTAGTACACCTGTTTTTTCATTTTTTATATTTGATATTTTTGTTTAAAGATGTTTACAACTTTGCTGCTGTTTTACAGAGGTTTTTATTTTATTGTATTTTTGTAAACGACTCAAAAGTCTGTGCTATTAAGGTATGTGAAAACTGTCAAAGTGTGTCTTAGTGTGTACTAGGCTGTGTGGAGCACCTGCTCTTTTATTTTTTTGCTTAAAATATGTTTAATATTTTGCTGCTGTTTCCATTGAAGTGTGAAATACAATGTTAAATAAATAATCTATTATGTACAGAGACATGGCCCCCTGGATCCCTTTTATATACAGCAATCTTCATCATTCACAGATGAACCCCCTTAGCCTGGATTAAACTGTATTATATGAATACAATGGTGTCATGGTGATTTAACCAAATTCTTCCCAAACAGAGCTATTCAAGTCATCTGGTGAAAATTCTTCTATTTTTAATATGGCAATATATATCGCAATATATCGCAAACCCCCAAAAAAACGCAATGTCAGTTTTTTCCAATATCGTGCAGCCCTCATTTAAACGTAATTTAATGCAATGCATGCAATTATTGTAATTTTCTGCCGCTAGGGGTCTCAAACCAAACCAAACCAAAAACAGAAGACGGAGTTGGATGACGTCATGAAGTACCGTGGGATCATGGTAGTTGTAGTTATATAACAGATACCGATCTAACGTTCCGTGTAACTGAAACCGACCGTGGCAGTTTTTATGGCAGAGCGAGCTTCAGCAGCAGAGAAATGCTCATGGACGAGATATATTACTTAAGTTATATTCTTTATGTAAATGGTGTCCGTCGGCCGGTGTAGCAGCCCGAGCCGATCTGGTACCTAACATTACACCGGATCGTCAAACTCTGATCTAACTATCAGTAGTAACGTTACTGAGGCTGACCAAACGTCCTCTTTTGCCCGGACATGTCCACTTTTCACGTCCCGTCCGTTTTTTTTTCATAAACTGATTATAATGTCCGGTTTTCCGTGTGTTAAAGTCATGGCTCCCTTTTTAGCGACTGTCTCGCTAACCTCAGTTATTTACACTCTATTCAGAAATGCTACTTACTTTAGCTGAGAGGTTAGCAATCTGCTAACGTTATTTGAGCAAGCTGCTAGTTACTGAGCTTTACAGTCAGCGATGGCTTCTCCCTCTCTGCTGCTCTCTTGCTCAGTGCGTCTTATGTTTAGCTATTCCTCTGCCTCTTTTATAAATGCAGTTCATTCACCGGCATCAGCTCAGCATTATAGAAACCTATCGTTAACGTTAGATGGTGTGGTAGCCAGCCCCGCTCCACACCGCTCCGCAGCACTGGTGCCCCGGCGGGCAGCAGTGCTTGCAATACACTGATGGAAATTGTTAATATTTTTGATAAAATCAGCCAGATGTTTGCTTACCTGTAACGTTATAGTAGAACATATGGGAGGTATGCGTCGAATTGTAGTCCTAGATTTTCATGAAGCTCTCTCCATCTCGGAAAGGCCACACCAGTATTTATCCTGGATTTAGCGCTCTTCTCATCCCAAATTCTTCTGGGATCGCTTGGTTGACCCGTACGTTTCCGTTTTACCGGCTTGTTTACCGGGACAGCTTCAGTGTCAGAAGGTGCAGCAACCACAGCCTGTTGCTCTATTTTGCTTTCACAAAGCGTCTGTCTGTATCCATGGTTACATCTGCTTCCTACTTCCGGTAGAGTGGCGAGGGCGTCCCATGGTTTGACTTCTCTTTCATACACTTCCCCTTAATCAGGAGTGCCCTCCGCAGCTGCGAGTGTAACTTGATTTCGAGTGACACTCGGTAGTGAAGTGGTAGTGGGTAGGGAGTGGTTTGGGATTGGGCCATATACATAGATGCTGCACCCTGGCTTGTGGGATGCGTCAATACCACCGCCATATTGCCTAGTATGGCGTAAGACAACTTTCGAAAAGATGTGTGCATAATTTTAACCATTCGTATTCGTAATGTTAAACATTTGTATGTCAATAAAATTGTTGTACACAAAATTCTATTGTCATATACGTGAGTCTGTGAAATTGTTTTAATTAGGATTGTTTTTATGTGAGTATGAATCTAAAAGCTGCAGTGGAAAGTCTTGTGAGTACAACTCTAATTTCTACGACTACGAAGTCCTCACTGTGAACACGAATTCAAGTTTGTGGGTATGAGTAGAAAAGTGTTGAAAAAACGTCACTGAGGTCACAGGCAGGTCACAGGGGAAAGTAATCGAACCACGATTACTCCAAACACGCCTGCCCCAAAGGTAAAGATGACAGCGGACCGAGTGGAGCTGCCAGTTTATGTTGCTGTGTCCTATTTCTGCAGTCCTGAAAACCATTCTTTAGACCAAACAGCCTACATCAAGAATTTTTTGATGTAAGCTGCTAACAGCAGAGTTGGAACAGAGTGACATGCAGGTCTGACTCTGAGCTAAGAGTAAATGATGAAGCTATAGTGTACAGGTGGTGCTGTGACTGGCTGGTATCTGAAGCCTAATCCACTGAATCGTGTCTGATAAGCCCAAATGTGTCTTTATTTTTCATTTAATTTCTGCCACACTATTAACACATGCTCATTCTTCCATACAGGTAGGCCTATGTGTGGTTCTGAAATGAAAAGTAAATACATGCTTTCTATAACTAGGTTGTAAATAAACCATACACATCAAATATCAAATTAAATGAGTAGTATTAAATACATCTGCATCAATAACCTGGAAAATAAGCCAGCAGTTCACAAAGAGACAACCCAGGCATACATTTAGGCTAAGTATTCATACTGCCATCTACTTGGTGGAGAGTCAGCTTGACCTACTTCCACTCTGTTTAACTCAGGCAACAGCGCATTACAGTGACAACCCAGTTAACAGTAGGACCTCTGCACACACAGGATTTGCTGGTAATTGTTGGTTAAACTATATTGTGAACTGTATTGCACCAAAAAATGCAAATCATTAATCTAAGATTTAACTCATGAATCAAATGCACAATGTTAATCTACAGGTAATCAATCCCTGTTTCCATCGGTCCATTTTTTGGTGTATTTATTTACTAATTAATTTGTCTGACTGATTGATTTATATTAATGTATTTTTCCTCAGATTTTGGGGCATGTGCATTTAGAATATTCGTGGTTATATTACTTTCCCCTGTGACCTGCCTGTGACCTCAGTGACGTTTTTTCAACACTTTTCTACTCCTACCCAGTGCCGTAGAATAAGCCGTTTCTCAATACTCAAGTACGGCAGTTCGGACTTGTGGACTTGGCAAGTCCACGCGAAAGTCCGGACTTCCCAAGAACGGGAGGACGGGAGTACAGTCATTTCTGCTTTTGGAACAGCAGCGAACTTGATGATGTCACCACCTCCGCTCGCCTTGGCTGTTGTGCTGTGTTGTATACATGCATTTAGAATAAAATTATATAAACACAGCCCAGCCCTGCGTCTTTTCATAGACATTGTAAGAAATTAATATGTATATGTTTTTAACGTTTCAACATATATAACTGACACACAAAAATATAAACAGCCAAAATATTTTCATAAAATGTCTTTTAAAACCTTTTCCCCGCAGCTGGCTTCTGATTATAATCAAAAGTCAAGTGCAGGGGTTAAAGTTTGTGGAGAGTTGGTGGTTATTGTGATCGTGAGCATTGGTGAGATGGAAATCAAAAATCAATAACGGATCGGAGAACGAATCTTGGCGCAGTTATTGCAGCGGGACTGCTGTACCTGCAGGATGAGGTGGAGGCTGCCCAGCTGAGGAGGCAGATCCCAGAAAGACAGCGGAGGATGAGGATGAGACGTGCGATGCTTGTGTGGCAATACCAGTTGAACTGCGAGAGGCAGATCTGGAGAATTAACATCAACAACGCCACCTTAGGACTTGCACCTAAAGAATCTACTTTCCGTTGTAATTTCTCAGAGGGTTTCCCAAAAAAAAATCACCCATACACAGGTAAGTTACACAAATGAATACCGGCACGATGTAAGAAGTTTAACAAATTTTATTACTCACAATAACAATTTCCTTATTAAATTATTTCTCTTTTTTTAAAAAAAAAAAACAATTATATAATTCTTTTTATTTCCAAAGGGTACAATATTAATCTATATCAGTGACTCAAAAGTTAAGTCAGAAAGAGAGTTAACAACTTTAGCTTTTTTTTCTTGAGGTCAACTGCGCAAAATAAAAAAAAAAAAACAGAAAAGCTATACAAACCAAACCAAATATATACAACACAACCGCAAACTCAAATCAAAATGAAAGAAAGAAAAGAAAGAACAAAAATAAACATGCTGCATGCATAAATTTAGCAGGTCCTCAATGCTGTGTTAACTTCCCACCCCCCACTAAGGAGTGACGATCTGAGGTCAGTCAGGGCAAAACAGCAGCCTAACGCCAGGCAAACTTTAAGAGACACAGAGTGAGCGTTAGTAACCAATACAGAAGCTACATAAGCACTAGCAAATAAAATAACATTGAGCTTATGGCATTGTTTACCTGCGTGGTCAGCTGTAGCCTGCACAAATCAATAATGTAGCTGTTGAAAGCTAATGGCGGCAGCAGCGGCTAACCGGAAGGGGACACACACACACACACACACACACACACCTCGGCTCAACACGCCAACCTGGAGAATGAACACACGGCCCATACCAGCCGGGAAACCACGGCTCAGCGGAGCTGCACGCCGGCCAGCACTTGCTTCAGCAGGAAAGAGAGGGCGACTAAACGACAGCGGAGGGGTATATGAACAGGTCCGCATTAGCAGCCAATAACGTGGCTGCACTACGGGTGCCGGTAAGGGGCGTGACACACACCTGCCGCGATCGCCATGCCTGCTGCACAATGAACAGACTGAGGGACACAGTAAAGAAATACAATATCTACACTGTAAATAGCCACCTGGTTACATTCCTCCCCCCCTTTGTTTTATCGGTGGCCCACCGATGAACTACACTACACACAGAAACAATATTAAGACCAAGGTCTAAAAATAGCTGCAGCCATACTACTAGAACCCAATACCTGAGAGGCAGTAGCCCTGTCTGCCTCACCCCTCACAGGCCCTGGAAGGCGGTGGGGGTTCGAGTGTTGGCCTGCCGTGGTCCGGGAAGACTTCCTGAAAGCAGCTGGGCCGCTGCTGGATGCCCCCTCTGGCACAGGGGAAGGGACAGAGGCTTCTCTTGCCATCGGAGGTGGAACTACATGCCCTCTGAGTCGAGAGCTGGGCTGCACTGAAATGGGTGGATGCTGGACTGGTCCCCTCGGGACCACCCACAGTCCTTCTTCATCCTCACTAACCTCAGACACACTTTCGGAGGAATCCTGTGGCTCCTCTTCAGGACATTCGGGGGGCAGGGTCAAGGCCGGCTTCAACATCGTCCGGTGCACACTCCGCACCCGGGACAAATCATGCACGGGAGCAATGGAATAGACTACACCACCTGGCTCTGGCGCTCTCACCACTTGATAGGTTGTTGAGCTCCATACATCCTGGATCTTGCGGCGCCCTCTGACGCCATGGTCCTGCAGGTAGACTCTTTGACCAATTTCCAGTGGCTCACTCAGTGCTCCTTGATCATGCCTCTCTTTCCTCCGTCTTGCTGCAGTTTCCAGCCGTCCCCTGGCACAGTCGAAGGCCAGGCAAAGCCGCCGTTGATGCTCTGCCACCCAGTCACACACCTTCCCCGCTGACAGCTCGGGGAGATGACCCAGCAAGAAATCAACAGGTAAGTGAGGCTCTTGCCCAAACATGAGGAAATGTGGGTACTCACCCGTTGACTGATGAGGAGTGGTGTTGTAATTAAACACCAACTGGGGAAGATGGTTGGGCCAGTGGCGTTTCTGGTCAGATGGAAGGGTGCGCAGTAGGTTATGCAGCGTCCGATTAAATCGTTCACATTACCCGTTGCCCTGGGGATGGGAAGGGGTGGTCCGGGTCTTCTGCACCCCATACAGTGCACACAATTGTTGAACCAAGGCACTTTCAAAGCTTCTCCCCTGGTCAGAGTGGAGGCGCGCTGGGACACCATAGCGATAGAACCACTCCCTCACCAATACCTCAGCCACAGTAGAAGCCGTCTGGTCTCGGGTTGGCACAGCTTGGGTGAACTTTGAAAACACATCTGTCATCACCATGACGAGTTCCCGTCCGTCCTAGGCTGGTTCCAACAGAGTGAAGTCAATGGCGAGGACCTGGTTAGGTTCTGCGGCTAATAGATGACCCATGGGGGCCCGGGCCTGGGGCTGTGTGTTCTTTGCCAGGATACAGCGCTCACACTGCTGACACCAGTCCTTGATGTCCCGATCCATCTTCGGCCAGTAACACCGCTGCCTCACCAGCTCCGAGGTCCGCTCGATGCCCTGGTGCCCATGGTTCTGATGAAGCTGGTGAAGAACCTCTTCTTTCAAACACTCAGGCAGGAGGAGCTGGAGGACTTCTTCCCCACCGTCAGGGCGGAGGAGCCGGCGATACAGCAAACCATCTCTCTGCACAATACGGTCCCACTGCCGTATCAGACCACGCACCTGAGGGCTTAGATGCTCCTTTTCTGCCTGACTAGGCATCCGCTTGTCACGCCAGAAGTGGTGGAAGGCTCCAACAGCTGCATCACCCTCTTGGAGGGCCTGGAGATCAGCTGGAGACCGTGATGGGAGGGCAATAACAGCTGCCTGCACAGCCGTGTGCTGATACTCTCCAGCAGCCCCCTGGATACCTGGCGGTACAGCGGTGCCTGGCAGCATCTGCTCCAGGACCCGGGACCCAGCGGCTGGCTGTCTAGAGAGGGCATCAGCATTCTTGTTAATGCTCAGCCACCCAACGCTGCTCCGTAGCACCCAGCTTGGCTGTCTCCAGATGGCTCAGGGGGTTATTGTCAGTCCATACAACACATCGGTGACCCCGCAGATACTCCCTGAACTTCTCAACCATCGCCCATTTCATGGCAAGAAACTCCAGCTTCATAGAGCTATAGTTCTTCTCCGCTGGGTGTAGGCTGCGGCTGGCGTAGGCAACTGGCCTCACTTTTCCCTCCTGCTCCTGTGACAGAACAGCTCCCAACCCACTGTGGCTGGCGTCAACTTCTAAGAGGAAGGGCAGGGAGAAGTTAGCAAATGCCAAGGTGGGTGCACTTACTAGGCGGGCCTTTAATTCGGTGAAGCTCTTCTCACAGTCCGCCGACCATGCTTCCCCGCCCAGTGGGCTCCATCCTCTTTGTGCCTTACTCCCAGCCAACTCAGCAACCAGTCTGTACAGTGGGGCAGCCAGCTTGGCGAAACCTTCAACGAAGCGTCGATAATAACTTGCAAACCCAAGGAACGACCTCAGCTCTGTAACAGTGGTGGGATGTGGCCAATCAGCCACAGCAGAGACTTTACTGGGATCTGTAGACACACCCTCTTGAGAGATAACCGGGCCCAGGTACTGCACCTCCTTCTGGAAGAACCTGCACTTCTCCAGTTTCACCTTGAGTCCCTCCTGCTCCAGGCGGCTCATCACAACATCCATTCGGCTCAGGTGCTCCTCTACAGAGGAAGAAAAGACAATTATATCATCCAGATACAACAGAAGGGTCTGGCAGTGCTGCGCTCCAAACATTCGCTCCATGAGGCGTTGGAATGTCCCCGGGGCATTACACAATCCAAATGGCATACGATTAAATTCAAATAAACCAAATGCTGTGCAAAATGCAGTCTTTAACTTGTCTTTTTCTGTCACAGGGACCTGATTGTACCCACTTGCGAGATCCATTGTGGAAAACCACCTGGCTCCAGACAGCGCATCTAGGGACTCCTCGATGCGGGGAAGGGGAAAGGCATCCTTTCTTGTCTTCTTGTTAAGCTGGCGATAATCAACACATAGCCGCAGGCTGCCATCTTTCTTCTTCACCAAGACAATGGGTGAGGCATAAGGACTACAACTCTCCCTGATTACCTGGGCATCCAGTAGCTGGTGTATGTGTGACTTTACTGCCTCATAGTCGGAAGGAGGGATACGTCTGTACCGCTGCCGCACAGGCGTGTTGTCTAAAAGAGGGATGTCATGTGATATCAATGTGGTACAACCAAGGTCACCCTCAGATACAGAAAACACTGATTCATGCTTTAATAACAATGCTCTAACCTTGCACTGCTCTGCCTCAGGGAGTACGGATAGATCAAGGCCCCTGATCTCCTTCTGAACTGAGCTGACCCCTGCAGTCAGAGACATAACGGTTGCAGTAACATGCCCTACCCCGCCCTGTACCTCGCTGAGCCCTGGAGGAAGACTCACAACCTCTACTGATGACAACAGGCCTATGGGACAGCGGGGCCTAAGAGTAACTGCAGACACTCCCACATTAACTACTGGTATGCAGGCAGTGCCTCGGACAACACGTACCAGGGTAGAAGACACCAACAGGTCAGCCGGCAGATCATACCCAGTGCTCAATGGCTCTACCAAAATGGACGTGGAGGTGCCAAACACAGAACAAGTGGCAGCTACAATCTTAGTGGAGCCTCCAGGTATACTAACCTGCTTCCTACCCCTCAACCTAGCTAAACAGGAACACAAAGGAGAGGGCTGGACCTCTGCCTGCTGACAGAACTGAAAAGCTGGCAGCCAGGGCCCGGAAGGCTCCACCACCGCAGAGAGGTCCAACAGCTGAGGGCCACGCTGGCGGATGAGCCCCTGGTAACATGCCTTTATAATATTCATGCCTAGGATGCCTGGAACTTCAGGGGGGAGTTACTCGCTCAGGTGGGTCTTTAACGACCAACACACCACATCTGGGGATTACACAGCCAAGCACCTCAACATCTGGTTCCAAATAACCCAGATATGGGATTTCCAACCCATTGGCAGCTCTCAGCTCTAACCAGTGACAGGACTTTAACTTATCCTGGAAGTTCTGTCTGAAGAAGCTCTCTGAGATAGTGGAAACCATGGATCCTGTATCAAGAATACATTTAACATTCACACCTGACAACTTAATGACCACCTGGGGAGAGGGAGCAATCAGGTGTTCCTTTAATGCTGCATCAACTACACCACTGTCTGAGCCTTGCGTGTCCCCACCTAATGTCTGGCCCTGCACATTAGGGGGAGCTAGTTTTCCATCTGTGGAGGGCTAGAGGATGCTACCTGGGATGCGCTGACAGTGGAAGAGGGGCGAGGGCAGACACGCTCATTCTCACAGTCCCTAGCATAGGGTGAATTCCAATTCCTGTCTTAACCCTCAATCTTAACCCTCAATCTCAAAAATGCGCACTCCCGCGAAGTGCTAGTGCTGTCCCGATTCTCAGAACGTTAAGCTGAGGGTCAACAATAAGGGCTGTATGTGCCTCACTTTTAAGATTTTCCAGGACCACCCTTGGTAGTGAGTGCTATCCCAGAATCCTTTGCGCATCATCCGCCGAGCCCAGCCGAGCCCGGCCGAGTACAGACGATTCAGTCAATGCAAGATGGCGGCGACAAGCGTAAGGAAGCGGAGTTATCAATGTGAGTATTTTCCTCGTTAATAGTTGTTTTAAAATTATGATAACCGTTGCATTATCTTAGTTTAACGTCATTTTATGGACTATAGACCTCTATGTAGTGTAACACACATATCTTTTGGCTTGCTAACGAAGCCGGCGCGGGCGCTTGCCCCTGCACGTAACCCCGGTTCTCTGATAACCGAGTATGCTGTCATTCAGTTACAAAAAGTCATTTTTCTCAGTGATAATGTAGTTGTTAGGTTGTTTTAATATACGTGAAATGTTTGCATTGACATTTTTGTAAGATGACCGGACGGTGTCATCTCCTGTAGCCGTAGAGTCTGCAGCTGGTAACGTTACAGCTGCAGGTTAACGTTAGTGATCGTATTATCTGGTGACTTTCTGCTGAATAAGTTCAGTCGGTTGTTGTGGTACAGATTATTTGGTTGAATATCAATTTATAACCCAAAGAGTGAAACGTTAACGTGGATGAAAGTCACAGGATAACACTTGTGTGACCGTATAAACAGCCTCACTAGCTCTGCTGGATGTTGACTACAGTATTCATTGTGATAATACTTGCAATACTGCATGAAACTAAACTAATAACTTAACGAATATCTGACAGGTAGCCAAAAAAATAAAAGAAAGTAATGTTGTTATCTCTGTTTCATTTCAGGGCCACCAAACAAAACACAAGCCCTGATTCATTTCAGGGCCACCAATGAAGACAAGTTTACAAAAAGCACGCAGACTCCAAAAAAACTATGGGAGTGAGTAATTTGTAACTTGTGAACTGTTCATATTCATAACATAATTCTCGGTCACAACGGCAACTGTTCCCCTAGTGATCAAGCATACTGTTTAAATATGAAATCAACACAGCTGCAGACGGCAGCAGATTATTGTTTGGTAACTGCACATTTGTTTTGCTGCCCCTATACTGTCACTTTTTGGAAAGATTTTGTCGAGTATATTCATTGTAACATTATGTTTTATTTTCAGTACTGTACAAAGATGTGCTGTTTGGATTTTATGATGTCAGCATTTCTAAACAAAAACAATTCTATTTCATTAATCTATTTATTATCTATAGCGAAATTCTATATTCATAAGAGTAAATTTTATAATAGAAAATCCTTGTTCAAAATTTTTATGAATGAAATGCAGCAATACTCAGAAACCATTCAGCACTCCACAAACTCCAAAGCTATAAAGACTCTGAAAATATGTAAACAATTTAATGGTTTGAGCTGCTGAACTTTTTATTTATTTATTTGTTTATCTTATTTCTCTTTCTTTTCTCTTAACCCTGGCATATTTGTTCTGTTCATGTCTGTCACTGCTTGTTTTGTACAAGAATTGAAATAAAGTGTTGGGGAAAAAAAATCATTGCATCTTTTTATTGATGACTACTGATGATGTATATTTCTTATTCTTTGAACTGACAGACTGGACAGAATTTTGGCCCCCCACAGTCTTAAGACCTATTTGCCTTTGAGGGGTGTCCCATTTCTAAGTCACAACATAGCCCTTAACACTTGGTTTTGAGGGCTACTAAGATTGAGGGTTGAGCTTGAGGGTTAAGATTGAGGGTTAAGATAGGAATTGGAATTGGCCCATAATGGCCTGGACACTGACATCGCCTGCAGATAACACTGTTTGGGCGGCTAGGCTGGAAAGCTGGGGGTTTCTGCATGGCTGCTAGTGTCTGGGTAATCTGGTTTAGCTGTTCCTGTTGCTTGTGTACTAAGGCTGTTAGAGCTGCCAGTTGTGAGGAAGTGGAGCTAACCGGCGAACAGTCAAACTGAGGCTGCAGGCTGGTGGTCTGGGTAGCACAAAAAGCAGACATGGTCTTACCCCTACTAGCTGGTCCTCCCTCCCGCTCCCACCTAATAGCTTCGGCCGTAACGTCGAGCAGGGTCAGGTCAGGGTCGTGACGAACCAGTCTCTTCAACTCTCTACGAAGGTCAGAGTTATTTACATGTTCTACAAAATGGTCATGTAACAAAAGGTCTGAATTTGAAACCCTAGTTGGAGAGCTGGCAACAACTTTTTGCATTAAACAGTACAGTGCATGAGAAAATTCTTGGAGTGATTCGCCTTCCAACTGCTTCCTGGAAAAAAAGTCTTGCTGTAAGGAAATATATGACTTAGGGCACCCATACATTTCTTTCAAAATCACAAACACACGTTCAGGATTCGCTCGGCACTCGGGCCCGCCTGGGCCGCGTCCCGATCCCGTCGTAGGCGGTCATTTTCGGCCTGGAGCTGCTCCACCCGACGCTGGAGGTCCTGGAGGTCCTGCGGTTCCTGCGACATCCTGAAGAACCTCAGCTGTCGTCCTAAAGGGCAGCCAGAAGAAGGCAATCCGTAGCCCAAGCCACTGCCTTGCCTCCAAACAAATAAAAAAAAAAGAAAAAAACTTTGCCCGCTATTAGCTCAGACCAATCTTAAGACATAAACCACTAAGCCTTGCTCTGCAACACACACAGCTCTACTTTGCTAAAAAAAAAAAAAGACTTACAATAAAACTACAACGTGCCTGATTGTGAAAATCCTGCCGACAACGCCAAAATGTCTGTGGCAATACCAGTTGAACTGCAAGAGGCAGATCTGGAGAATTAACACCAACAATGCCACCTTAGGACTTGCACCTAAAGAATCTACTTTCCGTTGTAATTTCTCAGAGGGTTTCCCAAAAAAATCACCCATACACAGGTAAGTTACACAAATGAATACCGGCACGATGTAAGAAGTTTAACAAATTTTATTACTCACAATAACAATTTCCTTATTAAATTATTTCTCTTTTTTTTTTTAAAAAACAATTATATAATTCTTTTTATTTCCAAAGGGTACAATATTAATCTATATCAGTGACTCAAAAGTTAAGTCAGAAAGAGAGTTAACAACTTTAGCTTTTTTTTCTTGAGGTCAACTGCGCAAAATAAAAAAAAAACAGAAAAGCTAAAGAAACCAAACCAAATATATACAACACAACCGCAAACTCAAATCAAAACGAAAGAAAGAAAAGAAAGAACAAAAATAAACATGCTGCATGCATAAATTTAGCAGGTCCTCAATGCTGTGTTAACTTCCCACCCCCCACTAAGGAGTGACGGTCTGAGGTCAGTCTTGAACTACAATACACTACTTTTAAAAAAGGGCGTCTAAACGACAAAGGCAGAGCGGCTGTCTAAATGAGCCAGGCAAACAAAAAGAAAAACTATAGAGGTAAGAGGCAAGGCAGGGCAAAACAGCAGCCTAACACCAGGCAAACTTTAAGAGGCATTGTTTACCTGCGTGGTCAGCTGTAGCCTGCACAAATCAATAATGTAGCTGTTGAAAGCTAATGGCGGCAGCAGCGGCTAACCGGAAGGGGACACACACACACACACACACCTCGGCTCAACACGCCAACCTGGAGAATGAACACACGGCCCATACCAGCCGGGAAACCACGGCTCAGCGGAGCTGCACGCCGGCCAGCACTTGCTTCAGCAGGAAAGAGAGGGCGACTAAACGACAGCGGAGGGGTATATGAACAGGTCCGCATTAGCAGCCAATAACGTGGCTGCACTACGGGTGCCGGTAAGGGGCGTGACACACACCTGCCGCGATCGCCATGCCTGCTGCACAATGAACAGACTGAGGGACACAGTAAAGAAATACAATATCTACACTGTAAATAGCCACCTGGTTACACTTGCATGTCTGTTCGATGTGTTTGTCCAGTTGTGGACAAAGTACCCAGGAATATCACAACAAAGAACAAAAACTCAGTCACAAGTAAAAGTGCTGCATACCAAATCTGACTTGAGTAAAAGTATCTGGGTATTGTCAGCAAAATGTAGGCCTACTTAAAATTAAAAGTTCAAAGTACTCATGATGCAGAGTGACCCAATTTCAAGTGTTGTGATCATCATATACATGAATATGTGTTGAGTATTAATTGATCAACGTAGGCTACATGTAAACAGCATTTAAATGTTGTCATGGTAGAACTAATTTTATCACCTTTCACTGGTGCACTAGTCTGATCTATAACAACACACAGCAACTTGTAAATATGAAACAACTACATATAAAACAAACTATCTGAAAAGTAACTATAGCTATCAAATGAATGTAGCTTGAGTAGAATGTACAGTATTTCCCTCTAAGTAAATGGAAATACCCAAAGCACATCAAATTTGTACTTAAGTACAGTAGCTTCTTGTAAATATACTTAGTTACTGTCCATCACTACATTTGTCTCATCATTATGCTTTCTGACTATTTTTAGTGGAGACTTGAGAGATTACTTGGTTCACCTAGAAAAAAACAACAGCAGTTTAATATTGTATTAAGTCTGACATTTTACTGAAGTGTTGAGTGGTAGATTGTGGTGCTGTTGAACTGTACTGGATTACACTGACAGCAGTTTCTCATTTAGTCTGTCCTCACCAATATAAATGGGATCAAACAGGTCAGATGTGAAGAGGAAAAGTTTATTCAGCCACACTTCAGACATCAGGTATACAATTCATATCAGATAATCAATATTTAAAATGCTGTTGAATAAATACTACAATAAAGACAATTAATCTTTCAATACAATAAATAAATTACAATAAATTCTTAGAATCATTATTGAATTGTAAAAACACATAAATAAGCAAAAGAATGCAAAGAACAATAATATGTTACAACATTTAATAATATAAGAATATATCTTGTCCGGGACTTAATGTTGCCCATTAGTAATCCCCCGAACAAATTTAATTTCATATTTAACCACTGCAGAGATATCAGCCACGAATTTCAAAAGGACTACCTGAGAGAGGCTGCTCTCTGGGGCAGCCTGAGCACTCATACACACGCTTATTATCTATGAGCGCTGACACCGCTGTCATCCAGCGGACCTCAGTCACAACTGGGCTCTATATTAAAACATCGACCACGGGTCTGACGTTTCCCTGACTTGTCATTTTCCGATGATCGTTGCGAAATGCATGCTGGGATAGCTGTCTGTCTGAAGTCCACACAAGTCTGCTCCGATGCATCCCCGGTGAAATGGGCGTGGCGACAACACTTCCGGGAATTTGGACTGAACTTCGCCAGATGTGAGTGTGAACCATAGACTGTATGGTGTGAACAGATGTGCCAGATTGGAACAGTACTTGGGCTGTGACTGATGACGTGTCACGAGTCCACGAGAACACAAGTCCGCACAATAGAAACGGCTAGAGTCGCGACAACGGAAGTCGAAAATGCTTGTGCGTCACGTGACTCGTGTAGACCTCGGAAAGTTCCCAGAAGTTACTGGCGGGCCGTTTAAATACATAATACTGAGAGACAGAACTCCGATTTTTGGTAAGTAGCTGTCAATAACTACATTGATTTATCATATATGTGTAGCACGCCATAAACAGTGACATCTTTATGTTGTTTTTTTTAAAGTAAAATGTGCTAATATTTGAGGATTAGTGTTCGTTTACTACGGTTAGGTAAGACTCTAATAATCCCAACCTTGGAAATTCACGTTACAGCAGCTCAGAGCAGAGGCAATAGAAAAAGGATAAAATATTTTTTTTAAATACAAATTAGATATAATGAAAATAATAGAAAATACACCGGATGAGTGTAATACACATGATGTGTAGTATTTTTACTGTGAAAGTAAAGAAATGTATAGATATCCCACAGGAAGTGGCAAAATATTGCACACAGGAATATTACACAGTATGTACACAGTGCACAGTTTAAATATAAGGGTAGTGGATAAGGATATGTATTTATAAATGTATACAGGCCAGTATATGTATATTAATGACATAGCATAATTACATGATAGAAATGTATTATTACACAGTATAACTATGTGTAATGTGTATATAACTATACATATTGTTGTCTGCCTTGTTTACGTTAGTCTTTCTTTACCTTGGTGAAACAGCATGTTGCTTTTATTGCTTTAAAAAAAGATAAATTCTGTTCTTTGTCTTGTATGGTTGTCAAGAGTAATCACACTCTAACATTTATTGATAATGTAATGATTCTGATGATTTATAGCTAATGTTACCTTAATTACTTTCAGTGGGACAAAAGGAGACCGACGACAGGTGACTACCAATGACTGTAAAGTGACAGCACAATGGGTCACTGGGCTAGCAGCAACAGCTGCAGTTTATAGACATATATATTTTATGTATCTTTGTCTTTTTTACTATGTACTTATTTACTATAGCAAATTAATTTCTAATAAACTCAGAAATGTGACTTGGATGTCAAGCAGTTTGTCTGTGCCCTTCCTTCTGTGTTGTTCTCTCGTGCAGTCTCCACCATGGTGCTGTGTGGGGATGTTCCAATCATTTAGAGAGAGAGGTATGCATGCACAATTTCTTCATTGACACAGAGATGAGAATTTTTTTTTGGCTAAAGTCAGCAGGAGTAACCTGAGACTCTCTACAGACTACAACAACAAAAATATGTAAGGTTATCATTCTCAGATACTGCATTAGCACATTTCCACAAACAAAGACCACACTATTGGGAAGCTCAGTGTTTGGTTTATTAAAAATAAGGAACAGGGAAAGGCTTGCAAAACCCACGGAGTTGAGACTCAGGGTAAGAGGGTTGTATCATTGCGGGGTGAGTTCAGGCTCCATTGCATCCCCCTGTTGTGCTGAAAGAGAAAAAAAATAAAGAGGAGAAATGGTTCGGCACACGTATATATGCCTGGGTCTGACATTGCCATGTAAGATAAGGCACAAGTATGACAAGTGGCATCAGTTTTAATTGAATTTGTTTGAAGTTGTCTCATGGTTATGTAATGAGTGTATACATGTTCAGTAAGCATGAAGTGTTCCCGAATACTGTATGCATTCAACCACTGTGGGATTTGTCTGTGGGTAGACAAGAGTGAGTTGTGTGTGGGAAGTCACTGCAGGTACATTTTGGTGCAGACCAGTTTGCCAAGACCAAAAAGGGCAAGACAAAGCTTAGAGCAGATTTAATTCCCACCATCTTTGTGCATCATGCTGTGAGCGCCCCTGCACCACAATGCACCCCTTGACCTGTAGCATCATTGTTATTGCCACTCCTGAACTGTAGCATTAATGGTCCTCATCCTGCAGCACTCCTGACACGTGGCATGCAGCATCACTGCAGTATAATTCCTTAAAATGTTTACTTATATTCAGTGTTGGGGGCTGTTGTAACTGATCAGCACACTGGAGACCAGCAGGTGGGTCTACCAGCTCTGGTGTATTAACTTGCACTTGTCATAGTGACTGACTGGCAAGCCAATTTGCTTTTGTTGTGCTAACCTCAACATTTGCCTACTGTGTTTCATATGACTGTCTCTCAAACATTTCTCCCTATCTCATAAGTTATCAGACTTTGATCCTGTGTCTGCTTGTTCCTGTGTCCACAGTTATCTGTTTATTTGAAAATGTCTAGGCTATTTAATTGTTTAATATTATCACACTATTAATTATTTATATAATATGGGGAATTTAATACAAAGTTGTAACCACTGTATGTGAATGCATGAATCGGTCAGATCTGCACTCCTGAGGAGAGCCGTCATTAGACTATGCAATATCGCCCACTACTGGATTTGTAAATTAATGAACTGTAATTTAAACTCTCTGTGCTTAGATAAGTCACTATGAAATAACATGACCCTCTTCTATTTTATAATGCCTATTAATATTATTATATTATAATGACAGTAACTGGTAATATGCAATGTATTACATTTTCGAAGTAACTTGCCCAACACTGTATATCATATATTCAATGTAATTACTTATATAATTAATACAAAATGCAGTATAACATATTATATATATTACATATTAAGAATGATTCCTTAACTCTGGAACTATTTGAAAGACACCTTGTTAAGTTTTAAGTCTCACCAAGGTCGACTCAGCACTTATCTGCAGCGTCCTCTCTCACACAGTGGTCCTGCAGCATCACTGCTCCTCCACTGCCCAGTGCTCCTACAGCAGGTTACAAATATACAAGATTGCCTATCTAATACTTTGATAGAATATACGTTTAGCATGATCATTTGTATAATACAGTAATATATGCATACATTTGGTATTTAGAATAATTCCCATTTAGCCTGATATGTTTCATTTATCAAAATTACTTATCTTGTGTTTTAAATCTCATTCAGGTCCTCAAACTTCCCTCTCACTTCGCTATCAATGTAATATCAGCTGAGCTGTAACATATCATAGACGGGTATACTCAACAGAATCACAAAGCCTAAAAAACAGACCATAAGTTACGTTTTTGTTTCATTTCACCTTCTCCACTGAAGAATCACGCAGCAATGTCATATTTAACTGAGCTAAAATCTGACTCATACTGGCTCGCAAAAAATCAGGACTGGAAGCACGCTAACTTCCCAGTGTTAGATAAAATGGTTTAGGAGAAGACAATTCAAAACTAACAGGCTGTTCATGATTAGCATTACCTGTATGGTGTGTACAGTATGTACAGTGTCCTAGCCTAATCTGTTATCTTATCTTTTAACATTACATAAATCTGCTAATTTAATGGGGGATAATCCACTAACAAGCTTTAATGCACACGTTCATTTAGATAAGTGCTGCTGATAATGTTAAATTTGAGTCTTTGGACATCTTACTCGTTAAAAGTACATCACAGCCGGTCTTTTCTGTTGTAACTCCATTGCGCTGCTAGCATGTGCCGCTTACTTCCAGGAACTATTGAGAGGCTCCGCGATCCGCCATTGCTGTGAAAAAAATGGCCCATTGGAGTGAACGGAGATGACGCGACTCACTCTTCAAGGGCTCTGCTCGTACCCACAAACTTGAATTCGTGTTCACAGTGAGGACTTAGTAGTCGTAGAAATTAGAGTTGTACCTACTCACGAGACTTTTCACTGCAGCCTTTAGATTCATACTCACATAAAAACAATCATACCCAAACAATTTCACAGACTCACGTATATGACAGCAGAATTTTGTGTACAACAATTTTATTGACATACAAATGTTTAACATTACGAATACGAATGGTTAAAATTATGCACACATCTTTTTGAAAGTTGTCTTACACCATAGCCTAGGTGCTCTGACCGGTTCAGACCTGTGTAGACTCAGCAAAAATGCCACATTTTTGCTCTGCATTTGGGTGTACTAACGAAAGAAGTGTTAAAACCAAGCAGAAGGGAATAACATTCCACAGGTAAGAAGTTGTTTTACAATATTTTACTGTTACGAACATGTTTAATGAGATATATATATATCTCTAAGTTGTGTGAGCGTTAGCTTAATTTGGCATTAGGAACAGATCGGGACAGTGACTTTACTTGATTAGCTTAAAAGAAGGATCACTTTTTAAGTAAAAGGTTAACATTTATATAATATTACTTATAAAATCATGATGCTTTGTCAAACAGCTATGTTGGTGTATGTGTTATTCCAAATTGTCAACTATCTGTTTCATGGCACCAACGTGACATAACGCAGTAACGTTTATAATGTTAGTAGTTAACTTGTGGCCTGAATTGTAACTTCAAATTATGTGGTACTGCGTTTTTCTGACACACATATTTTGTGTGTAGTTTCCCAAAAAACACAGATAGGAGATGGGCATGGGTAGCAGCAGTGAGGAGAAAGGACTTTGTCCCGAGTGACTCCTCAGCCATCTGCAGCTGTCTCTTCAGACCTGAGGACTTCGACAGGACTGGGCGGACTCCTAAAAATAATACTGTACACTGTATCTTTTGTAAATATGACCTAATAATGTAAACAGCTCTGTGTCCAGGCTCCCATGAGCACTGTGGTGTTATACATATGAGATTTAAGCAAAATTCTGTGTAAACATGCAGCTCTAAGTCATTTATTTTCACTTGTACAAAACCAACATTTGTTAATCAGAATGTGTAACTACACTGCAGCTCGGCACAACCATGCTGATACACTATTTTTTGCACATTGTGTGAAATGTGAATAAACATTTATGGTCAAAATTAATAATTAAATGACATCATCATCATCAAGAAAAAAGAATATATATTACATGGGGAAAGTTTAGTTTAAATGTGTTGTGTTGTAGAACTATTACTGTTACTTTATCTACATACGATCAAATATTTTGGTATGAAAAGCTGCATTTTTATTTAACCAAGTATCCTGTATCATAACTACATGTCTGGCGAATTGTAACAACCCAAACCGCATGAAAATTGGTTGAGAATTCAGCGAATAATGATGATTTTAATCATAAATAATCTCCTGCCTCATTAGGCATTAGGCAGGGCGGCTCCACCTGGGCAAGATGGCGGCCGCGTTGACGTATCGCTCCAATGAGGAGCGCCGTTGAATGCGGCATCTACGTATGTATGATCCGGACAGCACTAGCACTTCGCGGGACCGCGGATTGTTTTAGACTGAGGGTTAAGATTGAGGGTTAAAATAGGAATTGGGATTGGGTCCAAGAGTGTCCCAAGAAAACAAAATCTTTTCTGTATTTGCTATTCACTACTATTGACGGATTTTACTTTGGAAGTAAGACAGGAAGTAGCAGTGTGTTGTGTCGAAGATTACGTCAGTGTGCAGTTACAGTCGAAAAGTGTTGTTGACAGCGCAGGGAAACCACCAACTCCAGACTGCCTTCCGCTTTTACTTATCGGACATTGAAAGAATGATCACAGACGAAGTGTGTTGGTAAGTCACGCAACATTTAATGTTACGACAAGAGATGTTTGTTAGTTTGTTAGCTGTTAGCTAACGTTACAAATTCTCAGGGGACACTGACTGAGTATTAGGCTATTACAAGAAAAACAGTTAATATGAGCAACTAGCAGCCAGCTTTGTCAGAAAAGCAACAATGTCTGTTTCTTATCGGAGTAATACACCATGGTGTCAGAATTAAGTAACTTTAGCCAGAGTAAACTCTTCGTGGGTCAGTTTTGACAGCGTCTAAATTGGTCAACGCGACTTAGACGGTTAGGCATATCAGCTCAAGATTGTTAAAGTTAGCATGATAATAACGTAATTGACTCCATTATGATAATAGCGTAAAGGAAGAACATTCCTGTCGTTTGCAATAGGCAGTAACCTATGTGTGAATGCTTCATTTATACTAATAATTATAAGGAATACTGTTCTCTTTCTAGACAGTAACAGTGCAGTCTGCAGAGGGCGAGAGAGACACTCTACCTGGAGCTTTATAAGGACGACAGGATGATCTGTCTGCCTCTTGTCCTCTATCTCGTGTTTCTTATATATTCTGGTGAGTAATCCAAGTTCAGTCAGAGAAAAATTACATTTTACAGTAACATTTGTTGAATACCTCAGATAACATTCTCCACACCCACTCACTGTTGTCAAGCTGACAACTCATTAAAGTTCCCTGTCAGGTGTGTCTTTGTACCTTGTGCTGTCTCCATAGTTGTGTTTGAGTCAGACTGCATCACATGTTAACTTATTCCCATAGTGCTTGGTTCCCTTCCTGCTCCAGTCAACCTTTCTGTCAGCTCTGACAATTTCCACCATGTCCTTCGTTGGGATCCTGGGCCCAGCACCCCTCCAGGAACACAGTACAAGATCATCAGGAGGTAATTTCCCTGTCCACTATCTTGTTGGCTGCTCTCATTTCCTGACACACTTGGCCTAATGACACTGACTAATGCCAATTTGTCTTTGGGTAGGAGAAAATGTCCTATCAGACTGTAATCTGAGTATTCCTCACTTGAGCTCCAGTGTTTGATTGGGCTGGGTATCGTACCTGAACTATTTTCTTTGGTAAGCTGTCAAGCACCCAAAGGTGGCATGGGATGCCTGGTTAAACTCATAATTAAATTTTACTCAGCATCAAGATTACATTACAAATTTAGCCAATTGCTGACTGTTTTTCTTTTTAAGTCTAAAGTTCTTGTACAGTTGCTTATATGCAAAGTTTGGCTTATTTTTTATTAAAACATTTCTTTATTATCACTTCAGAAAGAGTTATCAAGGCAAAGCAGCAAAATAACAATAAACAATAACAAACACACTATTTTAATTTTCAATTTAATTTATTTATCTAACTAAAAAACACAATAATATTGGTAATAACAATAATAAATGTTAGATACCCTCTGAAAGTTAAGTAGCCTATGTCACAGTTCTCCAAAAAATTGTCCAGTGTCTGCCACAATTTCCGTTATTTAACAAGCTTATTTTGTGTAGTCTTTCCTAAAGTAAGCTTAGATAATTAGATATTTCACTTCCCTCACTTCCCTTCATGTTTTGTGGTTGTTGTTTTGGGTTTTTTGGACAAAAGAAAAAAAACACTGTTGTGGTATCATTAAGTTGGGCAGCATGTTGACACTAGCATTGAAAAAAGTTTTTTGTCCCCAAAAAGCAGCTTCATATTTGATATTTTTTATTCCATAATTTATGGTAACTTCACATATATATACTTTGTCTACTTGTTCTGTTTCATCAGAGCATTAATTGTTGTGCAACTTAGAAAGATAGCTTTAGTTTTTGTTGAGCACTATTACTTTAAAACTGCACTTGTCTTTTGAATAATTTCAGACTAACTCTACAACATGACACATTTGATTTGTTTGGAAACTTCCAGGAGTTTTGGTTATCTGTTCTGTGTATTTACTTAGAACATAGAACATATAATGTTTGTGTTTGTTCTTATTAAACAAACACAAATAATGTTTGTGTTTGGTTAACACCACTATGTGTCATTTTATGAAGACCTTACATTTTGGCTCATTACTATGAGCTGTAGGAAAACATTTTTCCTCAATTTCATGGTTCACGCCATATCATTTCATAATGATCCAGCCATCTGTCTGTCTGTCTGTCATTAAGAATTTTCCCTCCTTTCTTAAAATTTCATCCTACCTTCACCAAATCTGCCAGATAAAACATGTTTTCAGTATATTTTTAATTGCTTTTGTTTTATGCCCTTAATTAAAGTAATTTAAAGTGGTGTCCTCGTGGGGGGGGGGGCACCAAAAATATTGGGAAGAATACTGGGCATCACACAGAGGCACCAAAAATGTAGGGAATGTACTAGGCGGGGGATACTTTTTGTTTGGAGTCTATAACAATACTATGTGTCACATGGGGACACCCAAAATGTTGTTATCAAGGCACCAGTGCTAGGTTTACATGGCGGGCAGCACAGTTTGTCAGGACTTAAGCCTTAACACAGGCCTGGTCTCTAAATATATCTCCAATTAAAGTATCAAATTGGCTATCTGAAATAATTAAGAATTATTAATAATAATTCTTAATTATTGACCCTTGTAATTATTAATAATAATTCTTAATTATGTGAAATAATGTTGTGACTTAATTTACATTGAATCACCTCGTGGGGCATCATTTCCAAAAATGGAAAAATGATAGCCAGTTAAATATATCAGTCTCATAAAGTTTACAAAACTATCAATAATATATTTTGATTGATAATTAAATTGGTAACTATAAGCAAAATTACTATATTAATAGTAAAGGCTGAAGGATTTCAGAGGTTGACTTTTAATTCACCTTAGTGCAGTATTAAACAGACAGCAGGTATGTTTCCAAAATTATATGTTCATTCATAAAGGAAGCAAAGCAAAACCAAAACACACAAATTCTAACTAACTAACTATATACAAGCAAGTGTGTGTGTGTGTGTGTGTGTGTGTGTGTGTGTGTGTGTGTGTGTGCGTGTGGCTGAGATGGAGATGGCTGAATCAAAGATGGTTTCAGATCGGGGGAGGTGTTTGTCTGACCGTGTGGTCAGGACAAAGACAAAGGAAAAGAAGCGGAAGCTTTGATCTGCCTCTTTGGGTGTGGCTCTGTTGAAAACAAATTTGTAGGTGAGTCTATGTTAATGTGATTAGGGCTATACCCAAATATTCGGATATTCGGATATTCGTTTCTATGGGTAGGTATTCTTTATGAAAATTTGGTATTCGATATTTGTTTTTTTATTTACTTTTTTTATTATTAGTAGTAGTAGTAGTATTTTTTATTTTTTATTTTTTTTGGTGCTAAATGTAGTCTTTTTGTTGTTGGTAAATGTAGGTTATCAATAAAAATCAAAACTTTTAAATTGCATTGTTAAAGATGTGAAAATATAGTATCGTTTATCAACTGAGCTTGTGCGTACGGCACGCTTGAGCGCATCCATCTGAGGCTGTGGATCAATGCCAAGTTTTACCACTTTATCACTATTCCCTCAAACTTGTAGCTGTTGTTTCGTTAACTTTTGAATTTAATATGAATTATGGAACCGTTTTTGTCAGCGTTTGGTTCCCCCGTTTTGTACAATAAATTGTTGTTTAAAGTTTCAACAAGTTTCTTTTGGAGTGCGTGACACAAGTGTGTTTTGAAAACAACTGCGGACTGTCACCTGCTCAACGCATCAGTACCTTCGGATGCCATGACAGTAATAGATTATTGATTAATAGATTATAATAATAATGTCAAAATATCATTTACAGACCGATTTAACAGATGATCACTGCTGCCCGAACCTCATGAGGTCCATTTGCGGGTCACGCGGGTTACGGGTCAACCCATGCATCACTACTCAGCTCAGTCTATAAAGGCTGTACACAACAGAAGACATTATATTCCATTCAGGCCGGCAGAACCAGCAGCGCATCGGCTCTACAGTGCACTGTAGAGGGCTGCATTGGATTGCGGGAGCAGGCGGTTTGGACTTTGCTGCAGGCGGGAACGGGCGGCTAAAAAAACACTGCGGGATCTTGGTGCACATGCATAATTTTTTCCACTCTATATTTATTCATAAATGGACAAATATGCCCTGAACCAGCTTTCATACCGATTTGCCGCTTGCTCCACCTGTCTGTCTGTCTGTCAGCTCCATCTTTCATGAGACAAACATGAAAGAAGACGTGCAGTTTATTGTGTTTCACCAGTGATGAGCTGTCATTACGCACGACAATTACGCACGGCTGCGCGCTCTTTATAACTCACTGTGAACCTATGTTGCATAATAAAGATTTGCCCCCCTCGTAATTTTTAACCGCCCCCTCAGTAACTTCAACCTGGCGCCAGGCCTGCCTTAAAGAGGCAACAGATAGGATTCTGGGTTTTTTTTTAAAGCTTGGCGCCACCTAGCAAAGACCAAATTGACCGTGGGGATCAGAGATAATAATTAAAATGTAGGCTGTAAAGCCACCAGTATACCTCTATGTGTATGTAGAATGAGAAGGTGTGTGGACACTATACTAAATAAATGAGTAAAGAGACCGAGCAACAATTATCAGATTTATCTGAAGAAAAAAACAAATAGTAATGCAAATAATTATACCAGAATGCACAGTACCAGTACAGACAACTCACATTAAATTATACCAAGATGCACAATATCAGTTCAAACAACAGTAGACACGTAAGGGATAATGTATAGTGAGCTGGTGACTGTTGAAAAATAACTCCCGACAGGGGAATGGAACCCCGACGCACAGCGGAGTTATTTTTCAACAGTCACTGGCTCACTATACATTCTCACACATAATCACAGTCCGAGGGCTGCCGTAGAATGGCAACCAGGATGTCAGCCGACCAACACTCGCTACCTGGTCCCTGGTTGTGGCGATTTGCGATGCTGGCCAGCTAGGAAGGAACTAGCAGCCAGTACAGTACAGTCCTCTCTGGGCTAGCTAACATTTAGCCGTGTTACTTACTGATCCATTAGAAAGAAAGCTAGGTGGACATCGGTTTTGAAGCCTCTTTGGTCACAGAACTCCCTCCATCTCTTGAACGCCTGACTGAGGTTTACTCTTGTTTTTCCTTTTCTTTTATAACTCTCCTTTTTGTGTATCCTCACCTCCTCAGACAGATTAGCTCGTTTTCTTTTCTCCAAACTTTGTCCGTCTGCCATTGTGCTCCTGACTCAGCTACCAGTCCCTGATTGGCTGACCGACCAGTTTGGCAATAAATAGGCCCGTTTCCACCGAAGAAGTTCCTGGTACTATTTGGGGGCAGGAACTACTACAGGAACGTCCTCTCGCTCGGCCCTCTCATCCGCCGTGTCTCCACTGAGAGAGCGGAGTAGGAGGAAGGTTCCTGTGAAGTTACCAGGCTCTGGATGTGATGTAATCGTTACGCGACCATTTTGACCGGAGCAACGTAGCGGCGTAGGGACGCTGTTAGCGGTTAGCGGTGTTTGTAATAACTCACTAAACTCACAAAGCGGCCCGTGAAAATTTTTTTTTCCAGTGGATGTCTTAGTTACAACATGATTGAGGTAACTGGAGTAGTTTTATGTCGTATCCGACAACAGGAGGCTTTTAACAAATGACGTCCTGATGTTAGCTTTGCTGCTGCTGTTAGCTGTCCCTGTCAGCTGCAGCTACTGATGCTTTCTAGACGTCGTGATTTCCCAAAACTGAATAAATACCACACATCGCAACACAAAACTGCTTTGCTAGCTCAATCATGTTGTAACTAAGATATCCGCCGGAAAAAATATGTTTTTCACCGACCGGTTATTGAGTTTGTTTACATGGCGGTGGAAGCTATGAACGAGCTAACCCTTGTCTGCTGAGTTTTAAAAATGCCGGCTATTTTGTTGCTTTCTGTTGACGTCACATCCCGCCTTGAGTAAATCCAATCAGCGCCAAGTAATCCCCAAGCCCCACCCAGGAGTCTTTCGGGGCCGTTCTGAGTACCTACCCCGAAGCAGGGACTTGTTTAGCCCCTGTAAAAGTTCCGGAACTCTGTCTTTCGGGGGTGGGTCCTGCGGTGGAGACACGCACCAACGGGCCCGGCCCCGTAAATCTACCCCGAAGTTCCTGCGGTGGAAACGGGCCTCATGCCGCATTTCCTGCCGCAAAGCAGATTTTTCCTGCGAAAATTCGTCCCCGGTGGCAGAAGCTTATTGCAAAGTCACTAAGTAACCTATGTACACGCTGATAGTCTGATTTTACTGTGTATACTAGCCTGTGCTACCCACATTATTTTCATAATGATATATATAGGCAAAAATGCTGTCTGTTGCTTTTTTAAGTATATAAAGTTAGAAAATAAATGAAATAAAAAAAAGAGAAGGAGAATAGAATATGGAACAGCCTTTATTTAATTAAAAACTAAAATGAAAACAATGAAATAGGAGCGCTATTCCTGACCAGTGCGTCAAAAGACATGCAGACCAGGGAAACAAAACAAGCAACCCCATGAATCTCTTCATTAATATCCTGTAAAATGATGCGTTTTCTCCTGCGGGATGGGAGAAGACACAAAATCAATGCATCTCTATTATTGTGCGGGCACAAATTCTCAAAGTTTTGCGGGTGCAGGTGGTAGTGGACATACACATTGCGGGAGCGGGCGGGAGTGTAGTACACACGTTGCGGTTGTGGGCGGTAATGGTCAGAAATTCAGCGGGAGCGGGTTGAAGAAAACACTTCCATGCAGGGCTCTAGTGCATGGCACTGCTGATTAACCATTTTATTGCAGCACAGAGTGATCAAAAGAAAGCATAGAATAATGTACTGAAGGAGACTGTTGTGCCACCACATTTTTTGTGGTTTTAGAGCAAAGATCCGGTCGCCGCTGTTCAAAACTCCGCAATACAATTGTATTGAGGAGTGCTTCGCAAGGAGTCTTTGAAAGGAGCCGAGCCTGGCGTAAAACTGGAGAGAGCAGGCTGCACGGCCACAGCACATCGCTTAGTAAGTAACCAATAACCTAACTGCAATAATCACAACAGTGACTCAGTAAACAGCATTACATCACATTCAACAAGTTAACAGTCTTGCTTAGCCTGTATAGCTGTGACAAAGCTATGCCTAGTTGTTACATTACCAATCCTTGAATGGATGTAAGAAAGAGTTGGTTTGAGGTGTGCTGCTTATGTTAGCTGGCAGAGGAAGGCTGGAAAGAACTGTGGTTCCAGAAGCAGTCTTTGTTGTGTCCTTGTTCCAAAGGTGCAGATTTGAGGAAGCACACACCAAGCACTTATCGGTAGTCCAATGTTTTCAAAACGAAAAAAAAAAAGATAAAATTGTAGCTGCTGTGCAGCAATGGTCGGGGCCGGGCAATTTTAGGCAAAATTAGGCAATTCTGAGAAACACACACGCTAAGACAAAGCATATCACAACATAAAAGTTACATCATTTAATTATAGCATGCCCTTCAAATTGTGGATGAGTGGCTGAAGTGATCAGACTTGTGATATACAAAGGAAAGAAAAAACTCAAAAAGAGAGTAAGAATAACATTAACTGCTAGCAATTGTGAACAAACTGGCCTGATCTAGCTTAAAGCTAAACATTATCCATGGTGACAAAGATTAAAACATTTTTTAAAATGTACAAGTAGCTATCGGATAGACTCTGCATATTGACTGATAGCTAAGCCAAATAAACAGGGAAAAGAGACAAGGGATAACAGGGAAAAGCGTTGATCAAGAGTATTTGTCTCTCTGCGAAACTGCCTGGATCATAAATAATTATTTTAACCTAAGTAGTCTTTAATCGACATAGTATGGTGCCTGAACTTAGGACTTTCACATTAGAATGTCTGTTCTGCCTTAGCTGAGGCTTGAACTCACATCTTCTGAGTCTGAGGTCTGTCTTCTATCTCACTGAGCTAATTGGCAAGTGACAGTTCATGTGTGGCTTCACAAATTGACTAAGCAAAGCATCAGGGTGCCAGACAGTAGCCATCCATGCCATGGAAAAGCAAATTTCAAAGTAAAAGTTCCAAACCTGTAGCACATATGGTTGATTTGTTATGAATTTTCAAAGTTTTGAAAATTAGAGGCTTGCTGTAGCTGCACCATCTTGACTGTTGTCTTGTGTTTCCAGTTGAGGACATCTGGGGCCTGTTTCACAAAACCAGGATAAGGGATTAAGCCGGGATATCTTGGTTATCCTGGATCAATTTATCCTTGATCCAGTTTCACAAAAGCAGGATAGGGGGAAGTGGGATATGTTTTGACATAAGTTACCATGGAGATTTATTCTGTGGAGCTAGCCTGCTCCAGACCAGGCTAAGTTTCAGGATCTATTTAATCTCATCCCTTATCTCAGTCAGCAGTCACCACAAACGGAAACCAATAGTTATTCCACTGCCCACTGCACATTGTTATCACATTCAACCAGACCCACTGTCATTATTTAAACATTTGTGAACATTAATTGCAATCATTTTAGATAAATGATGATTTTGCAATCATTAGATAATTTATAGTTTCCCATAGACTATATAAAATACACATCCCATATAAATATAAATACACATCAAAGAGTAACATGATGTTCCTTTATTGAATAAGGATAAATCAAAGCAAGTAAACCATCAAGTCCTTTCAAAACTGAAGTCACACAGTGACTCTACAAGATAGAAAGCACGGAATCAAAGCATATTATACAACACAAGAATAAATACACATTCAAAGGTCTGTATATGATACACCCCGCATGTCTGCACACTGAAATAAATGCAGGACAAATCCATACGCAACAAATGAAGAGACAAATTAATGGATGCAGCAACCTCCCTGCAAGCTTGTATACACACAGTATACAGCACAAACATCATAAGAGGCCAAATCAATTTAAACTGAATAAAAAAAACACAAAGTCCTCTGCCAATGCAGGACATATTTAACTGAAATTCACAGCATGCGTTTCTGCCAGTGCAGGACATATTTAACTTAAATTTAAAGCATGCATGTTAACTAAAATAATTTAACACATATTGGTCCCTGACCAGCCGAACCACTGTCGTCATCAGGGAAGATGGCAGGATTGTCCCAGTCCATGTGTGACGGCACTCTGGGGGCCCTCTCCTTCCTCAGGCAGGCCACATTGTGGAGGACAGCACAGGCCACAGTGATGTCACATGCCCTCAAAGGGCTGACCCTTAAGTGGTGAAGACAGTGAAAGCGTGCCTTCAGGAGGCCAAAGGTCATTTTGATCCTGGCCCTTGTCCTGGCATGGGCATGATTATAGGCCTGCTGTGCTTCCTGAGGGTCTGTGTATGGTGTGAGGAGAAAAGGCCCCCAGCAACACACCAGAGAATTCACCTGTCAATACAAAAGCTCATCATCACAACCTCATAAATAGAGTGACATTCTTGACACAGCCATGATGTAAAAAGTGGTTATGAATAGAGGTTGTGTGGCTCACCTTGTGATAGGTGCTGATAGATCCCAGAGGGCCGAAAGACTCGGGAGTCATGGACTGAGCCGGGCCACTTTGCCACAACATTGCTGATCAGATAGTCAGCACTGCAGACCATCTGAAATTATAAAATGAAGACTATTAAACCAATCAATGCACATCACAAGCAATGCACAGTGTTCATTAATCGACAATATCAAAAAGTCATGTTCACAAAATCCCCCTCATGGGCACCTGAGGGGGATTATATATATAAATAGATATATGTATTCTCTTATGATCAATCAGCATACACACGCACGCACACAAATACACACACACAAAATTGCATACATACAATGAAACAGCAGAGGAGCCAGGAGCTAAGATAAGCTAAGAGGAACTTTATTTGGGAAATTCAATTAAGTCAGTGAGCTCATCTATTTATCAAAGAGTTATACAGTCTGATGGAGTTACATTTACACAGTTTCACTCACATCTACAGTCAGTTTCACTTACAATTTCAACTGATTCATAATCAGAGTACAACTACGCTTTCGGAGATGTTAATTAACTATTTGGATTGTAATTGTGATGGTTTCAGCGGAGCAGTGAGTGTGTATTTGTGCACTACTTACGCATTCAGGCGGTCTGCAATACTTTGCCACGCTTTCTCTCGTTGTTTTATAGCTGTGGCGGTGTTGCCTTTCTTTTTGATTTGATCCTTTACCTCTTCATAAGCCTCCACGAGGATTTCTGCCTCCGACGGGCAAAAGTACGCCGCTCTTGTTTCCATGGTGAATCGGTGAATCTGTGATCGATGTCGGGGACTATTTGAGGAAGCAGCGTGCGCGCACTGATCCAGGATTGGTTTCACCTGGCTTGATGAATCCGTGTCTACTTATCCTGGCTTGGTCTTTGTGAAACCAATTAAGCCTGAACTCTGTTGTTTTGGATTGGTTGAGCCAGGCTTACTTACTTATCCTGGATGTCTGAATCCTACTTTTGTGAAACAGACCCCTGGCATGGGACTGGATCTTTATGAAAAGTTTAGGTAGATTTCTCATATGGAAATGTTGCACGAGCTGAGGCTTGAACTCACAATCTTCAACACCAAGAACCATCCTCTATCTCACTGAGCTAATTGGCAAACAGAAATGTCACATGTAGCTTCACAAATTGACTAAGCCAGTCACCTGTGTGCAAGACAGCATCTGTTAGTGTGTAAAGGCAGATTTCAAACAGCTGTCAAAAATTCAGTTATTAAGACAAAAATCCAAAAATACACAAATTGCATCTAGACAGCATGGAGATGTTGGTGGGGTTTTTTTTAACAATGATTTATTGGCTCAATAAGTGAAAAACTGATGTTTAAAAATGTCATTTTTGCATTGACTCCAAATGTTTGCATGAGAGCGAAATTCAAAATGCTGTAAAAAATTCAGTTTTTGAAATAAAATTCTGATGTTTTCCAAACATCATCTTCCATGACTCCAAAATTTTGTCATTTTTTTTAATTAACATTGAAAATGTATTTAGCAAGAATTTGCAAGTATATGTTTACAATATCGTTTATAGTCAAACATTTTGATGCACTGTAGGCTCAATTTTCGATAAATCAAAAATCTGTGTGGATCTTTGTATAGGACAGTCTGAAGATGCTCTGTAGCAAGTTTGGTGTCAATTGAGCAAAAATTGTGGGAGGAGATAGGTTTAATAAGTTTTAGTTTTAGTGATGGACTTCATAATTTGCAATAGGTTTAAAGGTACAAAAGTTTCTTCAGTATTGGGGCTACATTTTGGTGAAAGTTGCAAGTCTGTAGCACATATGATTGATTTGTTGTGAATTTTAAAAATTTTGAACTTGAGGCTTGCTTTACCACCACCATCAGGACTATTGGCCTGTTTTTGCAGCTGAGGCAATTTGGCATGGGACTGGATCTTTGTGCAAAGTTTGGTGATTTTTCACGCATGGGAAGTATGATTTCCTTGAAAGAAGAAGAAGAAGGAGAAGAAGAAGAAGAAGAACATGCAGGATGACGATAGGGTCCTGGCAGCTTAGGCTGCCCGGCCCCTAATTACACTAAAATTATGTATAACAAAGCTTTCATACAGCTTTGCACACACATTACAGTTGGATGGATTACTCGTGAATCCAATGATACCACACACATCATTGTGTTGTCATCCCATCACGCTATAAATACAGATCAATTGTCTACAAAATAAAAACCTGACAAATTTCTTTACAATCCATCATACAGATCTGTATCAGTCACTTCATATAGTGAGGAATATCGTATCTTACCACGTCTTAGGCTTGCGTGTGTTTCTCCCTGTCTATCCACATTTGTAGTCCGGCTTTCAAGATACAGATATCTCCATATTGTCCATTTGACGCTCCATCAAACTTTGTATGACAAGACCAGCGCACTTCACCTTTGCGCACCCAGACAACTGAGGCCTAATTATGCATGCATGACAGGGCAGTAGTCACCATGAGGGGGACACGCCGAATCATCTACGTCATCACGCTAATTTGAATACATTTTCCAGAACTTTGAGGTGCGGTGGAAACGCAAACCACACAGATTGCCAGGAATGCTTTTACCCAGGTAAATAAATTCCTGGTGATAAAAGTTCCTAGAAATGTTGGTGGAAAAGGGGCTCTTGTGTTTGCACACTCATTTCTCTGGTTTCAGATTTGCTCCTGGCATGAGTGAGGGCAAGGCATGGTCCAGGAGAAAGAGAGTCTGTGAGCAATTGCCCCTCCTTCGATGGTTCGGGGCCAAGGAGCAAGGGTCTGAGCTCGTCAGCATCCCCGCATTAAAGAGGAAGAGAGAGTGAAGAATGCAGGGCTTTTCTTAGAGTTTGCCTCCAATCAGGCGTGAAGACTGGTCTCTCATTTAGGTCACAGAATGGGGCATTCTGTGGAGATAAGGGCCAAATAGCTGTCTTTGCTTAAAGAACAAAGACCGTGAGGTCTGTTACCATTTTATATGGCAAGAAGAAAAGCCTTCACATGTCCATTTTAGGTTTTAAAAAATTACGAATCATCTGTGGTCTAGTGAATCCCAACAACAATATTACCAGAACCAGTGGTCTTTTTTAAATAATTGTGCAAAGCTACAGTTCCCTGTGGTGATTAAAGGAAAACTAAAACATTTTGCAACTTGGGTTTTATTTTTATAGCTCCAGCTATTGCTTCTATTGGTTATGATAATGTTGTACTCAATAAGTTGATGGCTGAGATCTAGAAATTTGGTGATATCAACAGAAATAAATCCACCGATTTACATCAGTGTGAATTTGTCATGGTGTATTAGTCTTTTCAGGTTTAATCAGCCTGTCTGAGCAACCATGAGGAACAACTGTGAGCTTTAATTTGGTCACGTTTTCAGTCGGTACATATTCTGTCTGACGGTCTGTGGCTTCCTTTAGCATCTTCCTTGATGAAATATGTGATTGTGGGGAAGTTTTTCTCCCTTTAACCCCTGCTTTCTTTGGCTGGGGCTGAAGCATTTGTTTCCATCCATTGGGCATCCAGTGTGGCATGTAGATTGCGTGCAATGCAGCTGTGTTCATTGAGAGGCCTGCCAGCAGTTTTAAAGGAAGTGATGATTCAACTGCTCTTTAGCTATTAAAAGTTTTGTGTTCACCAGGTAGTCACTAACCTTATCTGTTGCTTAGTAGAAATAAAGGAAACAGCAGATTTCTATAATTTATTGTGGGATTGCCACTATATTCTTCTGCACATATTAATTTGATTTATTGTCAGGGGCGGTCCGATACCTTTGGGGGACCTAAGCAGATTTGGTTTTGGGCCCCCTTTTACTGTCACATGTTGTCTTTCACATACTGAACCAGTTTGTGTATTATTAGTTCAGTCTCACATAATGTACAAAAGTATCGATACTCTGAAAAGTATTGATACTCAAACGCTGTATCCGGATACAATACTAATTTACAAAAGTATCGATACTAACAGTGCACGCCACCTCAGCGCCTGTCGGGTGCGCACGGCGGGTCTGACGGACACGCGCTGTGCAGGCAGTGTCTGGCAGACACAGAGCCCTCGCTGCAGCCCGGCTTGTTGTCGTCGCTGTGCATGCATGCACACATTTCTGTTGCTGTAATATGGCCAGCGTGGCTGCAGGAGGATCAGAGCAGCCAGTTTTGGTCAAAAATGATTAAGGAAAAAGCACTCTGGAAATATTTAGTGAAGTGAACACAGCACGCTGCAGACGGTGGGTACAGCCCCTCCCCTAACTAGCAGCTGAGCAGCTGGTGTCACCAGCATCAAACTGAAATATAACTTCTAACATTAATGTGGGAGGTAAGCAGAAAACTTTATCAGTCATGCCCATCTGTAACATTAATAGACAATGTTAGTTTAACAGGACAACACAATTATGTGTGTCTGAAAAGTTATGTTAACTGCAAAGTCACAGATTGAAGCTGAAAAAACGTTTGGTTTCTCCCCTAACCCCTGGTTCTCTGATCATATAGTCAGGTAGAAACAGGAGCATCCTGAGCCTAAACTGCCAACTCTATTTGATCAGCAACGAAAATATGGTGCCAATTCACCAGAAGCACAGAAAATAAACAGGGCTGTAGATAAATACATTTGTATGGACAGATCTTGTTTCTGGTTGTTATTTATTTGGGGGGGATTTTTTGTTGTTATCATTGATGTTACTGTTCTGATCTTTACAGTGGCGGCTGGTGCTAAAAAAATCTGGGGGGGCGCACTGGCGGGCGGGGATTACAACACAACAATAAACTACTTGAACATAAATTTTGCTCTCCTCTCCTTCAGGCCAGCAAATTTTTCAATGACTTTCTGATTGAAATCTGTCATTTCACAAATAAGTCTCTTTTCCATGGAGAGCATGGCCAGTGCATTCAGCCTCTCCTGGGTCATGGTGTTTCTGAGGAAGGTTTTCACTCTTTTCAAGGTTGAGAAGCACCTCTCTGCTTCAGCTGTGGTCATGGGTGTGGTGATGAGGATCTTTAAGAGAGTGACAGTTTCTGAAAAGACATCTTCAAGATTGTTTTCCATGAACAGCTGGAACAGGTCCACTGCACCACAACAGGCTCTGAACTCTACTTTGCTGTAGATGAGACTGAGCTCTGTCTTCAGTTTGCTTCCATTCAGCATTTTGTAGGCCTTCAGCGTGCTTTGTAGTGTCTCTTCAGGAAATGCCCCATGATGGTCCTCAAACCTGTCCCCCTGCAGCAAGGTTGCACAGACAAGATGGTCGGTGAAGGAGAAGCGCTCCCTGGTGTGTCCCAGAATGGTGTTGCAGATCTACAGAGAGAAGAATACAAAAATATATAGAGAAAAAATAGATGTCTCTTTAACAATTTTTTTTTTTTGCATTTGCTCCTCAGACAGTACACTGTTGGCTATATTTTGTGTACATATAGTTATGGCTCCCCTGGACCTATTTATTGCATATTTCAGCTCTTTGTATTGGTGATAGTACTACTTTAAACAAATAGTTTAATTGTGATTAGGTGATAGGCTACATCTCTGCAACATGAGGCTACATCTGTGCAACATGACAATGACATATTTTAAATTGTATTTCAAAACACATTTCTCCTCTAACAAACATTACAACCTCAAATGAAACATGGACTATGACAGATTTCTACAACATAAACTCACCTCTTCTGCAACATTTTGACGATCCTCTGAACTGAGTACCCGATGCCTCTTTGCTGTCAGAGAACCACTGCTTTGCTCACCCATGGAATGGCGAGAATTTCTGTGTGAGAAGTCATAATAATAATCAAAAAGGGGAAAAGAGATAATGTTGAAAAATGTGATGATCATATTACTGATAGGAATACTTATTACCTGATGTTTTGTATGTCCTGTTCAAACTGCTGGATGCTCCCTTTGATGTGGACTGCATCTATGTTCTTCTTCTGGAGCTTGGCATAGAGGAGGTCCACATGTGGCATGATGTGGTGAAAAAGTTCCAGAAAGAACTTAAAATCCTGATGTTCCAGCAGCATGGCCATGCCTCCTGCCTCTCTCATGGTTTTGGGGTCAAAGTCACCCGAGTCGCGTATGTTCTCAAAACACTGAATGAGATCCTGTCTGTGCTCAAACACAGTGTTGATGGCTCGGCTGTGAAAGTTCCATCTGACATTGCTGGATGTTGGCAGTCTATGGGCCACCATTTTATCAAGAACAGCTGTACGCTTGGGTGATCTGGAAAAAAAGCTGGCAAATCCACCCAGGTCAGAAAAAAAAATTCTCACCTTGGAAATGTGAGAGGTGGCCTGTTGCATGATCAGGTTGAGTTGGTGTGCATAGCAGTGGATATAGTGGGCATTAGGGTACTCATCTTTGATTTTCCTCTGAACACCTGCAGTGGCACCCCTCATCACACTGGCTCCATCATATGCCTGGCAGATTAGCTTGCTTTTCTGATCCTCAGGAATGATGGCAGCAAGACGCTCTTTTAATGCAGTAGCAATGGACTCAGAAGTAGATGACTGCAGAGGAATGAACTCAAAAAATCTTTCCTGCACACTGTGTTTGTCATCAATGTAGCGTAGTACAAGCACAAGTTGGGTCTGTGTTGAAATATCTGTTGTCTCATCTGCCTGGATTGATACAAAAACACTCTTTTGAGCTTCTTTAATTATTTGCTCCCTTGCAACAGACAACATACAATCCAGGAGCTCATTTTGGACAGTTTTTGAAGTACCCTTAAATACAGTGGCAGTCTCAAGGTGCTCTTTCAAAGCTCCATCCAGAGAGGCAACAAAATCCACCAGCCCACGAAATATCCCGGGGTTGACAGAGCTCTCACCCTCATCATGGCCACGTAAAGCCAATTCAAAGGCCCCACAAAATTTCACACAGTCTATTATCCTGGACAGTATGTGACGATTTTTTGTCACCTCTTCATTGTGCCTTCTAATGCCAACTCTGTAGCCCTCATCTAATTGTTCAGCAATGCTAACTCGGCCAAAAAACTGTAGCTTCATGCTGTTGTCAAGGTGGCTACGGCTACTTTCATGCCGTTTGCATTTTTCAGAGAGATGTTTCAGGTCTCTGACCCCAGTTGTCCACAGAGCTTCAGTGCCACTGCCAACACTTTGAAAAAGCAAGCATGGAAAGCAATAGAGAGCATTGCTAACTCCACATCCAGCTAGCCAACTGTGTTTGGTGTAACACAAACGGGAGAAGCCTCTAGTGTAACTCCTTCCCCTGTCACTTGCCTGCTGCTGGATTTGTATATCAGGCTGCTCCGGTCCAAGCTCCTTTATTCTTTTTTTTTTTCCTCCACCGAACGCCTCGAGAAAGGATTACTGCGTAACGAAACAACCGAATTTTCGTTTGCTGTCGCCATGTCTCCTCCTGTCTTCTCGTTGTTGACAGGACAGTGACAGGCACGGCTCCGTTGCCAGGGGAGTGACTTTGACTGACAGGTATCATGAATCAATCAGACTGGATGAAAAATTAGCCCAAGCACGCTGATTGGCCAGGGGCGCAGAGAGCTGCGCCCGGAGGAGAATCTTGAAGTGACCAATTAGAGACCAGCATGAAGTCACATGGAAGCCAAAAGTTTAAGAGGCCACATACACACTCATTTGGCCGGCGCCCCTCGCTATTGAAATGCATGAAACAACCCAGAATAAACCCAATATTGAATGGAAAGGCATAAAAATTTAAAAGTAAAACCCATTGTATGAGTGAACACTGAACAGATATGGTAATTACTTTTTATTATGTAATTTATGTTTACTGTGTCTATACTTTTTTCCTGAAATTTTGATGGGGGCGGCGCCCTAGCGCCCCCTATTGACCGGCCGCCACTGGATCTTTATTTAAAAAATGAAATGCCTCTTAATTTTTTGCTGCTGTATCGAAAATGGTATCGAGTATTGAATGTTTTCCTGGGTATCGATATCGAGTTTGAAATTTTATTATCGTGACAACCCTATTACCTACTAACCTCATAAACAGTCCTTCTTAAGACCCTTTGCTTGATCTAGTTTAACTTTAATGCACATTTTAGTGTTGTAGTCCAATTGAAACCTGTCTTAATATGTCTCACCTGTCTTTATATGTACGATTTCTGAATAAAGGATATGACATGACCAAAAGGATATGATGCACAAGACAATCATTACAAATATCATATAATAATATTTTGTAAGGTCTGGTACAGCAATCAAATGAGGAAGACAGACAAAACAAGCACTGTACAAATAGAATATTAGCATAAAATTGTCCAAGAAAAGGGCAGCATTTCTAGTAACAGTTAAAACATTTTAACAGTGCTAGTATTTGTTAAAAGCAGTTATACTGTGTTAGTACTGACTGAGGCTGGATGTGGATCAACTGAGTCTTTACTTTTACCTGTGGATGATGCAGTGTCTCCTCTACTGAGAAATCATAGATAATATTATTGGTGCAAAACAGAGAGAGATGCTGTCACAAACTGGCTCAGAGTATGTGAAAGGAGGGAGTCCACACAAAAGATTTACTTAAAACAAGCCGAATTTATTAAACTAAAATTAACTTAATAATCAATGGAGTGTAGATTAGCAAAGTCCGTCATGAAAGCCATGCATGGGTGAGTGTCAGGTGTTCTGTGGAGGTGTAGAAGGTATGGAGTTAGATCAGTCTCAATATTCACAAATGCACACAGAAGGATTCACAAATACATGTTAAGATTTATATATAAATGACTCTCTCCACACAAATATTTTCAATGCACACACATATATTTAGCATTTTATATAGATGTAAAAAAAACCCCACAAATAACCAAAAAAGTTTCACAAATGTATTTCTGATGCACACACACATATTTATTGTTTTAAATATATGCAATAAAAATCCACAAATATATTGTATTTAAAAAGTATTTGCAATTTTCATCAAAACATATGTGGATGTTGATACATTCCGATACAAATGCTTTTATTTTGTGAACCTCCGCGCATTTGTGTGTGGATCTTTTTGAGACTCCCCTGACGTGACCCGATCCACAAATGCATTTTTTCTACCAAGGGGATATAGGTAGCCAATCAGATGTCTCCTTCCTCTTCAGCCAATCACATGAGCGTCCCGCCACCACCCCCACGTGGGGTATGTTTTAACGTCGTAGCGTCAGAAGGAGGCAGTAATGCACCACTACATTGTTTGCGACCGCCAAATTAATACGGAAGAGAAGAAGAAGAAGGTCAAGAGCGTGGAGTGCTTCAGCACTGCTCTGTATCCAGCGCGGCCGGCACTGCGAGAAAAGCCTTTTATGTCCGTCCCGGAACAGTGGGCTGGGGTGGGAAATAGATTCGAAGGTGCCGCTGCCGATGTGTGTTGGGGGGGCGGCACTTGACGGACAACGCACCGCGCCGGCGGCGGTGTGCGTTGCACCGTGTACGTTAGCGTCAGTTACACAGTGCAATTATAGGCTACCAACTAAGCAAGTTTCAGATGATTTGCTAACTAACTGGGCTACCACACACTTTAGGAAAACCAATCACTAATAATTCAACAAAGAGTCATGATTTACAACAAGTGGATACACTTACAGGCAACAGTATCCAGCTGCAGCCCCGGAGCAGAAGCCCCTGACATGACAGAAGCCTAACAATTTAAGTAAAATTGCATAACATAGCGTCTATGAATTGTCCATTTATTTTACCTTTTTTTTCATTTTAATCATACAAGTCAACTTTGCTTTTTGTTTGTTTTTGATCCCATCGCAACATTCTGAACCATCAATAAAAGAAGCTGCGCTCAGTGGGCGCTCCTTCTATATTAATATTCATATGCTTCGTTAACTACGACCTGTATTCATTGAGGTCGGACCTTTCAAACTACAAATATTTCACCATTCAATGTGAGAAATCAATGCTAACATTCAAAAATAGCTGACTGTTACCCTGTTTCGTGTGTAAGTGTGCACAATGAAGAGACAAAAGTCAATTTGACAAACTTTATTTTCAAATTTCCACAAACAATATCTGATGGCCAGTCCGCTTCTCCTGGCAGCCTGCAAGAGACAGAAAAGACAATGAGCACGTAACTTCAAGAAACAAATCCCAACTTCACCACTGTATTTTTTTTGTTTCACATTTCAGCTGTGTTATAGCCAGATTGAAGGCTTTGGGTCCAAGACTGTATGGCTGCAGCCTGCAGCCTCTCGTCTCATGACCTCTCGTCTCATGACCTCTCATCTGGTGATAGTAGCCACGCCCCCGAACTTCTAAATTTCAGAATGAAAGCTCGCGCCCGCGCCTTGTTTTAAACGTAATATTGTATTTTGTGATTTATTTTTGGAATCCTGGTATTTTCCTGCTTCTAAATTTCAGAATAAAAGCTTGCACCTGACACTATAGTTGTTTTAAACGTAATATTGTATTTTTTAATGTATTTTAGGAATCCTGGTAGATTTTCCTGGTAGAAAAGTTGTGTAAAACATATGACTGCAGCCTGGAACCTCTCATCTCATGACTTCTCCTGTGTTAAACATATGACTGCAGCCTGGAACCTCTCGTCTCATGACTTCTCCTGTGTTAAACATGATTGCAGCCTGGAACCTCTCGTCTCATGATCTCTCCTGTGTTAAACATATGACTGCAGCCTGGAACCTCTCGTCTCATGATCTCTCCTGTGTTAAACATATGACTGCAGCCTGGAACCTCTCGTCTCATGATCTCTCCTGTGTTAAACATGATTGCAGCCTGGAACCTCTCGTCTCATGATCTCTCCTGTGTTAAACATATGACTGCAGCCTGGAACCTCTCGTCTCATGATCTCTCCTGTGTTAAACATGACTGCAGCCTGGAACCTCTCGTCTCATGATCTCTCCTGTGTTAAACATGACTGCAGCCTGGAACCTCTCGTCTCATGATCTCTCCTGTGTTAAACATATAACTGCAGCCTGGAACCTCTCGTCTCATGATCTCTCCTGTGTTAAACATATGACTGCAGCCTGGAACCTCTCGTCTCATGATCTCTCCTGTGTTAAACATATGACTGCAGCCTGGAACCTCTCGTCTCATGATCTCTCCTGTGTTAAACATGACTGCAGCCTGGAACCTCTCGTCTCATGATCTCTCCTGTGTTAAACATATGACTGCAGCCTGGAACCTCTCATCTCATGATCTCTCCTGTGTTAAACATATGACTGCAGCCTGGAACCTCTCGTCTCATGATCTCTCCTGTGTTAAACATATAACTGCAGCCTGGAACCTCTCTTCTCATGATCTCTCTTGTGTTAAACATATGACTGCAGCCTGGAACCTCTCGTCTCATGATCTCTCCTGTGTTAAACATGACTGCAGCCTGGAACCTCTCGTCTCATGATCTCTCCTATTGTATTTTAGGAATCCTGGTTGAGAAGTTGTTTTATACATAGTATTAAATCCTCTTCGATGTACTGTTTCTTTGTGTTGCTTTTACGTGTTGTCCTTACTGAAAATCTTTTTATTTTTTTATGTAAAGCACTTTGAGTTGCATTTTGTCTGAAATGTGCCATACAAATAAACTTGCCTTGCCTTGCCTCAGTGTTATTGTGTGTCTCAGCTTGCAGGCTCTGTAGATATCTGCCTGGCACTGCTGCTTGTCCTGTTTATGTGTTAGTTGACACACATATGCACACATACATGCACGCACATTCACACTACAGAATAAGCACTTGTCGTAACAATTTCCCTGTGATGTATGAAAGGAATATATATAATACATATATAAAATATATAAATAAAACAAGTCTTTTAAAGAATGCAGCTTTTTTTTATTCGTTCATTCAAGACATCCAGACTGCAGCTGGCAGAACTGGCTGCAAAATCCAGGGTGGGGATCTTCTGAATAAATCCCCCGGAGCTCTCCCAACTTTCCACTTCCAACATAACCTGTGGGTATAGCAATAACAAAACAATAGCATATTCATGTGCATGGTGTTAAGATTTCTTAACATAAAGTCATTTTACTTAGTAACATTTGAATATTTGAATTCTGTTAAAAGTACAGCATGAATACCTGGCATGCAGCTCTTAAATGTGCAGTTGCACTGAATGCAGTGTTGTACAGAGTACATGGTGCAGAACTCCTGCTTGTATATGCTGGAGAACTTGCTCCAAGTAGCAACACCTGTATAACAAATTACGGGATTATCAAATTTCATGTGAGAAATGTGCTGAGACGTGAAAGTCTGTAAATATCAAAAGCATAATTTTTACTCACTGTCAAGCCACAGAAAGTGTGCTCTCTCCCTGAACCACTTACTAGAGACAATGGGTCTCATTCATGAAACGTGAGCAGAAGGAATTTGTGTGTAAACTGTTCGCAGACGGAAATTCACGTGCATGTCCGCATTCATCAATATTTTAGCTACTAACAAAATCTACTCCTGCTCCTGACCACTCGTAGTGCTTGTGTAAATTTAGTAAAGCACATAAATATTGCTTTTCACTATTGGAAATGACAATTTTAATTCGTATTGCGCTCTGTTATGTAGACAATACACAGATGCCTTTGAAACACGTAATCTAAACATGACAAAATATTAAAAATATAACACATTTAGTTAAATTATTTGGCAATTAGCAGGTTTGAGATCCAGATTAGGTTCATGATTGTGAATTATCTACGTAAATCGACTCAATAGATTACACGTTCTTTCTACATGTTGAATGATGATAATAAAAATATCCGTAAGGACAGCCGATTCACAGCCTCTTCGGCCTCGGTGCCTGGGTTCAGCAGGGGCAGCAGGTGGGAGGAGGACGATCGTTTGAATGAATAAATCTGATCTGATAATGATTAATTTACGTTGTATCAAACAGAGCTTTAGGCTATTAAGATTCAAATAATTTGAGGACGATGCATACAGACTGCTGTAGGCTATATGTTATCCGTAGCCTATCGTTTGTTAAAATAACTGTTAAATAGCTCTACATTCCGACAGCCATCACTGATTTAGAGTTTATCCATTACGCACATAACATCTGTGGTTCCCGTTCCCACTTCATTCAAAACCCCACAAATGAATCTTCTGTTTGTTTGGTGACCGCTGTATTTTTGTGTGTGTGCTTATGCGTTTCTTTGCCTCCAGCTTCATATCAAGCCATTTACGCTTCACCTCTGACACCTCTGGTTCTTTGTACTACGGAGACAACATTAAGAGCATCTGTTACCTCCCTCCAGGCCTTCGCTTTGCCTGTCCCTGCCACACCACCACTAACTGAAGAAAATAAAATGTTTTCCACATGTTGTCCACTTCACCCAAAATTATTTCGATCTCCGCTTCGGAAAAAAATCTCCCTTTCTTTCTCTGCGCCATGACTGACAGGTCGACAGGATGCACCTACACCTCCTTATATGGTGGTCATTGGCTATTCATGGGCGGGGATTTATGCTAATTGCTGATTACTGGGAGCACGCTGTCACTTTGCGATGGATTGGCATTCATGATCATACACACGTGTTTACGATCAAATCTGAGTTTCCCGCGGCGTTCCTGAATCCGGAGTAGGTTTTTAGTAGAGTAGGCTTTTATGTGCAAATCTACACACAGATTTACTCACTTTTCATGAAAAGTGAGTAAATCTGTGTGTAGATCACTTTAAATTTCTGTGCAAAACTAATGGTCATATAATAAAACTGGAGACGCACACAAAGCATGTAGTGTCCAGGTTTCCAAATAGGTATGAGGATGAAATCCTTGTTTGCCAAATCGTTCTGAAAGAGAAATCAGGAACAAATAGAAAAGCCCAGTAAAACACATTTGAATCCATTTAAAAAACGTGATTAGGTAAACACATCCACACACAAAAATAAAAAGTCATGTTTACCGGAAAAGATGAAGTTTCTGGACAAAGTGATGGTAGCCATGTTGGAACCACATAGCAATCCACTGCATATACATCCTTTCCCTTATGGCACAAATATCATTTGAAAAACACATCCAAATTCAGGCATTTTATACTGTATGTCTTAAAGTAATTTATTTACCTATGACCGGGCTATTTGGGTGATGATCTGAAAACAGCAATTTGCTATCTGTATGGAGCAAAAAAATATACTAGTATAAAACACTAGGCATAACAAGTGTGCTATACACAACTACTTTGTCAAAGTTGTCCTTACTGTGGACTCCAAAGGCTGTGCAAAGCCCAGGGTCAAAAAGTCATCCCGTTTCAACGTAACTGGATGTATTTCAGTCATCTGGGTCCGTGTAATGGCTTCATCTGGGTTTCTTCTGGGGTCCAAGACATATTTCAGCTAGAGAAGAGTATCACACACACACACACACACACTCGTAAATTTCACACATACAACTTTATGTGTGTACAGTATGCAATCAAAAACCATATTTAGTTGTGCTGAACTAGGTTTCAAACCCCAGCATGATCTCTGTGGCTTTATGTCACACAGGGAAGCTTCCCTTTCAGAAGTTGGTCCTAGAAGTGAAAAATGTAAACAGAGAGGTTTTTCAGGCCGGACAAACTATGATCAACTTCATTATCCGAATTCTGTTTGAAGGAGTCCTACCGGTAAGACTTCTTGTGGGTTCCTCTGAAGTCTGTGGTGTGTCCAGGGAGGTCTGTGGAGCTAATGATAGAAATCAACAGTAAATATCAAATACATCCTGAATTGCATTGTGATACTATATTTTAAACTACTGTTATACAAATGTTACCTGCTACCACCCTCCCAAGTGTGTCCAGTGTGATGCCGACATTGCTCACATTGCTTTTCAGCTTCGCAATGGTTTGTCTTTCTTTTTTTTTCATTATAGTGGTGAACAATGTTTCGCACCAGAAATATGTGAGCTGAAGGTGACATATTGTTCAGGAAGTAATTGTTCTTCCGCATCTCTGAGAAGAACTGTTCAACCACTTGGCTGTTGAGCTGACCTGTTAGCTCTGGTACAAGTTCAATCCTCCTGAGCATGTCTTTCGCATCCTTGCTGTTACCTTCATGTAGCTTGTCACACAAGACATAATGTTGAGAGGACTTTGTAACTGGATGGCTGTCATCGTCATCACTGTCAGTGTTTGGCTCCAAAAGCCATGGAAGATGGATCTTCAGTTTTTTGTCCTTGGCGGCCTGTATGTTCTCAGGTGTTGGAGGAGCAAGACGGCCTTCATGCGGCTGGAATGGTAGATGTTCTGGCTGTCTCACATTAGTGTGGTTTACAAGGCCTCTTGCAAAGTCATATACTGATATATTGGGCAGATGTTTCCACGACAGCAGCATATCAGCAAAGTCTCTAGGGCCCTCTGCTCTAATGTTGAACTTCAAGCTGTACACAACACCGCAGGGACACATGATGGCAGCCAAACCACCTTGATGGATAGAAAAGAATTAAACAATTATGAATATGAAGTATAATAAGTGGAGTTAATATTAACTTACAGCAATGACCAGTGATAGTGTAAAAATGACAAACCCAAAAAATGCAAAGCTTTCACCTGAAGCTCCCCAGATCTTCTCAAATACTTTGTCGTAGGCCTGTCTATTTTGCATTTCCATCCTGAGGCGCAGAATGAGATCTATCTTTGAACCGTTAGAGTCAACACCACATTCCTTACAAAGCGTACGCACTGCATCCACCTGTGTAGGTTAAGGGAAAGAATAAATAAACTAAACATGTAATATTATCCCCCAATCTAACATTTAAGCCTATTGTTGTGACTTCAATGTATTTAGCTGCCTGAAAAAGCCACTTTGCTTCCATACAGCTGTCCTGCTCTTTACAGGCCTACAGCAGAGAAATAGCCATACGCAAGTCCTTTATGTAAAGAAAAAAATAAAGGGGTCTGCAAACTCTGTTAAAATCATACCTTCAAATTCATCAATTCATTTGTGAGTCTGTCTTCTGTTACATTGATGTCATCTGCCTCTGCTGAGTGTCTTGGACCTTGAGCTTTCAGATATTCTGTGTTCAGCACTATGTCGGACCTTCGTGTGCCTCGCCCAATCCAAGGTGCCCAAAACTGATAGCTGGGCTGGACACTGAAAGGATTCTTCCTGTTACCTGTTAGTCAGAATGAAATGTTGAAAAAACAATTTAGCAAGTTCATTAGTTTGGTCTAATGTTGTTTAAGTATTTACATAGTTGTTAAATATGTGATGCATATAAAGAATAACATACTTTTGTTGCTGCATTTTTTAGTTTCAAGCACAAATTACATTTTTCCTAATACAGATGCTGTTCCTACTGAATCCTACATAGACAACTACACCAACAAAATCTAGAATTATACTTACTTGACGTAAGCCCTCTGGCAATCATGTCCATGGACACAGAATCCCAGAAATCTCCACAGTTCACCTCCCCTGTGAAATCCTCAGGGACTGGCTCAATATCACTGACTTAAAAGGATAGTCAGTCACACAAGACAGTGTCATTAACATCAGTGTTCGTCCAAATAAAATTTTTAAATAACACTTCTTAGATCAAGAAAGTCTTGTTTTGTTTTATGCCATGAAAGACACTTACATGGCATGCTGAACACCTCCTTCTTGTGGAGATCCATCACCACTATAGGTGGGAAGTTTCCACAGTTCACACAAGAATATTTGTATTCATGTGCCGTGAGAGCTTCAAAATGCAAATATGCATGAAGAAGCCGATCCCTGCTTGGCAAAACAGTTTTCAAAGTTTCTTCTAGGGCTTCAAAAACTCGCCCAACAGCTTTGTGAGCCTATAAAGATAATAGGTCAAATAAAGCATTTATTGTACAATGGCATAACAGATGTTAGGGCTGCAAAAGACATTGATTTATACCTTCATTTTGATATCAGCATACACTAAATATATATCACAAAAACTGACAATAAATGGTTCAATTACATATGCCATGCATTCCCACTCTGTGTGTCAATATTCAAAATATTCAATTAAACTTAGTTGGCATGACCGAGCCAGTATGTGCTAAATATGCAATCTATATACCTGGAGTGAGTTCCGTAGGAAGATGCACAGATTTAATGTCAAAATGACGCCGTCATCAAAGTTATGCACACCATCGTGATACTCCTGGTATCTGTAAAGCATCCCACATTTGCTACATTCTTTGCGGTAGGTTTGGACACCTGAGAGGAGAGGAGTAGGGGTCAGTCTATTTTTTTTTTGGGGGGGGGGGGGGGGGGGGGGGGGCTGAAAAACAAGACATAAATTTTAGCTTACCTTTCAGAACACCTGTCAAAGACATGATCTGTGCTTGTTTTGTGATGAGAACTGGTGGGCCAAGAACTATGTTTCCTGGACATGAAGAGCACATAGTTTCTAATGGAATAAGCTTTTGTGGACATTCTTCATTTTTGATGGACAGGACATTTTTTCGAGAAATGAATGTATGAGACTGTCCTGCGTAGCTGTTTATCTTCAGGAGGATATGTTATGCCCACATTTTCAGGTAATGGTTCTGGCTCATTCTCTGATGTCATCTCTGTGCTCCGTACCTTCCTGAAGAGATGCCTCTGTGTCTCAAACAAATGCCATTTGGCCATGTATTTGTGAATGCATGACATTCTTGGCTTTGAACATGGACAGTGCCACGTATTCAGTCTTTTGTCATAAGTGACCATGACTCGCCCAAGTCGGCTGTAATAGCTTACAGTTGGTTCATAGACTGATATGTTGCATTTGTGCTCTGAGTTCATGGTGACATCAACAGTGACTGGTACACTGGCAGCAGCTGCCTGTGACTGCAGCTGGAGACACTCCTGTTTCTTGTTATCTCCAAACCACTTGTTCTTAACCATATCACTTAATGTGTCTTCATGGAGTGCAGTCTGGATGGCATTTGCTGAGCAGTAGTCCAAAGAGTGGACATGTTGGCACTGAAATGTCATTAAACTACCCCTAACAGCAAAGTCACAGTCTTTTTGACATTCATTTGACTCACACTTGACCTGATGCACTTTCCCCCAGGTTTTCTTCTGTACATGTAGAGGCACAAGTGGTCCAAGAAACGATTTCTTGACAGCATATATGCCATTCCTATCATCTACACATACGGCATCCAGATGCGAATTAGCATTTATGTCTCTGGAAGCAATGTCCATATGTTTTCTGTAGATGTGTTTCTTCATGTTTTTTTTAAGAATCTGCACATTGCAGTGGTGACAAACAATACTTGTAGACTTTGCTCGCAACATTCTGCGGGGTGGGCTGTCCAGGCTAGGGCTGCATGGCAAGGACGATTCAGGCTGTTTGCTGCAGTCATCAGTCGCTGTGTCCTCCTGTCCATCAGGCATGGGATCACTCTGTTTTGTTTTTTCCTGTGGTCTTTCCTCTACCTGAGACAGAGAAACAGTCACAGGTTTAACCCTCTGACAGGGTTTTAATTCAATGCACACCTGAACAGGTAAGGCCAAAAATGAACTTTTCAAAATTAAGCTATTAAAAAAAATCATAATTAATATGATGTTCTACTTTCAATAATTATTCCTTTTAACCAACATCAGTCCTAATCATAAATATCAAATATTCACTAATTTTCATGTTTCTAACCCTTTAACTGCCAGGAGTTCGTCATTGGTCATGATGTCCCGATGCTTGTAGGTGAAATATACAAAAACTTAATTATTTTCAATGAATTGCATGCAAAGTAGATCATTTTTAATTTGATTATTACAGTCTAGGATATGCAAATAATTTGCAGCAACATTGATTTTAATGCATTTCTATTTTTATGGAATGTCAAGGTGCAAAAAACGTGTATGAATATTTTTATATGTATGGTACATTTCTGGTCCTTAAACCTTGTTAATGCAACTTTTGTGTCTGCACAGTGTGTTTTAGACTTACTGCAGGAGCTGAGCTTGAACTTCTAACATAAAAAATACACCATCTTGCCAAAATGTATGCCATAATCATGGCATACATCATACAAAATGATCAATAAATAAAAAGTGAATAGTGTGGAAAAAGCACCTAACTGTGCCAGAGGGTTAATATGCACCTGGGAAAAACACTCAAAACATTCACAGAAACACACACACCCACATAGATAGTTTTACACACACACACACACACACACACACACACACACATACACACACACACGTCCTCACCAGTACAGACAATGGCCGGCAGATTTGCAAATGCCTCTCTGCATCCTGCCTTCTGACAGTTGTTCTACTGCAGAAAGGGCAGTGGAAGTGGCCACTGCTTCCAGTCCTGCAGGCCTGACTGCATTTGGTTATGTAAAAATCTATGAAGAGACAAAGGCATCATGTCCAACATTGTGTGCTTTCCCTGTAAAATAAAGCTAACTAGTATGTGATGTTATTATGGGTAAGCTTACTTAGCAGCAGTGGTTACAAGCAAACAAGTGATAATGGCATAGCACAAAGCTGATGGAGGGTGAGTAACCTTCATGTTGTAGCGCATTTTTTTTATGCACCTCCAAGTGCTGCAAAACCACGGCCTTTGACCGAGGCTTGTACATGCCAGTGGGGCAAAGAGGGCAGTGAAAAAGTGCACAGCACACTGTGCATCTCGTCACCTGCGGTGGGTTATTTTTTTGAAAGATGCTGATGTGGACCTGAAGGAACGATATAGGAAAAAGAAACAGCAATCAAAAGTTGCTATTGTTAATTGCTCTAGAATACAGTTTCTCTAATGGTGGTACAATACAAATTTGCCTATTATATTCATTTATATTTTCATTTATTTATTCATTACGCTCATGGAAACACACAGTCTATATTCAAATCACAAATCATATGTTTCATTACATTCCATGACTGAAAAGGGGTTTGGAGAAAAACAATATTATTTTACCAGCCCCTTTATCAAAAAAAAAATTTAATTAACAAATATACATAGATGGTCTGTCTGTCTGTTTTTTCCAGCACTGTTGTATTTACAAGAAAATTAAGAGACAAAATAATCAAATGCCATACACAGCACCACATCATTAAATAACATTTACCTGATTCCTTCATATTTTCTAATTATTTTCTCTTTATATATTCTCTTCAACTGAGAGATATTAATATGACCCTTTATATCATCATCCAATTTATTTCAGTTTAACACCACATACTGAGATACACATTTTCTTTAAAGTAGTTCTTGCATACTAATGTTAAAAATTTAATTTCCTTCTATGATCCTTGTCCTCTGAACTAAAAACAGACATTTTGTAAATTATCTCTGCACTTTGCCCTGAACATAATAACAAAGTCTGTAAACCAACTACCATTTTATAATCGTGACCTAAAGAACAATAATAAATAAAGATATCACTTGTCAATTAAGTTCATGATTTCACCTTGAGAACAAATCTTTATTATGATCCCAAAAGAGGGCACTTTGAGTTGATAATTATTTATATGTGCAGAAATGTTCATTTAAAATCACATTAAGTAAGTTAATTCTTTCTTTATTCTATTATTTCTTCTTTTTTTGCAAGCATTTTTAGTTATTTCTCTCTATATTTTATATTATTGATGTGGTTTTAAATGGTTTTGCGCCTGTCTGTCACTGTTTTCAAATGTTTTTCAGTTACAAAGTTTAACAAATACGACACTGGTGGTCTTACTTTCAACCAAAATTGCTTTATGCTGATTAAGGGTCACTTGGCTGAAAAACTATTTCTCAGGGAGTCCATCACTGAAAAAGTTTGAAAACCACTGCTCAATGTAGGCTAACATAAGGTAGCCTATTAGCTAAAACAAACCGCTAACGTTTCTTCAAATAAAGATGTATGTGTTAACCCAAGGGACACGTAGTATCATCTTACATTTCAAATGCAACGTTACAAACTATCCGGATGGTTAAAATTGTAAGGTTAAGAGTTTAACTGTTTTATTTTTTTAAAATGGATAGTAAAGAAACTGGCCTCTTAGGGAATTTACCTGTTACACCGCTGCCATCTTCTTCTTCTGCTTCTTCTTCTGCTTCTTCTCCTCTCGGTTTGCATTTTTGAACCTGTAGACTTGCTGTTGTACACGCCCATGTCATGACACGAGAGGTCATGAGACGAGAGGCTCCAGGCTGCAGCCATACCTGTCTCCTTTGGGTCCGTCACTCTGCTTAATTTAGCGTTGTAACGGCCTGACTACAAGGTGTCGGCCCGCCCGGCCTGACCTCCGCGCTCCTCTTCGCTCCCCTCACCCACACTTGAGCACCCGTTCTCGGATACACATGTGTCGGCCCACCAGCCTGACCTCCGCGTTCCTCTCACCCACACTTGAGCACCCGTTCTGGGATACACATGTGTCGGCCCGCCCGGCCTGACCGCACTCCTCTCCGCTCCTCTCACCCACACTTGAACATCCGTCCAGGCCGCGGACGTCAGGCTGGAGGGCTGCGGACGTCAGGCCCGGGCAGGACCATAGGTGAGTGAATCCCAAGTCTCGAGCCCTGCCCTCGCCACTCACCAGGGACCTCTTCTAACGGTCACAGAATAAACAACATAGCTATTTTCTGCCAATTTATTCCAGTTAGCTTACCTGAAACCTGCTGCGTTGAGATGCTGTGTCCTGCGAGCTAAGTTCCACACAAAGACCGCGACAATAATATCCAGCAAAACACGTCACGTCAGGGGCTTCTGCTCCGGGGCTGCAGCTGGATGCTACTCCTTACAGGTGCACGATCGTCGGCCGCCATGCTGCAAACTAGACCTCTTTAGAGTTTAGATTCTCAGCCCGTACCCGAGCCCGGCCCGAACCCGACCCGATTGCGGGCCGGGTCTGGGCCAACATTTCACACCAATATCCGCGGGCCGGGCTGGGCCGGGCCAGGCCGAAAAGCCCTACTACATAGGCGTTGTCATTAATGTTGCTTTGTTCTTGTTTGTGTTGTTTTTGTGATCTTTTCTGAATAAACGCACACGCCAGATGGCAGGTTCATGCCTCATACTTGTTCTATTATTTATTAACTCTAAACATGGGCAATTCCTGTGTGTTGTTCAATAGTTAGAGTACACTGACAACAGCATAGAGGTTGCTGCAGAGATGCGGGAGAGTCAGGACCCTGAACAGCTCCGCCGCTGAATTTAAACAGCCCACCACGGCACGGATTTAAAAAAAAAAAAAAAGTCGGGTGTTAATAGGGCTCGGGCTCATAATTACAGTTAATATGTCGGGCCGGCCGGGCTTGGACACAACGTGCATGGGCTCGGTGTAGCGTCGGGCCGGATTTTTTAGGCCCGATCTAAGCTCTAGACCTCTTGACCATAGACATACGCTTTTCACCTTCTTCTTCTCTTCCGTATTAATTTGGCGGTCGCAAACAATGTAGTGGTGCATTACTGCCACCTTCTGACGCTACGACGTTAAAACATACCCCACGTGGGGGTGGTGGCGGGACGCTCATGTGATTGGCTGAAGAGGAAGGAGACATCTGATTGGCTACCTATATCCCCTTGGTAGAAAAGATGCATTTGTGGATCGGGTCACGTCAGGGGAGTCTCAAAAAGATTCACACACAAATGCGCGGAGGTTCACAAAATAAAAGCATTTCTAATGTATGTATCAACATCCACATATGTTTTGATGAAAATTGCAAATACTTTTTAAATACAATATATTTGTGGATTATATTTGCATATGTTTAAAACAATAAATATTTGTGTGTGCATCAGAAATACATTTGTGAAACTTTTTTGGTTATTTGTGGATTTTTTTTACATTTATATAAAATGCTAAATATATGTGTGTGCATTGAAAATATTTGTGTGGAGAGAGTCATTTATATATAAATCTTAACATGTATTTGTGAATCCTTCTGTGTGCATTTGTGAATATTGAGACTGATCTAACTCCATATAATGGTGCAACCCAAAACCAAAGATGCTCAGTGGATATCAGCTGAAACGAAGGGAGAGACCAAGTGAACAGATTAGGCAGCTTTTATAGCTTGGAAGCCCAGGTGAGCCTAATCATGGTAATGACCCTCCCATGTCAGCCAGCTGCCTGATGAGACAGGCTGAAACATCCTCAAAGACATTGGGAGGGGCATCACACCCCCCCCTCTTAAGATCAAGGTTCCACCTTGACATCTGGAACACAAAACATACAAAGTTTGAAAGAATTCGACAATAGAAATAACATTTCCATTTTTTTCTTGTAGTTTACCAAGTGTTCCCCTTTACAAGGGACTAGCCATCACAAACTTACTTCCATATTAACAGTGACCTAAATCTCCACCCACCACCAGCTATCTTACCAGATCAAATCCCTCACCCAGCAACCTTGGATCCAGAGGAGCAATTAAAGAATGAGAAATTTACTGGCATCAGAAGCTATTGCACGGGAAAAGGGTTACAACAGAACCAATGGCTAGTTACAAAGACTTATAGAAAATGTGTAGGACTCGATTTGGCACAATACCCACCTCAGAATGCAGAATTGTATCTTGCAGAAATTCAGTAACGTGGGTACAAAGCAGTGAGGTAGAGTCAGCAGGAGATGGCTAAACCCCCAACCCAAAGTACACATCAAAATTTTGCTCTCAGAATGAGCACCAAAGCTCATCACATTTTTACAAGATGGCCTGCAACCACACAAAGCACAGGTCAGGATGCTCTGCCTATTTTCAGAATTACAGCTTCTCAAAGCACACTGAACTGGTTTTACATAAGTGCTAAACCAAAGTAGCATACCCAAAGGTTCCTCTAAACAAAGGCTCACTAGCCAACCAAGTCGTCCCAAGACGCACACAAAGAGAAAACCAAGCTACAACAAAGCTCAAACACAAAAAACAAAGCATAAGCTGTAGCACTTATCACCAAAATTAGCAGGCCAAGCAACCAACTTGCAGATACGAACAACAAATTTAGTCAACCATTTACTCACTGCCACTGTTTCTTATTAACCAAATCAAATTCTACCACATGCCTAGCCATCTTGCAGCATGCCAGGCTCAAACAGTTGATAGTGCAACTTACCATCACCCAAAAGGCAACCAGAAACTGGCGACCCTCAGGAAACCAGGGAAATGCTCCCAAGACAATGTCTTCAACCACATTCTCCGCCACACTAAGTGAAAACAACAAACTGGTTGATCTCCTGTTGAGATCAACCACTTTAGCCTACAGAGGGAAATCAAGCCTGATGTGTAACACTAAGGCAAGATTAAGCCTTACCAAAGGGATTGGACGAGCCCCCATTTGTCTTAAAATGGCTCGGAGTATGTGACAAGAAGGGAGTCCACACAAAAGATTTACTTAAAACAAGCCAAATTTATTAAACTATAATTAACTTAATAATCAATGGAGTGTGTAGATCAGCAAAGTCAGCCATGAAAGCCATGCATGGGTGAGTGTCAGGTGTTCTGTGGAGGTGTTGAAGGTGCAAACCAAAACCAAAGCTGCTCGGTGGATGTCAGCTGAAAGGAAGGGAGAGACCAAGGCTGTATCCGAAACCGCATACTAACGTTATACATACTACATCAGTATGTACTGCATACTGCATACAAAAAGTATGCAGTATGCCATTCCAGCAGACCGTTTGCAGTATGCAGTATACAGCCAAGTATCCCAGAATGCATTTCACACCAGCCGACAGCAAAAGCAGAGAGTTTAAAGCAGGCTAAAAGCTGATTTAATTTCTGCTGTAGCACTGTTAATATGTCACTTTAATATTTTTTTTAATATAAAAGTAGTCTAAAAGTAACCGTTTAGATCCCCAACATATGGTCAGTTTATCCAAATAACGCCTGTTTGGAAATTTCCTCCGACGTCTTCGGGGGTGAGAAGAGCTGCTATGGGAGCCGCTGGCCGGGAGCAGCAAGCAGCTCGCAGCTGGAATACAGAGATGATCGGCGGTCAACCTCCGTCGTCATCCCGGGGAGAAAGCAATCCGATGAACTGACCTGCTGCTCTTTGGAGATTTACCGCTGGCTAATATAAATCCTTTTGGAAGATAAATGTTGGTTTCATAGATGAAATCTAACAATTGTTGCTGCCACATTAGTTTGTCTGAATATAAAGTAAAGCTTCATGTTTTTACTGGACAATTTCAATGTATATATATGTATAAAATGAACAGATCCGTTTTTTCAGTTTCGTTTTATCTTATTAAGTTACACAAGTTTGTGTTTTTATTGTAGCTACACACTCAAATCCTTTTTGGGCAGCATTTCGCCACCCACTGAAGAGGGCTTCATTGGCGGATCGCCAACGGATAAGGGCCTCCGTGTCCTGCTCTGTCCCTAATAACAAAAAATATAACTTAACAATAGATTTTAAGTTATGTAACGTTATGTCGTGTTGTTTTCTTATTGACAGCTCGCTAATGTTAACATTAGTTACGCAGACTTAACGTCACATTAAGGCTTTGTGTTAATGTTGTTAAGACAAATGTAGCCAAGTTATATGTTTGTTACAAGTAGGCAACGTAGCATTGTCACAATTTTGAATTGTTCTCCTTACACAACATTGAATAAAAATGTTATATGTGGTACTTACATTAATATTCCTCCTTCTCCGTGGTATTCCCGGCTTGATCACTCTTGTCCACCATTACGACAATTGACTGGTCCTGGTCAAGGGCGCATTGCATTGTGGGAAACAGTAGGCGGGGTAGACTGGTCTGATGCATACTGTGGAATTTTTCCAAATCAGCACGACATCCGGTTATTTTTTGCATACTGCAGATTTTGCTTTTGTTTGCATACTGCATACTACATACTACATTTAGGCAAAATCAGTACGTACTTCTAGTATAGTATGCGGTTTCAGATACAGCTCAAATGAACAGATTAGGCATCTTTTATAGCTTGGAACCCCAGGTGAGCCTAATCATGGTAACGACCCTCCCTTGTCAGCCAGCTGCCTGATGAGACTGGCTGAAACATTCTCAAAGACATTGGGAGAGGCGTCACAGATGCACTGAAAGCTAACTTGCTAACTTAGCACAAAGTATTGAGGACTAACTAGAGTTATAGTATTAAATTGCAAAATAAATGTAATTGTTATCAGGACTGTAATCCGTACAGCTACTGAAAAAAATTTAATTAAATTATAATCAAAATTTTGGTGAAAAAAGCGGGATTTGTACTTGTGCAGCAGACCCTACGGCGAAGCCTACGTACGTGGCCTACGCCGTTTTGAGCATTTATACTTGTGCAGTGGTGTATCTGTGTGTCACTCTGCAGTTACACATCCAAAAACATTATTTGGCAGCGGGGTTTCTGTGAAGTGCTGTAAAGTTTAGTTTATTCAAAAACACACCCAAAACACAAATATGGCTTAGGAGAGACAATTTCAAACACAAGTACACAAATCAGCTTCACTATAACTTGCAGCATTCATAGACAAAGCATTTGTTTTTTGCTGAAAACATTTTCCCCTCAAATACAACATGCTAATGTTGTTCGCACAAGCCTTTGGCATTTTACTTTGTATAAATACGCCTGGTAGCCAGCAAACTTTTCCTCCTCTCATATAAAGCCAGGGACAACAGCAACATTTAACAAAGGTAATGTTTCAAAATTTGGCTCTATTACAGCTCACAAAGCTCACAGACAAAGTAACTGTCTAATACTAAACACATTTTCCAAACAAAGATAATATGCTAATGTTAGTGGCACAAGCCCATTTTACATTGTATAAATTAACCTAGTGATGAGCTTCCTGCATACTGCAGATTTCCTCTGCTCATATGAAGCCAGGATAAATCCCCAAGTATAAATCTCACACAATATTTAAAATGCTATTTTTGTGGAGGCTTTATTGTCTTTACAATTTATTGTTTCTGATCTGTTAAATTAAAGTAAAGGAAAACTTTGTTTCCACTGAGGGAAATGGTTTCAGCTCACAAAAATAGACAAGTGGTCTGCATCGCCGCAAAGTGTAGTTACATTTCTGAGGAGGTGCACATCAGGTTACGGCATAGGGTAGCATAGCATCGATTCAATGCAGTATAAATATATATATATATAAATATGTAAATATATATATATCATATATATATATTGGGCTCTAGTTTCCCAGCACGGCACAGGGTGGCTAGTTTCGAGCAGCACAACCCAAGGCGCACTCAGTTTGCTAGTTTGGCAGACCGAGGTGCGCTGAGATGGGTGTGGCGATGCAGCAGGGCGAGGTGTGGACAGGTCCAGCTTGGCGCAGTGACACTTTAGTGGCAAAAGGCTTCGCTGAAGGTGCGCTAAAAGCTCGCCAGCTGAAACCAGGTCTACTGTCAGAGTAGGCGGAGCGCAGCCGTTTTAAGTGGAAGTTTGGCTGACCGGTGGACAGTGCGCACATGTCACCAAAACCTCATAGGCAGGTTTCCAGAATGTCAGGCACATTAACAATAAAATAAATAGCCACAAAACCACTATTCAATGCAACTATCTGCAATCAGAATATAAATGTTTCTCTATATCGACTGTCCCGTCACATCTGATGTCAGATCAAAGGGGATTGGCACCGTTCGGCACGCGTAATGGAAACCCAACCTGATTTGATTAACACAGCTGCAAACTAATGAGCTCACATCCCTCTCAGCCATCCACAAACAGCCACAGCATCAGATAGGGAGTATATATTCAGCATCTGTCATCTTAGAAAAGTGAAAAGAAAAGAAACAGAGTGAGACTGCGAGAGAGAAAGAGAGAGCGTGCGCGCACATAAGAGAAACGCAACATTGATGTACAATTGTGGTGACCTCCTCCCAGGCTACCTTTGCATCATCAGCCCGTGGAGGTCTGCTCGCAGTTCTGTATATTCTGACACTGCGAGCAGACCTCCTGGACCAAAACATCAGTTTCCTCCTGGGAGAAGTTTGGCCATCTGTCTAGGGCATTAACAGAAAAGTCGATTTGTCGACGTGTCGACGTGTCGATGTCAGTGGCACATGTCGACAACCCCTGGGAGGAGTCGACAAGTCGTGTGTTTTTTCCCTCTCTTTCTCTCTCTCTCTCTGTGCTTACGCTGATACTTTATCCTTGAGTAAGTGAACATACTCGGGCGAACTATAGGCGGAGCAGACTCCGCGAGGAATGTCCGCAGTCATTCGGGCTTTCATAGTCGAGCGCACGAATTCTATACATTTTTTCCATTAATTTTTTTTTTCCAATTCTACTTATAAAGCCCAATTTCACAAATCACAATTTGCCTCACAGGGCTTTACATCATACGACATCCCTCTGTCCTTAAGACAAATTTTTGCAACCATGAATGTATTATATTAACATTTTTGAGAAGAAGGCCATACTTTTGGTTATTGAAGTATTACCCTACTGGAAACATGGTCTTTTCATAAAACTGGGCTGTCTATGCAGTAGAAAGATGCAATACTTTTTACATCGGTGCCACATAGCTAGAGGAAACAGAGAAAAAGGGCCGTGGCATTCTCTTTTGTTCAAGAGGTAGAAAACCTGCAGCTACCAGAATGCACTGCGCCACATCAGACCAATAAACACTCCTGCTGTTGGATGGCATAATGCAATTGCCTATCCAAAAATGATGTTGTAGCAGGCAGGTAACAAACAATCTCATTACAGATAAAATTTGTTTTTAAAAAAACATCTGAGGTGAGAAATAGGCAACACAGTGACATAATATCTGTTCATATTTAATCACCTTTCTATTTTACTGTCTAAGTTCTTTTTTTAGACTCCATTTACACAATACAGGACACAGTATAGTGCCCACTTCTTGTTTCTGTAAACAGTTGAGGTGAGAAATAGACGGTGCAGTGCCAATGAGCAGAGAGATCTGGGCAAGGTTAAGATGGAGAAGTTTACCACAGTTCATTTACGCATACTCCCCACATTGTTGTGATACAAAGCTAGGTGAAAATAAGCAGAGAATCATTTTAAAGAACTGTGATAAAGATTTGTACCAGACAGCACATTAGACAGTTGAAATACAAACTTGTCAGTGCCTTCGGGTGCACAAACTATCCAAAAGTGACCTCAAACTGGAATTTTTGTACTGCAATTTCTTGAGAAATGGCACGCGTAATGGAAACCCAACCTGATTTGATTAACACAGCTGCAAACTAATGAGTTCACATCCCTCTCAGCCAACCACAAACAGCCACAGCATCAGATAGGGAGTATATATTCAGCGTCTGTCATCTTAGAAAAGTGAAAAGAAAAGAAACAGAAATATAGAAATTCCAGTGTTTGGAGTCACTTTTAGATCCTTTGTGCACCCAAAGGCACTGACAAGTTTGTATGCTGGTGCTGATATATCTGTAATAAGCCAATATTGGCCAATAATCATACTGTGCTATCAACTGGCATGTGATAGCTTTGTTACTTGCAAGAACAAGAGCAATTTTACCTCCATGCTCAGAGCACTGTAAGTGTGAACTAAAATTGTGTGCTCTTTCTCTCTTTGTGCAGGTTGAACAAGAAAGAACAAAACAAGCTATGGTACTCAAACACAACTTCATTCAGGCTGAAGCTTCCACGCAACAGAGAGAAGTATGACCTGTATGTCCAGGCGTTCTACAACCAAAGTCTGTCTCCAGAGTCCAGCAGATACTCCTTCACCCCTTACGAAGACAGTACGTCAACATAAGCCTACTTTGAGTTGCATGTTTGTTGCCTTGGATTTAATGAATAACATATTATATTATTGTTTATTGCTCACAGACAGGACTGAGTATTTTTGAGACTGAAAGACTCATTTCAGGGAAAGTTCACTCCCTGCAGCACCATATAAAAACAATATATGTAGGTGTAAGAAAGTATAGTGAACAACTTCTCATTTTACCTTAAAAGGATAGTGCACCCAACATGAAAATTCACCCATTATCTACTCACCCTCAATCCGATGGAGGATCAGATGAAGTTTTAGAGTCCTCACATCACTTGAGAGATCCAAGGGGAGAGCAGGTAGCAACAAAACTCCACCTAATGGAGGCTTATGGCGCCCCAGTTCAGAAGTCCAAAAACATATAATTGAAACCAAAATATCTCTATACTGCTCATCCGTAGTGATCTAGCCATGCCCACCTCTATTTATTTTCCCCCCTCTCTCCAGTTCAGGGGGGTATTCCATCAAGCAGGCTAAAGGCAAATCCAGGCTTAAATGGCCAAGTCTGACTTATGTGAGCCAGAGGTCTGTTCCATCAAAGTGGCTAAGATTAGCCTCACATTGGTAGCCATGGAAACCATGGTTCTGGCTAAGACTGATACATCAAGCTAAACTCTGGTTTCCGTTCCATCAAACTGAGCCACAACTCTGTTCCATCAAGGTGGTTAACCTGAATCCCAGCCTTGTAACCATGGTAATTTATGCTGCCGGTCAATCCTGGTCTGTAGCAGGATTAAGGTGAGGATTAGCTCCATCTATGATCAAAGAATGTTCAATAGACAAGAACAGACACCTAAAAGACATTTCTGCCAGTGCTTTTACACACTCTCAGCTGTCATGTAATGATACAATAATATGTAGATCATAAAATATATAACATAATTAATTAAAAAATTAACTATTAAAAAACAAATTAAAATGTCATAAAAATATTAAAAAACAAACACATACAACAGTAAAGTAAACAGTGATTTTGGCTTTACTGTTGTACAACAGTAAAGCCAAAATCAGTTTAATAAAACCAAACCTATAATAAAATGAAACAGAGGCATTAAAAAAAATTGTATGCACCATACATCATGCATAGGGCTTGTTTTGTTCACATTAACATATGGTTATCTTTTATATTTATGAATTAACCATGACACAAAGCAACCACATTAAAATGGGACACACACCACTGTGGTTCATCTGTTCTTCATCCTATAGCACATTCCATACATTTAAGGGGATTTTCCTTATTTTGATATAATAAGGGGTAGAGCTTACAATTGACTCCCAAATGATGAGAAATAGATAATTGATTCACTGTCACCTGCATTCACTTAATAGGTTTCCTCATCTCCACTGAATTGATGGATTTGCTAAATGGAATTTTCCAAAATCAATAGATAAATGTCATGGGATTATTTCCTATAAACTGATCATTTCGGAAATGTCATAATCTACAATCAATTATGTGATAAATGTGATGATAGACATAATAGTTTGATTAAATGCATCATCTGAAATCGGAATCATTAGATACTGTAAATGTGATAAATAGTCTATCACTAATATTAACTTACACATTTGGTGAATTTCATTAGGCATACTTGAACTGTTAGATTTAATAGGTGTTCTTATCTACATATATTTTGTCCCTTTGATGCGGGATTTATATAACATGATATTATGCTGAAATGCTGAATTTTACGCATTAAGGCAATATTCCGCCACGCCACCTCCCTTGCTTTATTAATTGCTGCAGTATTGCCTTTTTCTTAATTATGTCCTTATAGTCCTCATACACTTCCATAAGGAGCGTTTGCTCCGCCGTAGAAAAAGCCTCCGCTCGCTCCTTTCCTTTGCTTTTTGACATTTTGCAACATTTTCGGCACTCGACTACTGTGGGCTTTTTATTTTCCCTGGGTGCGTGAATGAGTTGAGGCCTAACAGGTGAGGCTTGAATTAGCGTCACTTGGAGCTAGCTGACTTCACTTGATGGAACGGGTTGGAGCTAGATTGGGAGTTGGCGTTTAGTCAAGATTACACCAGTCTGGATATTCTCAGCTACGTTGATGGAATACCCCCCTGCCCACAGCCCCCATTGATATTATTTTGCGTGACGGACGCTTCGTATAATAACATAACAATATACTATTTATGGTGTTATGTCATCGTGTCATTTCTGTCTCTACATGGTCACGCGTTAACAATTCTCCTCTGCTCTCTGTATCGCGCACGGCGGAGCTCCGCCACACACACAGGTGAGCACGGTAGAGCGGCTTGGGCCGCATTTTCCTGACCAAACCTGACCCGAGCCTGGTGCCGTTTGTCAGCTGACAAAGTTATTGTGTGTGTAAATAACAACAGACTGCTGTTTTGCACAGACAAACACGCTGCTCGCACAGCACGGCACTCGGTGCTGAGATTGTGTTGTTATGCGTTCAGGCGTTGTCACGTAAATAACAACTTCCAGCACTTAAAAAGGTCATAGCATAAAACAGCAGCATGTCAAGTGACTTTTTACTTTTGTTATATTCAATAAAATTGTATTTTCTTAAATCTTGAGACACCTCATATGTAACCTAGACAGACATTTCACCTGCTCATACTGTGCACACATGTACTGTATGTACTTAGTCCTAAAGAGCCCTTCTGGTGCCAGTATACATAGAAACAGAATAGTTTTGTTTTTATTAAATTGATTTTGGCTTTACTGTTGTATGTGTTTGTTTTTTAAATTATTTTTATTACATTTTAATTTGTTTTTTAATAGTTCATTTTTTTTATTAATTATGTTATATATTTTATGATCTACATATTATTGTATCATTACATGACAGCTGAGAGTGTGTAAAAGCACTGGCAGAAATGTCTTTTAGGTGTCTGTTCTTGTCTTGTCATTTTTTGATCATAGATGGAGCTAATCCTCACCTTAATCCTGCTACAGACCAGGATTACCCGGCAGCATAAATTACCATGGTTACTAGGCTGGGATTCAGGTTAACCACCTTGATGGAACGGAGTTGTGGCTCAGTTTGATGGAACGGAAACCGGAGTTTAGCTTGATGTATCAGTTTTAGCCAGAACCATGGTTTCCATGGTTACCAATGTGAGGCTAATCTTAGCCACTTTGATGGAACAGAACTCTGGCTCACATTATAGTCAGACTTGGCCATTTAAGCCTGGATTTGCCAGCTTGATGGAATACCCCCCAGGCCATTGTTACACAGTGTGTGTCTGTGACGTCAGGCAGAGAGACAGCTGCATTAGAGCCAAAGGAGCACGTTTTAAAATACATTTATTTTATCAATTAGTTATTAACTTTTACTATTTTTAGCAACTTCGGGCAAGTGAGTTTTTAGTTTACATGCCCGACCTTGAGTTTTACTTGCCCCGGGCAATCAGGCAATCCTCATTGTTGAGCCCTGGTGTTAAGCAAAGGCTAGAGAGAGAGAAGGAGAGAAGGTGCTCGGTGTGTTATAGGAGGTGTATTAAAGGAGGTCCCCCGGCAGACTAGGCCTATGTCAAGCCTGAGCCAGCCCTAACTATAAGCTTTATCAAAAACGAAAGTCTTAAGTCTAGTCTTAAGACTTTCCTAATACAGATGCATTTACATTTTCTCTTTTACCTGTTGTAGAGCATTGGTCAAAATATTGTCTGAAAGTTTATTAAAAAAAAGTTGAAATGCAGCAGAGTGAACCAAAAACAAGTTCAGATTTAGTTACATTACACTCTCTGTACCCTTTATGACACAAATGTTTCTAGCAAAGCAGAAATTGCCTGAATTTAAAAAGAATGTGTTTTCTTCTTGTGACAAGCCATAATAGGTCCTCCAAAAGTCTCACTGGCTGGATGTGGCAACTGCATTCAAATCAACATTTCACTCCCTGAAGCTGACAGGAACTCAAAAATCATTGATATCAAGGAATTCTATGGGGCTCAGTTTAAAATCTATTGGAAGAAAGATAACCAATCAATGGTAAGACATCCATTTCTCACCTATATCAAAGCATATGTTTCTTGTAATGATTCTGAACTGTACATGACTATGTTCTGATGGAGTGTTAAATTTAATTTAGTTGCTCTACACAACCGCTAAATCAAATATCCTAGTTGTAGAACTTAGAAATAGTTTTATAGGTTAGGGTAAACCCTGAGTAAACAGAGGCAATGAATTACAGCAAGTTGGATATTCGATATTATACAATACTGGACCCACTGTAAAATTAAATTACCTAAAAATCACATCAAGTTTTGTTCTTATTCTTTTGGGGGATTTTTTGCATGCTTTTCAGTGTGATTGTTCCCCTGAAAATTAAACATCTAAGGTTATATTTATTTACTAATAGACCCTTTTCACAGCAGACATTTTGACTTGTCAAAGCAGCAGAAAATCACAGGTGTAAATCATGGATGCATTGAGAGACCTGGATAGAGCATTGAAGGTGGGATCCCATTGATTCCCATTAAAGTTGCTCAGTGGTGCATTAAGCGAAAAAGCTCTATTTCTACAGTATAAAAATTACCTGGATGTTTAGCGCTACTTCCACATCACGGGGCTCATAGAGCAACAGCACTACAGTTGACGGAGCCAACTTCCAATTTAGTGCCAACTTGATTTCGCGAAGGCCCGCTTGAAACTGAAGGAATTATTATTATTAGGGCCAGAGCACCAACCTCGCTGCAAGGACCCTATTGAAACTGAAGGAATTAGGATTATTTTTCCTGAAAGTAAACTGGCCATTCATTGCTGCTTGCAGCTTTAATTATTAGGGCCTGAGCACCAAGCGGTGCGCGGACCCTATTGAAATGCAAGGAATTTCTATTCTTCTTTTTCCTCTTCTTTCTCCAAATGAATTACCTTTTTGACGTAACTTACTCAAATAGTCATGAAACTTTGCACATGCATCAGACCTGCTTTAAAAAATTGATATTTTAAGGGTCTTATACTCAGGTGCCAAAAAATGGCTCAGTAGTGCCCCCTACAAAATTTCAAAGAAACAGCCCCCGAAGTTGCTTTTAGCTAAATGTACAAAACTTGGTAGGCACATGTAACACCCCAAGCTATACAAAAATGTCTCTTGGAACCATACCTTAAAGGGATAGTTAGACATTTTGGCAAATTCGCCTATTGCCGTAATCCCTATAGTCATATGAGTAGGTACATTACCTTTAATTGTCAGTGCCTGTTGTTCTGAGATCGGTGGGGCAGAGCTGCCCGCTGCTCAGCGCACAAAATGGAGGTGAACGGTACAGCCCCCTCTCTCCCTCAAAACTAATCAAATACACCATCAAATGACTTTAAAACGCTCTTGTGGACAACTTGTAGCTTTCACATTCACCATGCTATGAAATAATAATGTAATATTACGAGACAGAGTTGTTTTGAAGCCAAATGCACAGCCGGATCTACATTCCAGACATACAGTACTTTATTATTATATTTGCACAAGGACAGTTTATTCCTATGTGTATGTTGGATTATAGCTACTTAATGTATTACATACATACATACATACATACATACATTCACTGGCCACTTTATTAGGTACACCTTTGCAATCTAATACAATCCAATACAACAGCTCTGCCACACATTCTACGTTTACGAAGCTATTACATTTTCAGTTTTTGTTGACATTGTCAGAAAGGTGATTATTCTACTTTATTTTTGAGGTCGTAGTGGGTGGTGCTGATGTACTGGAGTGCAGTATATTTAAAAGTGTTCCTAATATTTTGTCCCCCTCAATTAGACAAAACCATTCACTATGACCTCAATAATAAACAAAGTAGAATCATCACTTTCTAGACAATGTCAACAATAACCGAAAATTTAGAAGCTTCGGGGAAAAAATCATGGTACAGCCGTTCTACTGGATTGCATTAGATTACACAAAGTGGCCAGTGACTGTATGTTACATACATATGTTGATGGTGGGATGAGACGAGAGTACGCCTCAAAATTAATCACCGGAACACGGGTAGAACATGCTAACTCCACACTCAAAAATCACCACAACATCAAATGTTCTCTAGCAGTCTGTTTATTCCCAACAATTAGAAGTAATGCCAGTCACTTCACTATGTTCTCTGGGCAAGCACTTAACCATAACATTACCACAACAACATTTGCATTTTAGCCTTATTTACCATACTTGGGTTGTAGGCTAATGTTACTCAACATGGAGGTAACGTTACAGCAGAGAAATTGCTGAGCAAAATACACAACGATCACTTACCACATCTGCTCGTTTTGTGATGCCGATGGTATGGTAGTATCTTCTATCCAGCTTCTGCGCTCCATCCTTTCACTGCAGTCCTCCGGTAAAAAATGGTTGGAGCAAACAAACATTTTCCGGACCATTTCCACAGGTGTGTTGGGGTCGATGTCCAGCACAAATAGCCATTGTTTCATCCTGTCCGTATTTTTGGTTGGTACTACATGAAACTTCATTCTGCTCCATGTCTTCAGCTTGTTACCGCAACCTTTTACACTACATGTGTAAACCATGATTTACAACAGCACTCTGTAAACTTTTATCAAACCTTCTGGTGCGTCCAGCTGACGATACCGCAAATGCAAGGCTGCAAGCAATAACTACAGCACTGTCTCAGGTGCGCACTGTGTCACTCCGGCCAGTGGTTTACTCAAGAAAGTAGTTCCGGGTATTTGCTTCATGTGTTGTAATGTTACTTAATTATATATTATTATTTCATAGCATGGGGAATGCTCAAGCCATGTGTTGTCCACAAGAGCGTTTTGGAGTCATTTGATGGTGTATTTGATTAGTTTTGAGGGAGAGAGGGGGCCTTACCTTTCACCTCCACTTTGTGCGCTGAGCAGCGGGCAGCTCTGCCCCACCGATCTCAGAACAGCAGGCACTGACAATTAAAGGTAATTTACCTACTCATATGACTATAGGGATTACGGCAATAGGTGAATTTGCCAAAATGTTGAACTATCCCTTTAAACCCAACAGGAAGTCAGCCATTTTGTATTAAAGGTGTAATTTTTGTGCATTTTTGGCCATTTCCAGGGGTCGTATTTAAACGAAGTCCTCCTACTAGAAATTTCATCTGATCGACTTAAAAGTTTTTCAGTCCCACTGAAAGACATTGGACATCAGAGGTTGCTTAAAGCTTGAGTTTTCATTAAGCGGTGTGACTGTGGCGAGGCGTCAAACATATGTGTTTCGCCATGAAACAAGACAGGGTTTATAACTACAGCATACAGGTCCACTATGCCCCAAATTTCACTTTTCATGACAGTTCCACCCTGAACACATCTACATGCCAATAATTAGGGGCCGGGCAGCCTAAGCTGCCAGGACCCTATTGTTCTGCTGCATGTTCTTCTTCTTCTTCTTCTTCTACTTCTTCTTCTTCTTCTTCTTCCGAGGAAATCCTACTTCCCATGCACGAAAAATGATCAAACTTTGCACAAAGGTCCAGTCCCATGCCAGCTGCAAAAACAGGCCAATAGTCCTGATGGTGGCGCTAAAGCAAGCCTCTAAAGTTCAAAATTTTGAAAATTCACAACAAATCAACCATATGTGCTAAAGATTTGCAACTTCCACCAAAATGTAGCTCCAATACTGACAAAACTTTTGTACACTGAAACCTGTTGCAAATTATGAAGTCCATCACTCTGTTTTTTTTTTTCAAAAACTGTAAAACTTTTTAAACTTATCCACAATTTTTGCTCAATTGGCACCAAACTTGCTACAGAGCATCTTCAGACTGTCCTACACAAACGATCCACACAGATTTTTGATTTATCAAAAATTGAGCCTACAGTGCATCAAAATGTTTGACTGTAAACTGTACTGTAAACATATACTTGCAAATTCTTGCTAAATACATTTTCAATGTTAATTTAAAAAAATGACAAAATTTTGGAGTCATGGTAGATGATGTTTGGAAAATATCAGAATTTTATCTCAAAAACTGAACTTTGTACAGCATTTTGAATTTCGCTCTCATGCCAACAATTGTAGTCAATGCAAAAATGGCATTTTTAAACATCAGTTTTTCACTTATGGAGCCAATAAATCACTGTTAAAAACAAATTACCAACATCTCCATGCTGTCCAGATGCAATTTGTGTATTTTTGGATTTTTGTCTTAATATGCTTGACTTAGTCAATTTGTGAAGCCACACATGAACTGTCACTTGCCAGTTAGCTCAGTGAGATAGAAGACGGACCTTAGTCTCAGAAGTTGTGAGTTCAAGCCTAAGATAAGGCACAACGGACATTCTAATGTGAAAATCCTATGTTCAGGCATCATGCTATGTGGATTAAAGACTACTAAGGTTAATGCCATTATGATCCAGGCAGTTTCGCGGAGAGACAAATACTCTTTATCAACACTTTTCCCTGTTATCCCTTGTCTCTTTTCCCTGTTTTTTATGCTTAGCCTGATTTTATTTTATTTGTGCAGTTTTGCTGCTGAAAGGTAATGTTGATTTCCTTTTAAAATGAAGCTGTAATGGTGCATTTACAATTTTACAAATAGGCCTATCTCTGCTATGAATCATTTCATTATTGATTAGCATTCCAGTTATTTTCTATATTAAATGTTTGTCTATAAAATTATGTAAAATTCACATTACGTTTCCCCAATTCCAATCTGGCATCCACAAACATCTCACATTGTCTGACTAAAGGTCCAAAACCATGATAAAGCAAGATTTGAGGAGGATATCCTCAAATCTGCGAAGGTAACTCCAACACTGATGCCTGAAACAATCAATCCATCCTGAAATAGCTGTGGATTAATTATGTGTTTGACTTATTGATTTATTGACTAATCACTGCAACTGTAGAATTCCTATAATGAGCTAGAAGAAGTTTTGAACATATATATACCGCAGAGTTGTCTCTTGCTAATTAGCTCAGTAAGATAGAGCATAGTCTCTTATGCTTAGAATGCCACCTTTTTTCATCTTCCTACACTCTGCTTGTTGCTCAGAATTGCCTAATTTTGCCTAAAATTGCCCGGCCCTGACCATTGCTGCGCAGCAGCTATAATTAGTGATTGTTATAGCACCCCCTACTGACAAAAGGTAATTAGATAATTTATACTGTGATGTACATCTTCTACAAAGTTCACCAGATTCACCTGAAAATTGGCCAAAACAGCCATAAGACCTTTGTGATGCTTTATGAAATCTGTGAGTTTTCGTCGAAGGGTGTTGCCATGGCAGCGTAGCAAATTTCTGTGTTTCGACAAGACAACATTAACTGCTGTAACTTGACATGACATGGTCAGATCTTTGGAAAATTTCACACATATGACAGTCATGGCTCCCCTTACCATTTGGTCAGTGCGCCCTCAGAAACTCTGACATTATTAACATTTCATTTCTGTCATAGGGCAGCTGTGTTTCTCCTGGGTGAGAATGTGGGGAAGGGAGAGTAGCTGGCATAGTGTTGTGTAATATCTGAGTCACATTATTTGTTCCCAACAGAGCCAGGACTGTAAAAAAAATCAAAGTCCAGGCACTCAGGTCGGTTTGGAAAAATGAAAAAGCCTTTATTTAATGGGCAAGAGTCATTAAAAACACCAACACCGAGCCAGGGCTATGTATAAACACTGGATTTTTTTTTAATCAGTGCACAAACAGAACAGACAGCTGATGGACTATGTTGAGATATTTGCTGAATTTGACAGTGTAGTGAATTAAAATCACTGACTGCAGCTTTAGCGGTATTAATTACACCTGTTATTTTCCTGCTTTGAAAAGTTGGTCTGCTGTGAAAAGAGATTATCAGAGTCTAAGATTCAAAATACTTATCTCTCTTACCTAGATTCAAGATACTTATCTCTCTGGCCTCTCAGGTTTAACTGAACATTATATGATAATTTCTGCTTCCAGAGCAGCTCTGCCTCAATTAAAACAACAGTAGAACTAAACTCCAAACTCTTCACATTGGAAATGGTGCTATCTGTGAGGTCAGTGCTCTGCATGTTACTTTTTGGTCACATAGTGGCTTATATCTCCAAAAGTATTTTCATGATCCCATAGGTATCATCCAACTGCTTGGAAAGATATAATGATTGTTCAGGGGGACACCAAGATTTAAAACCAGTATTGAAACCAAATCAGGCAGTAACATATGAAGTGCTGGGGTCACAGACGAGGCTCAAATGGAAATCATTTAACCAAGTTATTTCTCCACATTTAATCTGCAGAAGTCCTTCGTAACACAAAACAAGAGTTATACTGTCGACAACCTACAGATTGGCGCAGAGTACTGTGTACAGGTGGACACAAAGATTAACGTGAATAAACACACTGTGCCATCCGCTTGGCATTGCACCTTCACCAGCATTGTGGAACCACCCAGAGGTGAGCTGAACTTTCAGAGCTGATGTTTGTGATGTAGTGACCGTTTTATTATGAAGACGCTGAACAGAAATCTTAAGGTAAGGGGCTCACCTGACACATGTGTAATACACTTGTAATGTACTTGGATACATGTTGGAATCAGAAAGAATTCATTTTCATGTATTAGAGGTGGACGTGTTAGGGGCTGCTGTTGCTTTCATCTGCTTTCCCTGCCATGACAGTTTGGAAATCCTCTAGCGTGTTTTCCTCCAAGGAAACAACTGTATTGTTACTGAGGAGGTGATTTGGCCCAGCTGCAGAACATGTTCACATTATTTGACTAAAAAAATGCAGAGAGAGAGAGGATGGAGAGTGATTTTCTATTGACTCTGGGTGCTTTCTTCTCTCTCTCCTCCTCTCTGTTCTGCTGTCTGTGCTCTCTCTCCTCTCTGTTCTGCTGCCTGTGCTTTCTCTCCTCTCTGTTCTGCTGTCTGTGCTCTCTCTCCTCCTGCCTGTGCTGATCCACTCTGGATGCTTTCTTCTCCTCTCTCTCCTCCTCTCTGTACTGATCCTGTCTGAATGCTTTCTTCTCCTCTCTCTCCTCCTCTCTGTTCTGCTGTTGTGCTCTCTCTCCTCCTGTCTGTGCTGGTCCACTCTGGATACTTTCTTCTTCTCTCTCTGCTCCTCTCTGTTCTGCTGTCTGTGCTATCTCTCCTTCTGCCTGTGCAGATCACTCTGAAAGCTTTCTTCTCCTCTCTCTTCTCTCTCTCCTCCTCTCTGTTCTGCTGTATGTGCTCTCTCTCCTCCTCTCTGTGCTGATCCTCTCTGGATTCTTTCTTTTCCTCTCTGTGCACTCGGTTCTCTTCTTGGTTCTCCGCCCTGTTCTCTCTGTCATCCTTTCTGTCCTCCCTGTCCACTTGGTTCTCCACTCTGCCCTATCTCTTCTCCTCTCTGTTCTCCACTCTGATCTCTCTGTTTTCCTGTCTTTCTACGCAGTTCTGTCCTCTCCATTCTCCACTCTGTGCAGTTCCACACTTCTTTCTATCCTCCTCTCTTTTCTGTCCATTCTCATCCTCTCTCTCCTCACTGTCACATGGCTTAGGGTTTGGTTTTTTTAACAAATTAATCTGATGTATTCTGGAGAAAATGTTTTCTTTTTGACATCTTTTTTTCCCTCTTCTGACACTTTCTGACTTGTTTCATTGATTAGACCTTATTGATTAAATTACATTATAATGCTTGAAGATAATTTGGAATGAAGGGTTTGAATTACTGCATGTGATTATTATCAAATTCTAGGCTAGCAAGAGTAAAGTAGCAACAACAAATAAATACTAGATGACATAAACATGTGAGGTCATGTACTCTTCAAATAAGTGAATAAAGCGCTGCATAATGTAACATTATTTGATGTGGTTTAAGGCTTCAAGTCACGGAATAGTGTTCAGATAGATAAAGGGATGCTCTTATTGCCCAGTGCATTATGTATATATATATATATACATATATATATATACACACACATATATATATATATATATACTGTATATACATATGTATATATATATATACATATGTATATACTGTATATATAAATACCCACCTGAATCAACTCTAGTGTACAACATACAGATGCATCACCATAATATATGTATGTGTGTATATATACGTATATACATATATATATATATATATATATATATACACACACACACACACACATATATATATGTGTGTATATGTACGTATATGTATATGTGTATATCTACATATGTATGTGTGTATATATGTATACATGTATATATACATATATATATATATATATATATATGTATATGTCTGCTGTGTTAATATGTTTACCATGCTGTTTGGGGCTTCTTCTATTTTTTTCTCTTTGAATTTTTACCGAGGTCAGGACCTCGATGACCTTATAGCTGAGGCGTGTATAGTTTTAAACATGTTTACAGCAGCTCAGATGTTCTGCAAAGAGCAGATGATGTCTCCTTTTAAAATGAATTCACGTTTCTGGAAATGTTAATAGTCTGACAGCCTCTGTGTTGCCTTATGTTATAAAGTGCATACTAATTTGGCTGTGAAATGATCCATACATTAACCATATGGAGCTAAATACAGCCATAATGCCATAGGCAAAAAAACAAAATATGGTCCAGTGTTTTGCATGTTGTATTTCTTTTTTTATTTCCTAAGTTTATTTTATTCACATTTGACTAGTTACATTTGTCTATTCAATCCTGATGTTGCCATATGATCTGGCAGTATGTTGCAATAGCAGGTACAGTATGCCCAAACTCACAATCACTCATATACTAGGCGGTTACAGGGTGTTTTTGGGTGAAGACAAGGGTAGACTATTGATAGGCACTGAAAGTTATCACACCATCACAGGCGAGGAAATGACCTCAGGAAAATGTCAGTTTGCCAGTGCAGAGCTACACTCCTTGCCATGCTCTTGTGCTACGACCCAGCTCTGAAAGGGAAAGGGAAACTACATAAAACCAGGGGCCTCTCAGAGAGCCCCTAACTTAGCCTAAACATTTTTAGTAAGGAGACCTGGTTTAGGAGTGATTTAGAAAAGTTTTCATAGCAACTCTGAGCAAGGAAGAGACAGAAACGTTTACGTAAACATTTAGTATTGTGATTATTTTCATTTCTGGCATTATATTGTTAGGTGGGAAGTGTGTGTATCAAAATCACGTAGAAAAAAGCAAGCACTCTCAAAAACTAAATAAACTCACAAGGTGCATGGCCAAAACAGTTAAAAAGGGAAAAATGCCAGCACTCTCAAATGTCCTTTTAGTTCAGTTTAATAATCCAGCTTGGATGGCAGTACCAGTGCACAGATGTTTCAACAGTAAAGTCTTCTTCAGTGCGAAGAAGACTTTACTGTCGAAACATCTGCACCCTGGACCAGGTGCCGCTATAATCAGGATCCCCGGCTCATCAGACAGGAAGCGAGGGGTGGGGTTGGGCAACAACTCAGGAGGTGGAACCAATTAGGTGCAGGGGACCACATACCGTAGTGGCACACATATCGGTTACACTTTGTGACATGGCATAGACAGAGCATGACATAGAGCAAGACACTTCCTGAAGGATTCATGTGTGCATCCATTCATGTGTGTGTGTGTGTGTGTGTGTGTGTGTGTGTGTGTGTGTGTGTGTGTGTGTGTGTGTGTCTTCAGACCCTGTTAATTTACTCGTAGTTGCTGCTCTTCTGATTTTTGCTGTCGGGTTCCTGATGAGCTCCATGTTCTGCCTCCACTACACTGGATTCCTTTGTGAACTGAAGTCAGCTCCGCCCAGTATGCTCATTGTAAGAAACTTGTCTGTCTGTCTATCTATCTATCTATCTATCTGTCTATCTATCTATCTAGCTATCTATTTATCTATCTATCAGAAAGTAGGCAGAATTTGAACATTTCTTCTTCTTTCTTTACACTAATTCTGTCACCTTTTGACTCACACTTGAGAGCGACACCTTGAATCAAGACAGAAGCAAAGTGACACTTTGCTTCTATCTTGATTTCACCTCTTTGTCCAGCACCTGGTGCCTAAACAGGTTTTTGGATGTGCACACAGCCCTTCTTCTTTGTTTGAGCAACACCTTGAATACCATTCACAAACAGTACAAATATCTAAGACTTATAGTGACTCCTGAATTATCTCAGCCTCATAAAGTGTATATCTGGATCGTCAAATAGCATCTGTGTGCAAATTTTTTTGCAATTTTCCAAAATTGACAATGCCTTATACGAGGGTTGCAGCAGTATAGCTACTTGTTTAATGGTATACCATGGTATAAAAAATACTATGTGCAACCTCAATTCCAAAAAAGTTGGAACGCTGTGTAAAACGTAAATATAAATAAAATGCAATGATAAACAAATCTTTTTTGACCTCCAAGTTATTTAATGTTCAAACTGAGATTTGTCATTGCTTGTCGAGACGTTAGCCGCAGCATGACCGGAGGGAAGCACAGTTAGTCTCCGCTAGCTTCCCAACTAGCCCCGGCTCTCTGTTTGGATCCAACCGGAGCACCGAGCCCTGGTATGTTATTCAGGTTAATGTGGGAAGAAGCAGCATGTTTATCGGGCAGGTGAGTGAAGCTGGGTGAAATGGAGGCTGCGGAGGAAACACCGGGATGGGTTTGTCTGGAGCTTGAGTTATTAGCGACTCGGTCCCAGCAATGGGTCAGGCGTTACGGTTGTGTTAAGTGAGTAAGTTAGCCCGGCAGCCCAGCTAACATTTGCAATTAGCATTGTAAAATGTAGCCTCCCTGCGATGCTACATTTTTAATATATTTGCTGAGCCAATATCAGCAACATCCAGAAACACCGCAGACTTCTCTGGGCCCGGGCTTATATGAGATGGACTGACACGAAGTGGAAAAGTGTGCTGTGGTCTGACCAGTCAACATTTCAAATTGTTTTTGGAAATCATGGACGCCTAGAGACGCATATTACTAACTTGTCCAACAACGAAATACTGCGCCGTTGACTTTAGACCAGGGGCCTGTATCACGAAGCAGGATTAATGTCTCAGCGAGGTAACTTCAGGGTTAACACTGGGTTTTCGGTCTCATGAAGCCGGTTCAGTTCTTATCGGGGTAGATCACCATGGTAACTTACTCAGCTGTTCGGAAAAAAATGACTCCACTGACAGAAATGCAGCCCAGTCATGACGGGAAGTTTAATTAATTTGATTGATTTTGATTTGAAAGTTTATTTTGAACATTAAAAAAGAAAAGAAAGCAGCAACAACAACAGACAATGAAAAGATTGTTCAAAAGGGAGTGGAAAGATGTCCAAATTTCATCCCACCCCTTCATAAGAAAGAAACTGATCATTTGCGGACACTTAATAGCACCATTAATTAGTGCCAACATTTTGTTTTGTTGGAGGAAACGATCCCTGTTAAAGATAATGGGCCTAACTGACAGCTTTGCTGCTGAAAATGTGGAAAGTAGCCTATCATGTATACACTTCATGGTGTTTGAGGGATTTTCCTTTTTGTTTTTTAAAGAGGGAGACTAGGTTTATTTTTGCGCAGCTGTTAATTTCTAACACAGCTCAATATCAGGATGATTTTATTCAGACTGTCAATTTGGTGTTGATATGATTTAATTGTGGCGTCAGCTTTAAGCTTTATTGTAGCATATATAACATTAAGACAAAGAAGAACAGTTTATCAGACACAATGATGTTAGACGATAATTGTAATACATTGTAATTGTAATTCATCTGCGCAGCATTGATTTCATGGGATTCAAGGGTGTGATCAGTGTCAGATGTACAGGTACTGTAGCTTCTTGAACCAGTGATGAGTAATTTAACCTACAAATAATTTTATTTGCTACCTTGTTTTGTCTTGATTTTAACCTCTGTCCTCCTCTATTCCTTCTTTCCTGACCCGTTTTTTTTCTTTCTCTATTATGTGATTTCATTGATGTTTTGACAGGGGAATTTCTTTGATAAGCTTTCAGTGGCTTCAAACCTCTCCGGCACTTTTCTTTTTTTAATCTTGTAAATTTTATACTGTCTGTTTTTAACATTATGTGCAAATAATAAATAAACTAATCTAAACTAAAACTAAACATTATTCATCCCGTTATGCGTTGCCACGCATGTTTCCTCCTCCTGCAGCTGCCACGGTGTTGGCCTTTTCTGTAATGCTGCTTTTCTCCTCCTCATATTTTAGCAGAATTAATGTCTGATCCTCACGAGAAATGCTATTTTTCCCCTCACATACGGCGCTCTGTGAAGACGCTCAGTGATGCTCAGTGACGCTGTGCTTCTCTCATGATTGTGATTGGCCCGCTGCGTGTGCGTTCACGGCTCTTGATAAAGCAACCCTGGGTTGAGTTACCGAGTTGACATCCAGCGTCGTGATACCGATTATCCTGATTGCCATTGTTAGGGTTAGTCAACCCAGGATAGGTCTGGGGGTGCGTCCCAAGTCTCTTATTTTATACTGCTAACTCCTTACTTGAACCGGAAGTCGTTCGAGCTCCGCCATCTTTAAGGCCGTCTCATGTCTCTTATTCCTGCCAGTAAGGAGTTAGCGTTAGGCGTTAGGAGGGATCTGTTAGGTGTGATGAGTAAGGTAACACGAGAGGTTCCTAACGGGAAGTCTTTTTCAGCTTGAGGCTCTGACGTATAAATACCCGCCCCCTACATCTGGCTCATTTGAACGAGATGGCGGAGAAACAGCGCAAGTGTACCCATTACATGCATTCTTTGCAATGAAACGCTGTAATTCACATGCCTACGTGACTACAAAGAGTAACGTTAATGATATTTCCTGCAAGACTGTCATGTTGTAATTAAGTTTATTTCGTTCTCAACCTGTTGCGTTGTTCAGCGGACTGTCTGTGATGTGTGACTGTTAAATGTGCAGCTGCTCATGTCCAGAACCACACGTGTTGCTATAACACCAGGGGCCTGTATCACGAAGCGAGATCAACCTTTCCTGGGTTACCCAGACCTATCATGGGTTGACTAACCCTAACAATGGCAATCAGGATAATCGGTATCCCAACGCTGGATATCAACTCGGTAACTCAACCCAGGGTTGCTTTATCAAGAGCCGTGAACGCGCACGCAGCGGACCAATCACAATCATGAGAGAAGCACAGCGTCACTGAGCGTCACAGAGCGCCGTAATTGAGGAACAAAAGTATTTCTCGTGAGGATCAGAGATTAACTCTACTAAAATATAAGGAAGGAGAAAAGCAATATTACAGAAAAGGCCAACACCGTGGCAGCTGCAGGAGGAGGAAACATGCGCGGCAACGCCGTCTCATGTCTCTTATCAGCAATCCTCACTCCTCACTCCTAACTCCTGACTCCTTAAATGTTTTCCAAAATGGGAGGGACTAAACAGTTAGGTTAGGTGGCTAGGTTAGGTGGTTAGCAATAATTTTAAGAGACTTGGGACGCACCCTGGGCAACCCAGGAAAGGTTGATCTTGCTTCGTTATACAGGCCCCAGGTTTTTGTTGGTCACTGGCGCATTTGCTTTTTACGTCATCTGACTAGCAAAGCGTCATGACTGCGCCTGACCACTCCTCATTTTTAGACCAACACACCCAGAGAAGCGCAAGTTAATTTCCTAGTGAGACGACTAGGGCACTGGGCGTGAAAATGACTACGTCTGTATCTAAATAGCAATGACACTTGTGACATGGATTATGCGCCCTCCGCCGTCCACTTTATACAATCTAAATAGGTATAACTATGAGTTTGAACATTGTCTTTATAGTCTACTCAATTGAACATAGGTCAAAAAAACAATTTGCGTATTATTGCATTATGTTTTTATTTACGTTTTACACAGCATCTCAACTTTTTTGGAATTGGGGTTGTGCATTTGCTCATCTATAATATTTGAAAAAAACAAACAAACAAAAGAAACACAACCGGACCAAGAATCTCACCTGCACATCTCCTGTCCTCCTTAACTATTTTACACATACAGTACTTCCATTAAAAATGCTTTCTATTTTAAATATTAAAACAATGTTTGTTCAAACAAAAAAAATAAATATTTTCATTGATTTAAGGGTCATTGTTACTAATAATAATAGCTGTGTAATACGATATATGCTGAAACCATGATATTTTCCAAGAAGCCTATAGTAAGAATCTCATACTGTTGCATCCTTACTTCATACTCTGACAGTGTACAGATTGATACCCCAGCTTTTTGTTGGTGAATCACTCACTAACTGCTGGAGAAACTGTAGCTTCAATTAAGCCCTCAAGTTTCAAACTCAACATTAGCTGTCTTAGATCACTCCCAGCACCATAATTTGATTTGGCTGAATAGACAATAGATACCCTAGTGTATGGTGCATCTTTGAGTTGGGATATGTATTATACTGTGTCACTGTCATCTTCCCCAACTTCTCCTCCCTCCCTCTGTCTCTTTGTTCCCTCTTTGCTCCTATAGGAGGCTCTAAGCCAAGGCTACACCCTGACACCAGAGAGGACAGTCTCTGACAAAATCTGCATTAGCATAGAGACTGAGAAACAGAGGAGGCACAACAATCCCACAACTCCACAACCTGCCACCAAGGGCACAAACTCTGATGAGGAGGATGAAGAGGAGGAAGAGGAAGGGGTCAACGTCTACATGGAAAGAGATGCAGAGCTTTCCTCGCTTGACAGTTCCTGCCAGGACTCTATTGATGTGTCGTGTGTGAGCAGTGAAGTAGCTGCTTCAGGGAACTCTAGGGATTTGACTGTGGAGGCTGAGGTGCCGGACACAGAGTTTGAGGTTGAAGTCACACATGGGTGGTTTGATCTAGACGGGGCCAAAGCTGAAGATGCAGAGGTTTCTTTCATGCCTGAGGGTCACACTGGAGTCAAGGGACATGTCACAGATGAGGTACAAGAGGAGGAGGAAGATAAAGAGGTAGTGTGTGACAGCTCATGCAATATCAATTTGTTCTCAGTCACCCTCGCTGCATTGACTGTAAGTGAGGAAGGGGAGGAGGAAGAGTCGCAGAATACAAGTGGGTCTCACACAGACTCTTTGAAACTCTCTGATCTGGAATTTCTACTGCCCTCAGACTCAAAACAGACCTCGAGGCACACAGATTCACAGACTGAGTCAGATCATCAGACAACTATGGCACTAATGCTACCTACACAAAACTTTACTGCAGCTGGCTATGAAGGCAGATGTGCAGCCACTTTGCGTGGCTTTCTCAAAACCTGTGATGGTGTGAGACAGCATGAAGAGACAAAAGAGGAGGAGGAGGAGGAATTCTCAGGATACATGGCACACACATGATGTGTTGCTGTATTTGTATGAGTATCAATAATGAATTAATTCCCAGCAAGTGCATTCCTTTTTATTTGAGGAAAATTCAAACAGAAGAATTTAAATGTAACTGCCTTTGCACCCTACTGAGGTTGAGAAGAAGGTACGGGTACACCTGGCAGGACTGAGAGGCTCAGGAGGAGCTTCTACACTCAGGACACAAAGATACTGAATGGTGACTGCTTTATTCTAAACATTAACATTTATTCATTTCTACCACTAGGAAATATTGAAGAAACTGACAACTATTCATTTTACTCAAATCATATTTTATGATTTCATGTAACAAATAAAATGATTAATTAAGTTGTTGGCATAACCTATTCATGTCTTGTAAGTCATAATTATGAGAGTTATGAAAGTTTGAGAGCTCAGATGCATCAGGGAACAGCCTGAAAAGTCAAACAAACACCTACCTACCTACCTTATGGTAGAAAATGTTGTTTAGTTATGATATGGTTATCTAATTATTTTTCATAGTAGACATTTTGACCTGTCAAAGTAGGATAAGTGCAGCCATTATTAATGACACAGGGTTCCTACGCAAGTATGGAAAGTATGTAAAAGTATGGAAATAAATTTGATCAATTTCCAGGCATTAAAAAGTATGGAAAATAAAAAACAAAATATGGAAAAATATTTATGTTTCCAGAGTCCAGACTATTACCACTGTTCTAAAATACTGTTTTCTAAAATAGAAAATTAGGTATTTCCAAAAAATAATTTAATCAATCCAGATCGTGTTTTATGCCGGGCCAAGCACAGTTTGTGTGAGAGCAAATGTCTCAGAAAACATACCGCCCCTTTTACCTGATTGACAAGTGGTATGTCCAGTCCGCTGCCCCATGACCCTCCTCCAGCCCCCCACCTTATATAAATACTGGTTGGCCAAGGATTCCCAATTCACACACACAGCTAGATGCAAGCTTTGTGTGAAATCGTTTGACATCGCTGACATGGGGGAGAAGGCAATTCTGAGCCACATGAAAGGAAAAAACACCGACATCTCGTTACTGCATCGCTTGCACCCAGAGTCCCAACCTTTTTGCCTCAGCCCAGACATTGCACTTACCTGAGTTTTTATTTGCATTCCATTATGGTACTTGGCTACAATCATCTATTCAGAATAATTAAATATGATGTGAAATATGATACACTGATATATTTACTCAGATGTTGCATATTCTCTTAAAAAAAAGAAAAAAAACGCAGAGAAGTCTGGAAATTAGGGTATGGAAAAGTATGGAATTTTGAAATTCCAAATGTGTAGGAACCCTGATAACATTAACAATATCCATGGGTAAGCATGAAGGTGACGCAACATTCATATCACCATTCTAGGGGAACTGAAGCAAATCAATGGAATTCAGCCAACATTTCATTGATTACACCTGTGCTTTTGTTTTGTTAAAAAGGCCTATTTTAAATCCTTCCTTCCAGCTTCAGCTCTGCAGTTAAGCAACCATATCTAATGGTGTAAATACTCACAAGTCCCAAAAATAGTAATTGATTCCATCCCTACAATCCATGTCCATTCAATATGATCTGAATGTGGCCCTTCTTTTGGTCACTTCAGAATAGAGATGGAGTAGACCAGTGATACTTAACTTATGCCCTGTGGCTCATGATAGAGTGCTTGCCTTGGACTGTAAAAATAAAGGAAGTATCTACCATGATGTCGCCCATTGGTTTATGACTCCTGCTAAATCCTGTTTCAGGCATTTTGGGCATCGTAATCTTGTTTTGTTTTTGAGCAAGCAGTGACCATATTTGGGCGAGAGGTTGACACTGTGGAGGACTGAGGGGTGGATCTGCCTGAGAGGCTGTAGACACTATTGGCGGACAGCCTGTCACTCAAAGCAGCGGGCCCTTAATTATGTGTAACTTTAAGCCTCGATAAAATGTAAACAGGTGAGTTGTGAAAAAAATAACCCCCGTACAGTTGTTATGAAGGGGGAAATTAACTTTAGAGGCCAAAATCATCTTTTGTACCAGGCCGTAAAAAACATGTATTTCTGCTGTAAAGTTTTTTACTTTGTAAATTAGGTGCTGGAATGCATCAAAAAACATCAAAATAGAGCATGTATATATATATATTTTTTTTTTAAAGTGCCAAAGGGGGATGTGAATATCTATAAATCCTAGAAAGGCCCCTGCATACACCTGACCTGTGCAGGTCTGCTGCTACTGGATTTGCCTTGTTTTTTTGGGGGTTTTTTTTTTTCATTTCATTTGATAAATATTATTGTTTGTTTATTAAGGTAGGTCACCTGAGGGGTATTCCAGGAAGCGGGTTTAGTGAAAACTCTGAGTATGTTAACCCTGAAATGAGGGAAACTCTGGGTTTTCAGTTCCAGAAAGAGAGGTAATGGTGGAGTCGGAGCTCCATTGATGTTGGCTTTTTATTGTCGGCTTAACTCAGAGTGAACATACTCAGAGTTGACTGAACTAACTCAAATCAGCTGTTCTGGAACTGGTAACTCAGAGTTTCCCATCTCAGGGTAAATCAACTCAGAGTTCAGTGTTAGACTCAGAGTTTGTTGAACCTCCTACCTACCTGGAATACCCCTCTGATTTCCTATCAACACCCTCCTTAGATGCTGCCTTCAAATACCGCCGGACAAATTGAAATCACCGCTGCAGCCAACAAATTTTTCTATTCCCAGGATGGCGAAGGCATGACCCGCCCACTCTCCCACTGAATGGCTAGTTCGCCTTGCCTTCTTCGGTTGTGTTGGTAATGTTTAGACAAGAGGAGTGAGATTGATCAGGGTTAGGGTGGAGAATGTCAGGATAAGCCAGTCAGAGGCAGAGTAGGGCAGGTCATGTCTTCACCATCCGAAGGAAAAAGTACCTGTGACTGTGAAAAACCTGGAAGACCCATGGAAAAATCCCACAGGGCGCAAAAGACCTTTATGAGCATTTTTTTCTGTGAAGGTGCGGTCTGGTCACTACCGGTCAGCTGGCGTCTATTTTATTATTTCTTTTTATTTGTTGGTCATCTCATACTACAACAACAACAGCCTAATTTGTTTTGTGTCGCATTTTTATGTTGTTTATTATGGCTGAGCAGACAAATTTACAATTTATCTGCAAATTAAAACAACCCAGAACTGCTAATTGATATTTTGTCATTCTTTCTTTAGTATCCAGTCAGTAAGCTAAATGCCACATCGCGCCATCAAACTGTGTACAGGGTTGGCAACACTGGACTGTGACTGGATGAGAGATGGCAGAGGGAAGTGACGGAGGAGGAAGCGAATTAGGGGAGATGGAAGTAGGTGGCGGGAGGTATGAAGGTGATTGGAATATTGCCAGGAAGAGTAAGCGCAAAAAGAGGGGAAATAAATCGGAGGATAGTGATTCCGAAGGGGGAGCAGCGGTAGCAGGGGAAAGGAAAGAGGAGTTCAAGGTAATCGTTAGCTTTGCACAAGAGGGAGCTTCGTTCAGCGACTGGAATCCAATACGGCTTACTAAAACCATCAGCAAAGAAATCGGGGAGGTAAGGAGTGCTAAGATACTGCGAAATGGATCATTGCTGATTGTATGTAGGGATGGAGGAAAACAAGGGAGAGCCATCAGGATGAATAATATAGAAGGCAGGGAAGTGAAATGTACCCTGGGTAGAAGCAGAAAGCTAGTCAGGGGAGTTGCAACAGGGATTCCGGTAAGAGTATCTGATGATGATGTGAAAGAAAATGTAATAAATGCAAAAGTGAGTAAGGTCAAACGTCTGAAGACAAATAGAAATGGGATTAAAAGTGATAGTCTCTCGGTTCTGATCACCTTTGATGAAGAAAGACTCCCGGAAAAGATATTCATTGGGTATATGTGCTATGATGTGAGACCATATGTTCCCCCTCCCCTAAGGTGCTTTAAGTGCCAGAGATTTGGACATATAGCGGCGGTTTGCAAGGGAAAGCAAAGATGTGGCAGATGTGGTGGAGACCATGAATATGGCAAATGTGATGAGGGGGCAAAACTGAAGTGTTGCAATTGTGGAGGGGAACATAGCTCAGCATACCGTGGATGCGAGGTTAGTAAAAAAGCAGCAGAGGTGCAGAGAATCAGGGTTTCCCAGGGAGTGAGCTACGCAGAGGCAGCCAAAGCGGCTCTAGGAACCGTACAGGTAACAAAACAAAATGACACTAAGAACAAAGATGCAGAAAAATGCAAAAGATGTGATAAGTTGAAGGAGGAAACTCTGTTAGTGAGTAAAAATGACTTTGTACTGTTTATGGCAGATGTAATTAACTGCTCAGCACAGTCAAGGAGCCGAAATGAAAGGATAAAAATAATTGTCAGATCAGCTGAAAAGTACCTTAATGTGAAGGGGTTGAGTTGCGAAGACGTTAAAGACATTCTTAATGATGATACTCAACCATCTTAGACATGGACTGGATCCTCTTAATGGTCTTGGTCTTACTGCAGTGGAATGCAAGGAGTTTAATCGCGAATGGACAAGAGTTTAAGAAATATATTGATAACTTGAGAGAGAGATCTAATGTACTTTGTATTCAGGAGACATGGCTGAAACCACAGTTGGATTTTATTATAAAGGGGTATATTGCAATTAGAAGAGATAGGGAATCTGGAAGAGGGGGAGGAGTTGCAACATTATTCATACAGAACGGAATGAGATATAAAATGATACAAGTAAACACAGATTATGAAGTGTGGTTAGGGTATGGACAGACAAAGGCCCTATAGACATAGTTAACTACTATAATCCGTGTGAGAGGCTAAGTCTAGATATATTAAATTTTGTTGGGGGATCAGTGCAAGATAATGTAATATGGTGTGGGGATTTCAACTCACATAACTCATGATGGGGAAGTAATAGCACAGATGCAAATGGTTTAGTTGTTGGAATTTTTAGATGATCACGGTTTGGTGTGTCTTTTTTGGTGTGCCATAATAAACAACATAAAAATGCGACACAAAACAAATTAGGCTGTTGTTGTTGTAGTATGAGATGACCAACAAATAAAAAGAAATAATAATAAAATAGACGCCAGCTGACCGGTAGTGACCAGACCGCACCTTCACAGAAAAAAATGCTCATAAAGGTCTTTTGCGCCCTGTGGGATTTTTCCATGGGTCTTCCAGGTTTTTCACAGTCACAGGTACTTTTTCCCTTCCGTCTTTTTTGTGTCTATTTTCTAAGGTAGAACAGAATGTAGGGAAATCTTTGTATGCGGATGACGGGGCTCTGTGGGCAAGAGGCCGCAATGTAGCTCATGTGGGTGGGAAAATACAAGCTGCAATACTTGAGGTGGAGGAGTGGGCAAGTAAGTGGGGGTTTAGATTGTCGGTTGCAAAAACTCAAGTGATCTGCTTTTCAAGACGACATAAAATTACACCTCTCTCGTTAAAATTGTATGGGCAACAACTTGAACAGGTTAAAGTCATCAAATTTCTGGGGTCTGGTTTGATGAGAAGCTTACATGGAGCACGCATTTAGGTAAAGTTATAAGTAAAAGTAAGAGGGTCTTGAATGTACTGCGGTGTCTGGCAGGACAGGAGTGGGGAGCATGTAGATCATCTCTGCAAAATATATACTGGGCACTCATGAGAGCAATATTTGATTATGGGTGTATAGCTTATATGTCAGCAGCAGAATCAAATCTTAAAAAGCTGGATGTTCTGCAAGCTCAGGCCCTGAGAATCTGCAGTGGAGCATTTAAAACATCTCCAGTGTCAGCGATGCAGGTGGAAATGGGAGAGTTGCCTCTGCGAATTAGGAGAGTTAAACTAATGCTGGCATACTGGGTCAATCTTCAGGGGCACTGTGATAAGCATCCTGCCAAGAATATCTTAAAAGACTGCTGGGAACACAATGAAACCAATTTCAAGAGTTTTGGTTGGATTGGTGATGTGAAAGCATGAATCATAGGATTAAGTAAATTACAGTATAGCCCCACAGTTTCAATCTCTGCCATTCCTCCTTGGCTATTCCCTTTGCCAAATGTAGACCTCAATATACAGCAAAAATTGAAGGAAAAGCCAGAGAAACATCCTGTATGGTGTGTAGTCCAGAAATATTTTGACCAACATTTCTCAGATTCAGTGATTATTTTTACAGATGGATCCAAAGACCCAGATACAGGATGTGCAGGTGCAGCAGTATATATCCCGGTGAGTGAAACATATATTAAGAAAAGGGTATCAGAACATCTGTCAGTGTACACCACAGAGCTGCTGGCTATACTACTTGCGTTACAGTGGATAGAGGAGAAGGAAATACAAAAATCAGTTATTGCATCAGACAGTTTCTCAGCACTATCAAGTATTAGATCAGGGAGATCAGCATTCAGAATGGATATAGTCAATGAAATATTCCTAATAATGTACAGAACGCATGTTAAGGGCATATTCACACGGTTCATCTGGGTCCCTGCTCATGTGGGTGTGGAAGGAAATGAGCAGGTAGATATTCTGGCCAAGCAAACACTCCGAATTACACAGGTAGACATGCAAGTTCCACTAAGCAAAGCTGAAGTTAAATCATTCATTAGGAAGTATACACAATCTGCATGGCAGGAATATTGGGACATCAGTGAAACCGGAAGGCACCTGTATCAAATACAAAGGAATGTTGGTGATGGGAGGAAGATGGGCTTCAAACGTAGGGAAGAAAACATCATAACACGTCTGAGATTAGGTCATACAGGTCTCAATCACACATTGCACAAAATAGGCAAGCACCCTACTGGAAACTGCACACGCTGTAATCAACCAGAAACAGTTGAACATGTACTACTTCACTGCAAGAAATATGATACCCAGAGGAAGAAGCTTTGTCAGTCATTAAGGAAGGCAAAACACCATGATTTTACACTAACAGGGCTTTTGGGGGAATCAGCAGGCAAGATACAATATGACATTGTTAAGTTCATTAAAGAAACTGAGTTAAATAACAGAATCTAGGTTTTGTTTTTTTTCTTTACTGCCTAATCTCTTGTTCACACTCCAGTCCAGTTGGTGGCGGTAATGCACCATAAATTGGTTTGCCAACCGCCAATAATCCCCACAGAAGAAGAAGAAGAAGAAGAAGAAGAAGAAGAAGAACAACAACAAACTGTGTACACGACGTCTTCAACTAGAAGTCCCTGAAGGCAGCAGGAGCGGCAGTATTCAGTAAAGTGGATCCATTTTGGTCGTTGCTCTCGACTTTGCCTTCTACAGCTGAGGATGGTGGCTCAAGATGGCAGGCTTCCCAGGCCAGGTAGCTGTAAAATGTTACAAACAGTATGTTACTCTTGACCTATTCTGAGTAAATGCTAGCCCGTTAGCTAGCTACTGATAGATACATTTCCGGCGAGTGGGCGTCCCGAGATAAAGACGAATGTGAAGCATATCGTTTCTGGCTATGGTAACGTTAGCGTTAGATACTGTTATCTGTCTTTAGCATGGTCACTTTGAAAGCGTTCTCTAAAGAAAGTAAATAACATTGAAGTGGATGTTTTAAGCTAACTAAGTCGGGAGGTTAACACAGGCAACGCGAAGGTATTTTGCAACTCACTCACTGACAGTAACGTTAGTTGCAGTATAAGTATAGTAAATGGTTATTACCCGAGGACTGTATGCAGTCTGTGCTATTGTCATAGACTGTGTAGCCTAATATACAGCCTTGGGTATTGCAATTGTTGCAGGTCGTTTCAAAAAGAATAAATGTCAAACATGGTGTCAGTGAAAAATAACTACATAAAGTTTTATACACACTTGATATTCCTCACATTAACTACATTTATTTCACAGACGCTTTTTTCCCAAAGCGAGGTCTAATAACTGCATGGATTTGACATATGACTGGTAGCAGTATTAACTCAAGATTTGTTATGACAGATGTTCATAGAGAAAGTGAAAGCAGCAGCAGAGGCCATAGAAGTGTGGTGACTGCTTGAGAGGCTGATAGCAGTGAAGCAGCCATGGTTTGGCTGTCATGACCGCTGTCATTTGGATGCTCATATGGCTGCCTCAGGTCTTGCCAGGTGAGTACACCGTCACATGATGTGGTGCGTCTGTCTCATAACCCAGAAACCCAGTGATGTGGAGCTACATTAGGGTCAAAAGTTTTGTACTTGAAAAGATAAAATTTGAAACTGAAAATTCATGTGTTGATCTTGAATTTTAAAAAATACAACAATGTATTCAAACTAAAAATAAGTGTTTAATATTATGATATAATTTTGATTCACTTTGGTAATTCTTTTGAATGAATAATTTATTTTCACTTTCCCTTCCATATATATTTTAACATTTGCGGTCTTATTTTTTTCAGTTCCATGTTTTATCTTTTTCAGAGTCAGATCTTATTTTTTCACTTTAAATTTTTTTTTTCAGTTTCAGATTTGTATTATTTATTTATTTATTTTTCAGTTTGAAATCTGTTTTTTGACCTTTGACCCTGATGTGGCGTGGGGGACGTGGCATCAACTGAGAGGGGTGTGGAATCATAAGTGACAGTGCCCTCAGGGAATGTAAGAACTAAAAAAATTCTGACTAAACACTTATATATATACACCATATTCATGTGACTGGCAGTGTAAAAATTGATGCCAGTGACAAACTTCCATTTAGAAATCTGTTTTAGACATTTTGGCATTTTTGTGTGCTTCCAAGCAGACAGACTGTGGAACATTTAAAACAGAGTCAATGGTTTTGAATAGCACACGACACAATGAGGTTTGACAAGTATTCTCTTTTGACTTCTGACACTGTCACTGAACCAGGGCTCGGGTTTCACTTTAGGCTGCATTGTTTTTAATGGAGCCACAGAGTCCAGAATGGTTTGGCAGGAGGAGTGGAACCAGGAGCTGAGCTCCTCCGTGTCAGCAGACATTGAGTCAGAGGGGGCACAGAGCTGGTCCAAAGCAGCATAGGACTGACCAGCAGTGGAAGGGTTAAAAGTCTGACGGCGCTGAGCAGGAGCGCAAGATTTAACTGCAGTACAAGAATGCAAGAGAGCATACAAGGCCTCCCTTCGTTGAGTATGTGCGTAGGCTATGTGTGTAGGGTCTACACACAACCATAAATCCCCAGCAGGAGTCTTCCAGCAGGAGGCTGTGCAGCCTCTGTGCCACACAGTGATGCAGCCAGTGATGACACTCTCAATGGTGCCTCTGTGGAAAGAGCACATGATGGGGGTGGTGGGACTCTTGCTCTCCTCAGTTTGCAGACGAAGTAGAGGCGTGGTTGAGCTTGGATATGCACCCCGCAGGAGCTTGGTGCTGCTCACCCTCTCCACAGCAGCACCGTCGATGGTCTGTGGGGGATGCTGTGGAATTCTTCTCCTGAAGTCAACAATAATCTCTTTGGTCTTCCCCACATTGAGGAAGAGATTGTCGTCCTTACACCACTGGACCAGTCAGCTCACCTCACTCCTGTAGTTGGCTTTATCATTGTTGGAAATGAGGCCCACCCCAGTCCTGTCATCTGCAAACTTGACGATGTGGTCGGTGCTGTTGGTTGGCACACAGTTGTGGGTCAGCAGTGTGAAGAGCAGTGGGCTGAGCACACACCCCTGCGGAGCCCCTGTTCTCAGCGCGATGGTCCTCGAGGTCTTGCTGCTGACCCGCATACTTTATGTCCTCCCTGTTAGAAAGTTCAGCACCCAGTTACAGAGGGAGGTTTTGAGTCCCAAGTGTTCGAGTTTTTGTATGAGCTGCTGGGGAATGATTGTGTTGAATGCTGAACTGAAGTCTTGGAACAGCATTTACTCGTATGAGTTCTTTGAGTCCAGGTGGGTGAGGACCGAATGTAGAGCAGCGGAAGTGGTGTCCTCTATGGACCTGTTTGATCTGTATGCAAATGGAAAGGGTCATGGGAGGGCGGAAGGACAGACTTGATGTTCTGCATGACCAGCCTCTCAAAGCATTTCATCATGGTGGAAGTCAGTGCTATGGGTCGATAGTCATAGCTGGATGGGTGGGGCTTCTTTTGAACTTCTATTATTGTGGCAGCTTTGAAACACGTGGGAACAATCGCTTGGCCCAGGGAGATGTTGAAGATCTCCATAAGGACATCTTTGAGCTTACTCCTTTAGGGCACTAACAGGTTTGTTATGTGGTCCAGCTGCCTTGCATGGGTTGATCCTGGAGAGGGTCTTCTTCACGCTGGCTGTGGACAGACACACAGCACACACAGCCTGCTTGCCCAGGGGAGGGGTTGTGTTCTGTGTCAGTGTGTTGTTCTGAGTTTCAAAGCAGCAAAATAATTCATTGAGGCAGTTTAGCAAAGAGATGTCACTATCGCAAGTCCGGGTTGGGGGTTTGTAGTCTGTGAGGGTTTGGATGCCCCGCCAGAGACTCTGTGCATCTTTAGTGTTGCTGAAGTGTCCAGATATCTTCATGCTGTATTGAAGTTTTGCTTCCCTGATTCCACGGGACAGATCAGCTCTTGCTGTTGCAAAGCCTGCTGTGTCACTTGGCCCTTAAGGCTGATAGCATGTTAGCCCAGCAGTCCGCACTAGCGGAGTCCGGGATGTTGTCATTAAACCATGTCTCCATAAAAATGAAAACACAGCAGTCCCTTACATCACGCTGAGCAGGGGCCTGTATCACGAAGCGGGATCAACCTTTCCTGGGTTACCCAGACCTATCCTCGGTTGACTAACCCTAACAATGGCAATCAGGATAATCGGTATCACAACGCTGGATAGCAACTCAGTAACTCAACCCAGGGTTGCTTTATCAAGAGCTGTGAACGCGCACGCAGTGGACCAATCACAATCATGAGAGAAGCGCAGCGTCACTGAGTGTCTTCACAGAGCGCCGTATGTGAAGAAAAAAAGTATTTCTCGTGAGGATCAGAGATTAATTCTACTAAAATATGAGGAGAAAAGCAACATTACAGAAAAGGCCAACACCGGCCACACATCCGCTGGAAAAAATATTTTCAGTCAGTGGAGCCGAGCCGACACTCTCCTTCCCTGGATTACATCCTCCCGTTCCGCCGGCTGCCAGTGCGGGGTTACGTGCTTGTACAGTACATGGAGGCAGCTTCCCTCCCGCGAGTGGGTGTGGACTGAATGGCTGCAGCTTGGAGTCATGAGACAAGAGGCTGCAGACATACCCTCCGGACACGCCCCCAGCGTTTCACAGCAGAGAGAAGTGCTTGTTTTTCCATGATTTTGAGAGCTAATTTTATATACTTAGCGATTTTTTTTTAATCTTTCAAATTTGGCTTATTTCTGCGATGTGACAAACTTATAACAGACATTTTTTGCTGCTTTACACGGACTTTAAAGCTATAGTTGGTAATGTTGGAGAGCTAGCAAGATTTGATAGTGGCACCTCCTCTAAGCTCCACCACCACTTCTTCCCCTCCCGTCAGTGCTCCGTCCAAAGCCACGCCCCCACAAACTTGAAGGCGCATCCTGCAGTACACCGACAGAGAAGCTAATGTTAGCATTGGGTGAAAAACAGTACAAAAGTAGCTAAGTTGGCTTACGTTAAATAATGCATGAAAATAGCAAATCCCCCCCAAAGCAAAACAAATATTTACCTGTCTAACAGAGAGACAGCAACCTCTGCATCACTTTTCAGGCCCTTCAGCTCCCTCAGTTGTCTCCACTGTTCAAAAGCTGCACAGATGTTTACTCTGGTTTGTCCTCTCGCTTTATCCAAGGCCCTTTTCGTCGCATCCTTCTCTGCCTCCAACTTTCTTTTCTTAGCCTGTTAAGCGGGGCGAGCCGTTACAAGTAATGCTGGAAGTGGTACTTTTGGCTGCATTATCTCTGCCATTGTTCAGCAAACTTATTCTCCTGCTAACTCGGTATTTATGCTGAGGAGTGTGCTGAATATTTCCGGCAACGGTGACACGTGATGAATGCACGCATGGAGGAGAGAGGGACAGAGGGGAGAGTGGGCAGGACCAGAGCGATATATAAGGATGAGACATGAAGGCATCTGATTGGTTCTTTCCACTCGCACCGAGAGGCAGGGATTGGTCAGTTTTTACAGGCCTGCAGCTGCCACAGAGGTTGGATTTTTTTCGTTGCTTTTTCTGAACACATTATGTATTGACTACTCTCAGGATGGAAGGACCATTTCACCCAGTATAACCAAAAGTGTTTCTGAACAAGATTACCAACTATAGCTTTAAAGGCCTTTTCACTTTTTTTCACATATGCAGCAGTACTCCTTGAAACCTATAAGCAGGCTTTATTTTGAAGAATTTCTATTCGTGTTAAGTTACTTCTATAAGTTGTGTAGGATCTCTTGACAATGTACACAGTGTGGTTTAGCATGAAATAAGGAACACTGACAAACAAGTATGACTGAGTTGCATATCAGATCAAAATCTACAAGAGCTTACCCGTGGATACTTAAAAAGTCTTTAATGGCATGGAATTCATTAAAGGGATCAGATTTTTTGATGTGGGGTTATATGGGTTACCTTTCCATAGTCAGTGTACTATAAACAGTAGATGTCAGGCGGAGAAGCAGGCTGGAGTCGGACATAGAATCTAAGCAATATACTGCTGTGGAGGGGTCAGCAACAAGACTTATTTTAGCCACCTAAAATTCAACATCAGTCTAAGTCCACGCTACATTGACAGTATTTTCATTGTTTTACCTTTCTGTCAGATAGCCTGTTTCAAGGGGGAAGCTGATACAGCTTCAATTCCCATTTTTGCTCTCAACAAAGCCACCAGTGTCCATATAGAAATGTCATTTTAGCTTGCTGAGGACAGGAGCAACTGGTCTATCATTGCTTCAATCAGTCTGGTTGTTTGTGTAATTTTGTAACTTTGGTGAATGTCAGCTAACTGATAAAGTCACACAGTAACACAAACTACTTGTTCAAGGCAGCAACTGACCAGAAGCTCCTGTGTTAAGTGATGTTAGATCACTGTTTTTCTCAATGGAGCCTGGCTTTGAGAAGAGCGATACAACTGCTTAATTTTCCTATTGGAAATCACTGTCTGACAGAAAGGTAAAGCAGTGAAAAAACTCTAAATATAGCGTACACTTAAAATGATACTGATTTTTTTTTAAGGCTGCAAAAATATTTTTTGTTGCTGACCCCTCCAAAGCAGTAGATTCCTTAGCTACCATGTCCAGCCTGCTTCTCCAAACTGGGGACATGCTGACTGACATCTACTGTATGTAATATACTGTCTATGGAAAAGTACCGCATGGTGGTGTGGTGGTAGCACTGTCGCCTCACAGCAATTGAATCCCATGCAACTGCAGGAGCAGACCTGAGCCGATATGCAACTGAGTCATTAAAACCACTGCATCTTTTCTCTGCATTGTCCGGTGGGATAGATAGAGAAATAATTCTTTTTGTATTTAAAACCGGAGGAGTTACTCTAACTTACCATGCATCAGTGTTTAGTAGTTAGTAATTAACTAATGAGCAGAACCTTACAGCCGGGCTCAACCGGCTGCAAACGTAAGCGTCACGTCAGCGTAGTGTCGTGGCATATTCATTTGGGTTCCATACACTGACTGCGTACGGACGCAACACGTAGAGAAGCCTGCGGGGTTGTTTACCATTTGCCAAGCCGAGAGGCTGCATGTAGGCTGCATGAAATGTTAAAGCATTTCTCACCTAAGTTATTACATATATTTGAGTTATCTACAAGTTTACTGTACTGTTTGTCATCTACTCACTTTCAAATGTCCGCCACGGACATTTACACAATGTCACGGATAAAAATGGGTAAATGCATGAAAAACAATCATCACATATCACCTCTGATAATGGTTTAGCACACTATTTCATGTAGTTTTTAATCTGCTGGAGGGTCGCGTAGGGGAGCGTAGCGCGACAAAAAAAGGAGAGCCACGTAAAATAGAGGGTTGTCGCGCGACAGATGGTGGTTGTCGCGCAGCTCCCATTGCCGGTGCAGCCGCTGTAATTGATTAACGGGGGTGAGCTGCTACGGGACTCGCGCTGCAGTTAACACTACTAACAGCGTGAGTTAATGTCTCTGCACATGTTGAGCTTCCAGCTATGTTAATACAGACACAGGCTAATATAAAATGATGAGTTAGAGATGTTTGGACCACTTTTGGACTTGTTTGCCCACATATTTGTACCGAGAGGTCTTTGGATCCGTTCTGCTACTACGTCTGCTTCTTCTTCTTCTTCTGGCGGACCAGGTGAGTTAAGTGCGTCTTTACGATGCATCCCGCCACCTATTGCACCGGAATTGTAACGACAAGCTACATTCACAGACAGTGAGTCCCATTATAATGTGTTTATGAGCGAGATCGAACAGGTAGCGCCAAAACCAGAAAAATCTATATGTGGTGGAGACAATTTATTTGTGGCGCACCGCCACAGATAAATGAATGTATGGGAAACACTGATGCATTCATCATGTGCTGTTTCCTGATAGGTTTGTAGAAAAACAGTAAAAAGCGCTAAGAACAAAAACATTATAATCCCGATTGCGGGTATTCACAGCACTTCTTATGTTGGAAACAACATCATCATGTTGTGAACATGAACTGTCCTGTGATTTTCTTGCGTGTCTTTCTCGCGACACTACCCTCGGCAACAAGGAGTGACGTCATTTCCCAGGAAATTACTTAATTTCTCTCAGCTTGCAGTCACACACTCGCTCTCGCTCTCGTTTTGTATTTTACGCTTTCACAACAACACTTAGACACACACATACTCACCACAAACACACACACCAGTCACTCACAACACACTTGCACACATATATTTATGGAACCGCAACAACCCAGCGAAACAGCTTTTCTCCCGGTGCGAAGCTTTCGAGCTAATTACAGCGTCGGATGAAGATTCAGTCCACTCATCTGGTCCGGATTCTGTCAACAGTGGATATGAAGCCAACCTTATCCAAAGGAGAGATCCCTCCTATGACATGTATGTATATATTCGTGAAATATTGTTTGTTTTTGAGTTAGAGTAAAGTTAAGTAAAGAAAATATATATGTAACACAACTGAAAGCATATTGCACTAAATACGCACCATTATTGTATGACTCTCATGTTGAACACATCTAACACACTGTGTAACATCTGTGTGCAGAGTTGACGATAATGAGGAGAGGGAAGTGGGGGTCTCCTTGCCCTGCACCCCAGAGGTAGAGGGGGAGGAAGGAGTTGGTCTCCAGCAAATAGAGGCTCCAGGTCAGAGACACTCCCTGGTGATGCAGCTGGCTGGAGAACCGAAAAGGAGCCTGACATCTTGCCACATCCCCTACCACATTTTCTGCCCAGAAGGAGGCCAGGTGTGCAGCCACCTCTATCACAGTATGTGGACAATCACTCTCCATCTGAGCTGTTCAGGACGTACTTTCACCGGGCTGCCATCAATAACTGTGTTCCAACACCAATAAAAACGCAGCAAAAATATTGCTCATCGTGGACGGGAACTGTCACAAGACCTATCACAGCTGGTGCTATTGAAAAGTAATGTTTGACTTTGAACTTGGAACTTTGGTTGTTCTATTGTAAATAGTTTATTTTGATGTACATGTGCATTTAAATTTCGTTTTTGTCACATTTTATATTATTTATATATTATTATTATATATTATTTTATATTTTATTTAAGTTATGAAAACACTTAAAAATAAATTTTCTGTGGTTTGAAAGGATTTTGTGCAACTTTTTTACATTTACAGTTTTGAGGGATACAGCCATGATATTTCTGTATTCAGAAAAATATGTGTATAAATATGGCTACAACTTTCCGGTTCCGGTTCAATGAAGGTGGCAGCCTGATAACTCTGTGTCCTTAAGCCCCAATTAATGGGCAAAAAGACAGAATTAAGTTGAAACAAAGAAATAATGAAATAAGCTAAAACGTGTAGGGGATGACAACGAGATCGAAGACGAGACGGCAAAAAGAAAACAAATCTGATCTGAACGAAACGCCGACATCCACGCCGACGCCACAGCCACAAACAATGGCGGAGATAGAGCAACTTCTCGTGGAGCTGAAGGACTCCATCTCTGGGGAAATTAAAGAATTCAGGGTGGAATTCAAAGACTTCCGAGCCGACACAGAACGGGACATTAAAAAAATAATGCAGCAAACGACGGAGTGGAAACGTGATGTGGAGTCAATAAACACGAGAGTTGCGGAGCTGGAAAACAGAGTGAGTGAGCTGGAAGATGAAAAATTGGAACAACAGAAAACAGTAAAACACCTGAATAGTCGCATCATGGAAATCAGATGGACTATATGGAAAATAAATCAAGACAAAATAATGTGTGTATCTATAACATAGCGGAGCAGAGTGAAGGGAGCAACATGAATATGTTTATGCAGAATTTTTTTAAAGACGCTCTGCTGGTGAAAAAGGAGTTGCAAATTACTAGAGCGCACAGGATAGGCGCATTGAAGGAAGGGGGCCGCTCTGTGAGACCTATTATTGTTCACTTTGCAAATTATGACAACAAGAGGGAAGCTTTAAAGGCGGCCTGGACCAAGAAGGAGATCCGCTTCAAGGAGGCACGCATCTACTTGGATCATGACTTCACATTAAAAGTGAAACAACAGCAGGCCTCCTACAAACTGGTGCGGGAACAACTCCGAGAGCAACAGGTGAAATCACACATTTTGGCCCCTGCGAAGTTTAAAGTGTTCAACAAGGACGGCACAACAACTGTATACAGCAATGCAGAACAGGCAAGAAAGGATCTGGCACGAAAAGGCATCTACAAGTCGGATGGAAAATGGGAAAAAAAGACTACTAATTGAAGAACAGTCTAATGTGAATAAAAGAAAGAAATAAGGACTAATGGACACACTGTAGAACTGTAAGTGATGAAATAATTTTATTTATGGGCTTGTTTGCTTGTTTTGTTCATATTAGTCAAGAGATAAGTCATTTGCGGTCACTAAGAGGGCCCTATGGACTAAAGAATGGAATAATTTAGTTTGGGGGTTTTTCTACTTTTTCCCCTCGTTCTTTCCTTCTCTCTCTCTCTCTTTCTTCCCTTCCCCCTCCCTCACTTTACTTTCTCTGTCCCTCGCACATTTCTCTCACCCTGACTCTGTTGGCGCTGGTGTGTGGTGGTGTGAGTGTGGATGTGTGTGCGTCTGAATGACAACGTGGCTATGAGTTTTTGCGTGTTTGTGTGCGGGTTGTGTTGTATACGTGTGTGATGCGATGTGTGTGTGTGGGTTGGATGGGGTGGGGTGGGGGTGGGGTGGTCGGTCGGTCGGTGTTAAATTCTGATGTTAGTTGCATATATGAGTAGGGTCTAGAGGTGCGCTGCTGGTATGATATGACGACATTGGTATGTATGTGCAGATATTTAGTATAGTATAGCAGTAGATATGGAAAGGGTGTATCAGTAATGCAGCAGCAAAGGGACGTCCAACTGTTGCGAAAATGTAATTTATTTTGGAAGAAGTGTTTCTAAGTTAAATTTAGAATAAGTGTGTAAATGTATGTATGTATATATATATGTATATGTGTGTGTGTATGTATGTATGTATGTATGTATGTATATATGTATATGTATATGTGTGTATATATATATACTTAACAAAAAAAGGTGAAATAACTGAAAACATGTTTTATATTCTAGTTTCTTCAAAATAGCCACCCTTTGCTCTGATTACTGCTTTGCACACTCTTGGCATTCTCTCGATGAGCTTCAAGAGGTAGTCACCTGAAATGGTTTTCCAACAGTCTTGAAGGAGTTCCCAGAGGTGTTTAGCACTTGTTGGCCCCTTTGCCTTCACTCTGCGGTCCAGCTCACCCCAAACCATCTCGATTGGGTTCAGGTCCGGTGACTGAAGTGTAGCTCGGATAAAGAAGGGAGATATGTATTGGTAGTTGGTAAGATAGAGAACACAGACATTTCTTTTCTAAATGTTTACTATCCTCCAGATACAGGACCAGAGCTTATGTATGAATTGATTGAATTAATAACAACAAAAAGTAAGGGAGTTTTAATATTGGGGGGAGATTTAAATTTGATCTTGAATCCAAACTTAGACTCTTTTAATGGAAAGATACATAGAGCAGAAAAAAATGTGAGTATTTTGAGAAGAGCATGCACAGAGTTTGGCCTAGTAGACATCTTTAGAGCACTTCATCCACAGAATAAGGAATACACATGTTACTCAGGGAGACACTTAGTATATAATAGATTAGACTTTTTTTATGTTTAAAAACGATGTAGCATTGGTTAAAAGTTGTGTCATTGGTCCTATGAATATTTAAGACCATGCACTAATCTCACTGAAAATAACCCTAAAAAACAGGAAATGTAAAACTCTCTGGAGACTAAATAACTCACTTTTACAGGACAAGAAATTTGTAGAAAAAATGCAAAAGAATTTGACTGAATATGTAGACATAAACAATACGGAAGATATAGATCCAATTATATTATGGGAAGGGCCAAAGCAGTTATGAGAGGTCATATAATTTCATATTCATCAGCAAAAAGAAAGACTGAAGAAATACAACAAAAACAGTTATTAGAACAAATTAAAATAATGGAGGACAGGTATAGGGAGACAGGTAGTACTGAAGATGAAAATAAATTAAAAGAAAGACGTGGTGAATTGGACAGGATCCAAACAAAAGAGGTAGAAAGATTAATGAGGCTCACACAGCAAGAAACTTATGAAGGTGGACCAAAATCCTTAAAAAATTTGGCCTACAAGCTTAAAAGACGAATGAAGAAAGCTCATATCATAAAATTATATACAGACCAGGCCGAAACAATAACAGATAAGGAAAACATTGCGGAGGAGTTCGCAAATTATTACGAAACCCTATACAGAAATGAAGTAAAAGTGGATAGGAACCAAATCAAAACTTATTTGAGTAATGTTAAATTACCACAAGTACTACAAGAAAAGAATGAAAAACTGACAAAAGCAATAACTGTACAGGAAATTGAAAAACAAATACAAGGACTAAAAGCAGGAAAATCTCCAGGGGATGACGGATTTACAAATGAATTTTATAAAAAATTTAAAGGGCAAATAATTCCATTGTTATTAAAAGCTTATAATTATGCATTAGACACAGGAATATGGGCACAGACATGGCAATCCTCTTTAATAACCCTCATACATAAAGAGGGGAAGGATGCTACAAAGTGTTCCTTGTACAGGCCTATTTCATTGCTAAAAAAAATCTTTCAAGTATTTATAAAATATTGCAAAAGCTTACTATTGTAGATAACAGCATAAAAGAAAAATGGGAAAAAGAATTAGAAATTGAAATACTAACAGATACTCATAATACGTGTGACAGCCATGAAGCAGGTGACAAGGACATGGAAACAGAAAAATCCACCTAAACTAGAATTATGGGTAAAAACAATAGAACAGATTTTAGAGACAGAAAAATTAACATATGCAATCAGAGATGACTTACAAAAACTGGATAAAATATACCCTAAAGACAGACTTGATAGGCTTTTTAATTATATTAATAGAATCCAAGATCTGAGGTAGATAGCCAACCCCCACCCTCCCATCCCCATCCCCGCCTTGTCCCCCCTTCTTAAACCCCCCCCCCCCCTCTTTTTTTTATTATTTTTTTTTATTTATCCATTGGTTTACTTTAACTTTGTAATTATTCTTTAATTCTACCTTTGTTTTTTTGTGTGTTGAGTATGTATTATTTAATTTTTTTAAAGTTTTTTTTTTAATCTTATATTTAAAAGTACATGAAAGAAACAATTGTCTGGACTCATGAACATTTAAACGTTGCAATAAAGTAATAAAAAAAAAGAAATACATGTGTAAAAACAAAAACGATTTTCTTTTTTTTTGTGGTTTATTGCACTTTATAGCAATGTCTTTCATTAGTATGGACAAATGTCCACACATATTATTAAAATTTGGGATTTAAGGGTTGTATTGATGTATAGTATATTAAAATACTCCAAAAAATGGCTCTACAGCAGGTAAAATTGTAAAGATATGCTCTGGCGGACTTGTTCTATGGTAGGTCTTAAATTTCCTTCTGATTGGTATTAAAAAAAATGAAATTTAAAAAGTCTTAAAGGATCATTTTGCCACTTTTCAATCTGGACCCTATTTCCCAGTGTAAATTGATCAAAGAAACTGACAACGGTTTTTGAAACTGGTCCAGTATTGAGGGAGCCGGCAGTGGCTGGCAGCCACAGAACAAGCTGCAATGGAAACACACGAGGAATTAAACATTGTCACTTTATGTCCATTAAAAGTGGTTATTTTTGCCACAGAGCGGCTCATATTGGTAATATAGGTGTCTCTTTGCTTTTCACTTGACCTGGGGCCTCATGTACAAAGAGTTTCGTGGATTTTCTTCTGAAACATGGCGTACGCTTAAATCCAGAAAACGTCATACACACAAAATCCAGATGTATGACTCTGTGCATACACATGAATCCAAGCACATTTCCTTTGTACATCCCAATCAATGTGGAATTGAGCGCACATGTGGGAGTACCCCTCCCCTCCCTGTCCACGCCCCCATTTAAATATGCAAATCATATTTAAATGATTTCTACACCTGAGATTTCCCCTCTCTGCACGATCAGAAAAGAAAAAAGAAAAACTTCACAGAATGCGAATTGGAGATGCTACTCACTGAAGTGGAGATGCGCAAAAATGTACTTTTTGGCACGCTGTCCTCCGGCATCAATACTAAAAGCAAGAGGAGGGAGTGGGAGAGTGTGTGTGTGTGAGGCTGTCAGTGCTGTGGGGTCAGAAAAGCATACACACGCAGAATTAAAAAAAGTGGTCCGACGTTAAGGTGGATATAAAGCGGAGGATGGCTGCCCATTGCCAAAGTGCGGCCAAAACAGGCGGGTGGACAGGAGAGGAGGAGCTCAACCCATTTGAACAGAGAGTCGCCACAATTGTGACACTGCTCTCTCAGGGGTGGTGGGAGCACATGTGGGTGACACGGATTACGCCAAGGTAAATACCTATAAATCTGTGTAACTTACAACAAATGTGTTCATGCGGGTCATACAATAGCCTGCTCACAGCCCTTTAAGATTGAGGTTCATGTGTAAATGTTCATGAATGAATGAATGCGCCGGGGAAAAGGTGGGGCTGATTAAGAAATTTCACACTTCACGCAGGGGTTTATTGACATGAGTACTTTACACACAGAGAGACTGATGCTGTGAAGACAGGATAATATTTGGGGGTGCACATGCTCAATGCACATCAAGGGGATTAATATTAGGACAATTAAACAAATAAATAATTTACTCACCAAGAAGCCACCCTTCACGCACAGTGCCAGCTAGTAGTCTGTTCCCAACCATGCCTGATTCCATTTGAATGCAGCATAAATCAATATGATTATCTGATATTAATTTGATTACTAACACTGCTTTAGATAATAGAGACCTGATATTTAACAGTCCGCATTTAATTTTTCTGTTTTGTCTTTCTGTCACAGAAGAGGTTTTAATTTTTATGAGGTTGTTATGCACAACTCCTCTTTGTTTCATTTTAGATTAGATCATTTCGGTGGTCAGGGGACAGACACCATTTGTATATAACTATGGGTGGGTAACTGCACTAGAAGCTCATAGAAGCGTGTAGGACTGCGACTCTGAGTCCTGGTCTCAACTCTGGGTTGTCAGGGTTTTGAATTACTAATTAACTTGGCCAGGTTCCCAGATATAAGAGCAGCTCCAAGTGGGATGAATGCCGTCTCTCCTAAAAAGACCAGATTCTCCCCAGAAACCCACTGATTAACGAAGCCCACATTGTTTGCGGGACACCACCTGGACAGCCAGCGATTAAATGATGATGTGCGACTAAACATGTCATCAGTGGTCAGATTTGGGAGGGGTCCAGAGAAAACTACCTAGTCCATCATAGTTTTTGCGTATTCACACACCGAGGCAATGTTAATTTTAGTGACCTCCCATTTGTGTAACCGGATGTCATTCCCGCCGACGTGAATAACGATCTTACTAAATATACGTTTAGCCTTAGCCAGCAGTTTTAAATTTGACTTTTAAATTTGTCGTCCCCTCTGGCCCCAGGGATACATTTGACTATGGCCACTGGTGTTGCTAACTTCACGTTTCTCAAAATAGAGCTGCCAATGATCAGAGTTTTGTCCTCAGCGGGTGTGTCACTGAGTGGGGAAAAATGGTTAGAAAAATGAAAAGGCTGGTGGTGAACCGTGGGCTTCGGCTTGGAACTACGCTTCTCCCAGACAGTTACCCAGCCTCCCAGTTGTACAGGGGTTACCAGGGGACCACTAGCAGAGGCTAGCCAAGGTTTGAGGCAAGAGAGCCATGTTTGAAGACTGGTTTTTTAACTTAGATGTGACAATGAGGCATCTTGTGGAGATGAGTGCCAAATGGCTGTCCTTTGTTTGATCAACAAAGAACATGCAGTCTCGTCCACCATTTCAGGTGGCAAGACCCAGAGGATTAGCCTCCACATGTCCAGTTTAGATCTGGCAAATGACAAAATGACAAAATATCTGTGGTCCAGTTAATCCCAACACTGCTCCTGATGTGGATATGTATGGTTATTATTTTTTTTAATTATTTTTTGTTTTTTTTGTAGATATTCTTTTTTTTTACACCATATTTATTGCTGTATGCATTATCATTATCATTATTATTATTATTATTATTTATTAATTAATTGATTAATTCCTTCTCTTGTTCCATCACAGGTCACCCCAAGCCAGCAGGGGTGGGGAAGGGTGGGAAGGGTCAGACAGTAGGTCAGTTTTTCTTTTTGAGTTTCAACAACCGCAACAATTGTGAATCATATGGATGACATACAGCGATGTATACAGGGCTTGACGCTAACTTTTTTCCCAAGGAGCACATGTGCTCCTAAGTTGAAAAAGTAAGGAGCGCACAAAGAACTTCACAGGCACAACGTAAATTGATCAAATATGTGTTTTCCGTAATAAGCGTGATGCAACTACACATTTACACGTAAAATTACTTCATGAATTTGTATACAAAATGTACAGAAAGGTAAAATCATCAAGTCTGGCGACCTGTCCAGGGTGTACCCTGCCTCTCGCCCGATGTCAGCTGGGATAGGCTCCAGCCCCCCCGCGATCCTCAAGAAGATGAGGCGGTTAGAAGATGAATGAATGAATGAATGTTATTATCTTATATATATTATCTTTGCAATATGATTATCTTATATAATGTTATTACTATCCTAAAACATTCTCAAGGTCCTCTGAAACTCTGCAGGACTTATTTCCACCCTGCCCAGCAGTAGTACTGTGGCGAACGGTCCCTAACTGCGGGGAGAACGGAGCAGGCTTCCCCGGAGGTCCGCCGCTTTTCATGGTCCCTCGTCTCCGCCACACTTTGACTTATTTCCACCCAACTGGCCGAGGAGAACGGTCCCTAACTGCGGTGAGAACGGAGCAGGCTTCCCCGGAGGTCCGCCGCTTAACCCGGTCCGTCTCCTCCACACTTTGACTTATTTCCACGCTGTCAACAGTGGGACTTATATTCATTGTGCCGACAGTAGCTTGGAAAACCGTCCATAACCGTGTCACACCTGTCACACCTGTCTCACCTGCTTCGGCTTACTGTTTTGAAAAGAAACTAAAGAAACATTTGATCACAAAAAAATTTTTGTGATCAAATACTGTTTTTCCCACAGCGGCGAAATTTGTGGTGTCACAGCAGCAAGGAGAACAGTGTAATAACAAGAAGCATCAGCAAGATGTAATGAATATGTAAAAGAGTAAAATAAAAACCTCTGCTGCCTTTTTTCCTGCTCTCCTTGTCCACTTTTCATGCGTATACTCTGTTTCAAATAACGGCAGTGAGACACATTTTAAATCAGGTAAATAATCATCCATGATATTGAAAATCTTTTAGACAACACTAAAATACATTTTCTATAAACTACTCAGGTTATTATACTCATTCCTAATCTCACACACATATCTCGTGATGTTTCAGAAAGAGACATTCGCTTAAGGAAGCATAACATTTTAGATTGGATCAACTGAAAGGTAGACAGATGCTTCAGACACTTGCAGTAACAACCTGAGCTGCCCTGTGGAAAAAATTATCACTTGTAGTAAACATAAAGTGACGATGTTCAGTTGCCCCGTGTACTTTCATTGCAGCTAATTGCGCAGCTGCTGGCTGCCAGCTCCCTCAATATTGGACCAATTTGAAAAATTGTTGTTCATATCAGTCTCTTTGATCAATTTACACCGGGAAATAGGGTCCAGTATGAAAAATGCCCATAAGATATGATAAAATACACCTTTATCAATCCCACAGTTGAGAAATTCCAGAATACTTTATTAATCCCTGAGAGGAAATTCAATTATCCTTTAAATCTAACTTGCCCTCAGCTGTAGGAGCCCTGATATGTATTTACAGTTTAAGTCCTGTTTGTTTGTATTCCAGCTATGAGTAAACTCCCCCAACCTATCAACTTGACCCTGAACTCAAGCCATTTCAATCATGTTCTGAAATGGGAGCCTGGACCAGGGACACCCACAGGAGTCTACTACAGTGTCACCGTTAAGGCATACACGTGAGTTTAATTTGTGTTTGTCTTTATGCTTGTGTGTATTCACATTGTGTGTATACTTAACAGTGTCTTAGGAAATATCTAAAGAATCAGTCAGTTGCAGCCTCTTTGATGCACTTTTGTTTTGGGTTACAACAGAAACAAGATTGGGAAGATGTTTGGGAAAGTTGTCAGTCACAGAGAAGTGCACTAGGTTGCAGTATTAAGTCTCTCCAGCCATCTACTGCTCCAGGCAGGTTAGACCAAACATTTGCACAAGCCATCCTGTCATACAAACAGTAGGAAGTGTATCCGATACCAGCAAAATGTCACAGATCCACAAAAAAATAGTTTCCTGTTCTGTTAGGTTTGTTGACAAGAGGAAGTGTGAAGCTTCAGCTGATTCTTCACCTGTTCCAGCATGTGTTACATTAGAAATGCATTTTACTGTGAGGACAGTGGTAGGCCTTTACAATGAATTATTCCCTGAAGGCTGTTTCTTTCCCTCCTCTTGGTCCTGAAGGGGCACTTCCTGGATGCCAGTGGCTGGCTGCGAGCATGTCCAACATCCACTGGTTTGCAACCTTACAGAGGCCTTCTCTGAGCCAGAACAGTTCTACTTCACCCGGATTGAAGCCCTGCTGAAAGCACAGCACTCAAAAGAAGTAGTCCTCCCAGCATTTCAACCCATTAGAGACAGTAAGAGGCACTGTATTGAAATTAGAAGATGTTGAATAAAAGGGACAGTTGGAAGAAAAGGAAACATGAACTCAAAGTTTGCAGAATTTCACACAAATATCTAATAGGATAAAATGATGAAGTGGTGAAATTTTATATCCAAAAGGTCAGAGGTCAGCTTTACTGTGACATCATAATGTTCTGCAAAAAGTCTTTTCTGGCCATTACTCGACATCATATCTCAAGAACAGAACGAGAGACATTTGGTCAGATACTGAATTGGGGACTCTAATCTTGGGTGCTGTTTACGGTACCTTAATTCATGAGCAGAGGAGTTACACTTGTTCATACTGGTTACCTTTCTGCATTTTTAATGAACTATTGGAACTTAATTATGTGATGGAAATTTCAGTTTATGTAATTAAATATTTCTTTTGTCCCTGTGTCTGTCCAGCTCAGCTGGACCTGCCATGGCTGACTGTGACACCCTGTGGCAAAGATTTGTGTGTGGATCTTCAGCCTCCTATGGGGCACCTTAGGGAGTACTATGATTCTCTGAATTACAAACTCAGGATCAGGAGCAACAATGCAAATGGAGCTCAGGTACTGCACACAGACTCACATACAGACTTGTGAGAGTTTTATACATACAGTTTGACCCACTTATAAGTTAAAAGGGACAGTTTGGATTTTTTGAAGTTGGGCTGTAAGAGGTACTGCTTTCCCTTCCTGTCAGACAGCCCTTTCCTTACGCACCACATTATCTTAACAGTAGAACTTACGCATTCCTATGCACGAGCACAATTGTGCCATGCGGCAAGAATATGGAAGTTGTGAGGTTGAGAAAAGTAGTGCCAAAGGAAAGAGTTGTCTGATGACAAGGTAAAGCGGTGAAGTTATTCTCAATATAGCATCCCCTCACTCTGACATCTCTCCACTTTGCGCATGAATAGGTCCTGTTTGTGCATGTGTGTGTCTTTCGGACCTGCGTGTAATTGACAAGCAAGAGTGAAAACATTGATTTCCCCTCAGGGGGATTAATTAAGTAAATAAACTTAAACTTAGACTGACACTGATTTTTTTAGGTAGGCCTTTTTTAAGTGGCTAAAATATGTATAGCTGTTAACCCAAATCCATAGTAATGTAATGAATGCTCGACTTGCTCAAAGGAATCTGTGACTGATGATTTTGAATCTCCAACTCTCAGGGGGCAGCCCCATTTAAAGGCGATTTGAATAGAACTGGTGTTAATGATGTACTGCACCTATTGTATACATAACCACAGCAGTCTCAATCATAGCTTCCTGTGGTTTCATTTGTGAGAGTGATGCTGCGTTTGTTACGTTGTTTTCTTTGAGTCTTGATGTCTGTTTGTGGATCTCTCTGTGAGTAGTTCTTTGAGGACAACAAGTCTCTGAAAAGGAAGATTTTGAAGGATCTGGCCTCCGGCAGACAGTACTGTGTCTCAGTCTGCTTCTTAGACAGTCACGTGCCAAGGGAGTCTAACTACAGCCAACCTGTGTGTGCTGTCACCACTGGCTACTATACTGCAGGTACAGGTCAATGTTTGTGTGCATGGTTCTCCTGCTGTTATTTTCCAAGAACTTCATCATTTGAAAGGCCTTGAACAAACCACACAATTGTTTTCAATTACCCTGGCTGATTAAGCCTCTAGTCAGGCCAGTATAGAGTGTTGCAGGAATGGTTTTTTTTTTGTTTGTTTTGTAGGCCAACCCAGAAGATAGCATCGCCCCAGTTCCCTTGACAAAATACCATAGGTATTTTTTGTGTTGCAACAACAACAAAAAAAAAGCTCTGTGGCAAACAAAAGTCTTGTTCAGCGAGATCACAGATGATGATTTTTGAAGCTTAAATGCAATGGCCAGAAGTAAAAAGCCAACATAAGGTCATTAACAAACTGCATAACAGTGGCATGACTTCAGCATCGCCACCACATTGAGGCTGAAAGCCATGTCTGCAGTCTCATATAGCCCCTTTTTGAAGACAAGTGAAATCCACAAGTGGGGTATTTACTGATGTAAATTATGTAGTAGAACAAAACATAAAAGTCCCTAAAGTTTGTGTTAACCACAGACCTTATTTCAGGCATCTAACCAAAAATCCATTCAAAAGCCATTGACTTCAAGATAAGGCAACCAGGAGTACTAAAATACTAACTTATTTCCAGTTTTTAGGACTCATTGCAGCAGCGCTCTATACCTTTTCTGAACTGCATGTTGGCCATTCTGACATTGACAACTGGACATTTACACCCACTTCACGCAGTGACAGGCCAGCTGTGTGAGAGTGAGAAAGGAGCCAGAATTTGAACTTCTCTTAAACTCTCTTTTTTTCCTTTGTTACACAACTATTTCTGTGTCTTGTCATGTGGAAATCCAAATGCAACACTATGAATGTCTTCATTTTCAGACTCTCTGAAAATGTGCACCGTTATTGCCATACATAATCAATATCCACCTTTTCAGAGGCATGTATACAGAACAACAGAAAAAAAAAAGATAATGATAGTAATGATAACACAAGCAGGGTGTCCGCGGGGTCTTAAAAAGTATTAAAAGTTGATAAATCAAATGTCGAAAAATTAAGGCCCTTAAAAAGTATTAAAGTCTTAAAATGTCATCATCAGCATATTATTTTACATAAATAAAATCTATTTTCTCATTATTTTGAGTCACATTATTGAAAGAATTTAGTTGTCTGTATTCAAGTAGGACAATAGGTCTCCATTCATTGCGCGTCAGGCTGTCTGTTTCCTTGTCGGAGATGTTTTCTTTTTAATAACCAACCAAAAACAATCAATCAATTAAAAACACAAACTGGAACTGGAACATGAAATCTTATATGCCTAACAGACATTTCTTCTCGTTCTTTGAGTTTACATATGGCTAAAGGGGGAAAAAAACAACTGTAAACGGACAGCATGATTAGTGTTGCGTTCAAGAGCGGGAGAAAAAAAGGCTGAATATACGATTTTTTTTTTTTCACAATCGAATCCCATGCCATTGAATGAAGCTTGGAAGCTTCGAATTTTTTGGGTCAGCCCTAAATCCCACATGTAAGGGGCTAGCCATAAAGTTGTTGTTTTCAGCAAGTTGGCCTTGAATAGCTGATGTTGAGTTATAGAGCTGTGTTACTGTGTTATGATCTAAGGTGTATTTTAATAAACCTGCCTTTGGTTTAATTTATTCTTTCAAGCTTTATTTCTTCTCATTTTATCTGAGTTCTGTTGTATGTTTGTGCTCCATAGATTTAATTGCAAACTACAACTGTTTAGTAAGTTAAAGATGCGTTGCTGCTAATGACAGCTTGAGGTGGCAATGAGGTCTTAAGGTTTTTTTGGAAGGTCTTAAAAAAGTCTTTAAAAGGTATTGAAATTAACCTCAGGATTCCTGCATATACCCTGAAAAGTAACAACTATTAACAGTAAGGGAATGATCCTTTCCTTACAATATACTCAATCATTTGTGAAAATAAGGTCTATGGGGTTATACATAGTTGACCCATTTTTCCCATCGTGCAACAAATTGTTCTATTTTATGGTTGACAAATATTGTTACCCTCTTCATCTTGTAAATTTTCATTGTAATGTCCTTCCATACCGGGCAAGGTACTTAAGTTCTGAAAAAGTCAAGGTCTTCTTGAATCGCCTTAGTCTGGTCCTTCCCCTGGGACCACTTTGCCTTGAGAGATCCTACCAGGGGCTATTAGCCCCGGACAACACAGCTCAGATCACAGCACAGATCTGTATATATCTGTATTGGTTGGAGGCATTATGTTTTGAGGTTGTCCGTCTGTTTGTATGCCCATAAGTACATGCAAACATTCGTTCCATTGTTGTGAACATGTCTTGTGAATGCGATGAGGAAATTTCTTCAAATTTGGTACATACAATCACTTGGACTCAACAATAAAGTGATTAGAACTTGGTGGTCAAAGGTCAAGGTCACTGTAACACAACATTCATCTTAAGCCTGATTTATGGTCCTATGTTGAATCAACGACGTCGCTACGTCATTGCCGTGACGCCGTCGTGAACCCTTCGAACTCCTCTGTCACTCTGTTTCGTCGCGGTGCAACTCACCACCAGAGCGGTAGGGGGCTGTGTTCCTTTCCTGAGTGGTTATCGTCGTCTCTAGTTCATTCTTTGTTTAGCTTCCGGCTTTTCCGGTCACAGTGAACAATGGCGACTGAGAGAGAGAGAATGTTGCTGGAGTTGGAGTTGTTGGATGTCGAAGAAAGTATGTTAATACTGCAACATCTACATCGCAACAGAAGGAGAAGAAGTAGATGTTTAAAGATGGCGGGGATGGCGGAATCTGAAAATACGTAACCGGAAATGTGTTGCTACCAAGCAAACCAATCACAGCCCTGCCGGTCTGCGCTGGGTCTGCGTAACCTCGACGTGTAGTTACATTTTTGGGGAGGTGCACGTCAGGCTACGCCAGGGGCTAGGGCAAGCCTTCTGCGTAGCCACGTACCCTACAACGTAGCGACGTCGTTGATTCAACGCAGGACCATAAATCAGGCTTTATTCTCATGAATACAATATCTCAAGAGGTCACTGCGACCTCACAAAACATGTTATTGGCCATAACTCAAAGAATTTATAAGCTTATTATAACAAAATTTCCCACAAATGTGTCATAGGAGAAATGTTTACATCTCTTGCGCTGTTACGAGCATGAGCCTCTGGTCAATAAGTAGATGCACACTTCCTTCTGCATGGTGATTATTTTGGCTAGTGTTTGATGGAAAGAAAATAGTTCCTACACGAAACTGCTCCAAACAAGCTCTGTGGTTTATCTTGAGTAACTTGGTCATGATTTCTGGAAACAGACATTGATGTTGAGGTTTTTAAATGTATTTTTTGGTGCCTTGAGAACCACAAGCTGAGTGCCATCTAGTTCCATTATACAGAAGATAAGGCAGACACCTCTACAACTCATAACTCCAACACTCCAACTCACACCAAAACAATCTAGACTTATAAGTAGCACTACAGGTAATATAGGAAATGTATGTATTTTTGATTTGGAGATGAACTCTTCCTTTAAGTATCTGCACTCTATTTGTAATAAATAAATGATACTACTTAATCAGGTGAAGATTAATCTCCAAGTTGTATCATATTTGCCAAAAAGAACACTGGCTGAATTGTGTTAAATGCTGGTGTAAAATCTAAGAGAGCCCTGGCTTAAGTTTTAGGCTCATCTAAATGCTTCATTATTAGGTGCATCATCATTACAACTGCATCATCTGTGCTGCAAATCCGCTTCTGTGCAAACTGTCAAGTGTCCAGTTTGCTATTTACAGACTTAGTGAGCTGCTGAATTACAGTTTTACAGTAGGAGTTAACACCACAGAAACAATAATCACTGAGTTCAGTAGGACATATCAGGAATTTACTTAGTGTCTAAAGTGCACTGAATAATAGGTTACAGAGGAGTGTAAGCTCAGCTGCAAATGAGTTATATGACTCTGTGACATATTCTAACTCTATTTTCAAAATTTCAGTTTGTTTTGGTGTATTTTTAAGTGATTGATCTCTTATTTTGGTCCTGAAAATGGTCCTGATATTCTTAAATCAGGCTTTGAAATCCACAGAGCCCCAGCAGTATCAGTTGCACAGGGGCCAGGGGTTTATGTCCCCTCCAGAACATGAAACATGAAATGATGAAGATGATGAAGCTTGCTCTGTTTCAAGTCATTCTGGGTTTTTGTGTGAATAATATATCCCATAAACTGCTGTCCTCTTTGCAGACCCGTTGATCTCAGCCTTGTTGTGTTTGTTGGTGATATCTGGTGTGGTAGTTGTGGCCCTGCTGATCTCTGCTGGTTTCATCTGTCTGAGAAAGAGGCCCCTGCCATCTGTCCTGGTAAGTAATACAGTTTATTGCAGTGTTGAAAGCAGGGGCTGGTGGTGCAGCACTAATGGTAGCACTTCTTGGAAGGCACTGGGACTGCCCCCTCTAAGTTGAATAGTAAATTCATCTGAGGTTGTCTGAAATTTTTTGTGTTGTTTTTGTTTTGTTGTGTTTTGTTTTTGAAAAAAATGAGCAAAGACTTGAAGACAGAAAAATGAAATGCCACGTTTCCAGCATAACAATTATACTTACAAAGCCTTCAACAAGCAGTAGATTTTAAGAGGTATTTTTGAGTCAGCGCATTCTTTTTTTTACATACTGACAGACCTGTACCGAAGCCGTATGTTGGCACGACAGAGTGGTGCTTCATACAAAATGTTATGTTAACAAGCTCAAAAGTCAGGTGATTACAAAGTTACTGGAATTCAGTGACTTAGAACTATTTTTTCTGTTTCAGTCAGACAGTTTAACAGTTGGGTCATGAAGTAACAGATTGTTCATTCTGATTCTACTGTGCGTTTCTGTAAGATTAAGAAACACATCTCTGAGTCACTGATTACTTTTCAATAACTTTACAATTTGGGCTATATCATCTTATACCCAGCACAAGGTGGCGCACAGTGCAAAGCAGCTGTCATTGACAGTTTTAAGCCGACAGACATAACATTTTCACGGCCAGCACCCATGCTGTATAAGTAGCAAATGTAGTTTTGCGTATCTGTGCGCCCATAGGTGTGAAGGTCTTAAAATGAGATACGGTCAGGCACATTGTTCATCTATTGTCCTGCTGCCTTGTGTCGCAGCAGAAAGCAATGGTGCCGTTGACCAACAAAAACTGGTTTAAAGTCAGAATGGTGCAGTATTTTCCTGCTATTTAAAAGGTCCATTGCTACAGTGACATTACTGCTCTTACGGCATTACTTCTATGAATAATTAAGGGACTAAATAGCATGTGTTTATGGAAACACCCCAAATGCACCTGCGCCATGCACTTTAGACCATGCACCGCAGGTCGTTTAAATTGTGTCCTTAGAGTTAAATGGTCCTGCACACCCTCACAAGGGTTTACACTCACTCTGTCAGACCTCTGCTCAGGCTGAGGTTTGACAAAGTCATGCCTGATTGGCAAAGAAAAGACCACCAAACATCATGTAACAAATATAACCGCATGGGCAATTCCGGGGTTAAAGCCAGCATGGATCTTAAAAAGTTTAGAGGCTCAAGACCTTTGACAATTTAGGATGCCTGCATTAGACATGCTATGATGGCTTGGTGAAAAAGTCCACCAAGTAAAGTGATGTATGAAGAAACCCTTATTGATTAATGGCCAAATTTCGCAAAAGGACATTGTGCTTGTTTGGAACTGATGGTGACCCCTATTGGCAGATTTCAAAATCATTTAACAGAATTCTCAATTGAGTAAAGGTTGCAGTGAGGATAAGTTGTCACAATTAAGTGGACGTGCTGAGGTGATGTGAATTATCTGGAAATTTTGATTTATTGTAATAAGCCACACCCTCTTAAATCAATCATTTCTAAGATTTATGCATGGATTGAGACATGACCCTAGATGATGCACACTGAATTTCATACAAATTTCTGCAGCTGATTATGAGATAAAAAAAAAAAAATTGGACTTGGAGTGCCCCCTAATGGTCCATGTAAATAAAACTTCTATGGTGTGATTCAGGTACGTATGTGGACATATCCTATGAGTTTTGTGATGATTGGGAGAAAAGTTAAGGAGTAAACGCAACAACATATCAAAAAGCTTTTGATAATTTTTGATGAGATTCATCTAATGATAATTTACAGAACATTTGGTACAAATCACACCTATGGCTCATGAGGAGCTGTCAAAAATGTGTTTTTTAAAAAATTTGTAAAGGCAGAAAATCTAGTCAGGCAGACCTTAATGGCTCTTGAGTCTTTAGTAGAGCACATTTAGCTGGACATGTGTGTCGAATTTCAAGTCAATCGTACAGCGTAGGGGGATGGCCTTCTAAAATAAAATTTCTTTGATCTTAATTTTAGCACCCCCCTCTGGTCAATTTGCATTCTATTTCTTGAGCACCATTTGCACACAACTTCCAATTTCATGTGTCTACTAGGGTTGGGAATCTCTCTGTGATAGACGATTCGATACGTATCTACATACATGGGTTATGATACGATTCAAAAACGATATATTTTTGATTCAGAACGATTCGATTCGATACAGTGTAGAAATGATACGATTCGATATAATTCTATGGTTAACATTTGTTGATGTAGACATTAATTATACATTATGAAATAAAGAATTCTATAAAAGTGACATTCTTACAGTATTTTCAAATTTGTAAAAGACCACATCCCCAAGCATTGCTGCTGTATGGCACTGGCAAAAATAAAATAAAAAGACAAACAACAACAAAATCACATGTCAAATGTATTTATTTTTAGACATGGACCAAAAAATGACTTGCTGAATGAACATCATTTTGTCGGATGGGATCAATATAAAAATGAGAAGACGTTTTAAACTTTAAGTGAAGTGAACTTTAAGTAAAATTTAAGTGTTTTAAACCTACTTGTTGTGTTGTTTTTATTGTATTGTCTGTGTTTTTGTATGTATCTTATATGGACTTGAGTCTGGAATGAAGTTTATCATAACGCTGTACAATATAAACAAAGCAGAATAAAATAATAACATGCAATGTAGAGGCAGAATCTGACATCTCCTGTTATTAGTTGATATCATGGACTGTGATGACTAGCAGCTTATCATTGACAGCATGTCAGACTATTTCTCTGTGTTTGCTATACTCTGTGTTTGTCATTTATAAAAAGATAAATCACTTTTATATAATACATCACTGATATTTCAATGGAATAAATTACTGACTTTTCTCTCTATATATTACTTATATACATATATATACATATATATATATATATATATGTGTAAGTGTGTATATATACACTATATATATATATATATATATATATGTATATAGTGTATATATACTCACACATATATTTGTTTATTTTTATTTTATTTTTTTCCTGCTCTAAAACAAAAACACAGAATTTCTGTATACATACCTTTGCTTCTCTGGCTGCTCCTTACTTCTGGGGGCAGGAACAATGTGAGAGTCTTTCCATAGCTGAGGGACCCTATCCCCTTTATTGGGTGTGAATGCTGAAAGCATTCAAACCCTATGTTCTTCTGTTACCAAAATTCTTTATTTTTCTTATTGGGTGTGAAGGCTGAAAGCATTCAAACCCTATGTTCTTCTGTTACCAAAATTCTTTATTTTTCTTATTATTATTCTTCCACTGCGCTTTTTGACATCAATTATCTTCAACATACTTCAACCGATTCAAACCATTCAAACTTCTTCTGATTCAGCTTCATTAGGACATTATCGGAAACTTTCAGTTTTTTCCATAACGTTCATACTTTCACGGGAATTCAATGTTAAAATTCCGATTTCTATTAAAGCCAATGGAACGAAAACAGATGGACCGCTACTAGTTCCACAAACTTCAACCAATTCAAACCATTCAAACATGAAAACGTTCAGCTGAATTAGGACAAAACCGGAATGACACTTAACGTTCCTAACATTCATACTTTCCAAGATATTTCCGATTTTTCCCAAATCCTTTTCCCATTGGGAATGCATTACGGAATCCTCAAAAATCTAAAAATGGCACCGTTTTTCAAACTGTGACTACCGATTCATACTTTCAGCTAGAAACTACATTCAAAATGGAAAATATTCATCATTTTGCTGACTTTTTACATATGATTTCAACTTTTCAATTCCATTCAAACTTTCAACAATATTCAGCATTTTCTGAAACTTTGTTATAATGGAAGTAAATGAGAAAATCCTTCAGACTCACTCATCTTCACCCACACATCACAAATTCATACACTGATGTAGAAACTCCATTCCAACTCTCAAACGTTCACACTGCCGTCGACTAATTCAAATTGTGCCCCCCAGGTGCAGGGAAGTCAGGAATCGCCATGACAACGGCTGCACACTGAGTCCTCTGTGCAGTGTTGCCAACTTCACGACATTGTCGCTATATTTAGCGACTTTTCAGAGCCCTTTTGCGGCTCTTTTTCAACAAAGCTACTGGCAACAAATCTAGTGACTTTTTCTGATGTTATTGAAGACTTCTGGAGACTCTGTTGTGAGAGCACGTATTATTCTTATTCTTCTCAACGAGCAGCGGATGCTGCCATGGGCCCTTCCCTCGCCCCAAAGCACTCACAAACGGCCCAGTCCTCCCTCCCAGCAGCAGTCAGAGCAGGAGATGTTAACCCCTCCACGTCCAGACTGCAAGTGAATCGCGCATGCGTGGAACCGCCGCTGGCTGATCCCGACCTGGTCAGGGCGGGATGTAAATGTAAAATTTTCTTTGTCTAATATAAATCACTGAAAGAAGGTTCATTTGTAGTTCTAAACATATTCAGGGTTTTTATTTACTCAGTTTTTGTCCCTCCCACGACGTTATTCCTCTCTCCTACAGCAGCCATTACTGTGCGTTCACACCAAACGCGAATGAAGCGAATTACTCGCGCGTAACGCGCCGCCCGTAACGCCCGACCATTTTGTTAATTCGCGTCATCGCGTCATTCGCGCGAGTAGCGGGGAAGCCGGCGGCTGTGCTAACTGGAGCTAAGCTAGCGCTAACGTTCGTAGTACAACCATTCTGCAAACTAATTACAGACACATATTTACAGAACTTACCAAGTAGACCAGTCTCCTCGGCGTCTTTCACCCAAGCCTGCTCCTTTTTGTTGCGGTCTCTGTAGAGTAGACACGTAGTATCATATAGCTCCGGGTAGCCACTGACGACCGTGGCAGAGATAACCACCATCGCCGCTTTGTACCTGCTCTTGAAGTCCCAAATGCCTCGGAGGGCCAAACGCCGTCGTTTTTGGGTTCACCCGATCCCGCAGAAGCACATCCAACTCGGCGAGTTTCACCACCTCCTCCAGAACTCCGTCTGGATGATAGCCGCTTTCAGCGGTACTTCAGGCTGACTGGGGACCAGTTTGAGGACCTGTTGGCGAGGGCTGGTGCCAGGATCTCCCGGCAGGACACCAGCTACAGGCGCTACATTTCAGCTGCGGAGTGTCTGTCCATCTGTCTCCGGTGAGTAGCAGTTTATTGTTGTGTCAACAACTGGATGTCAACCATGACGTCGGGAGAATCTCAACGCTGATTGGCTTTCGCGGCTATGACTCACGCGAATTCGCCTCAAAAGTTCAATATTTTCAACTCGAGCGATGAGGCGTTGGACGCGAATTTCGCGTCTATCGCGCCGCGTCCATCGCGCCGCGCTAAACGCGTCCATCGCGCCGCCCGGCGCGAATTCGCGTCTAATCGCGTCTTTGCATTGACTTTGTATGTAATCTTGACGCGCGAATTGGCGAATTCGTGTTTGGTGTGAATGCACCTTAACAATTACATGCATATGGTCAATTATGCAAATTAGGTGATGGCGTCATTTCGCGACTTCTAGCGACTTTTAGGACAGCCAATACCTACTTTTCTTACTGAGGAGTTGGCAACAGTGCCTCTGTGTGTGTGTCTCACAATCTTTAAAGGGCAGATTACAGCAGCAGAATCTTCATTTGAAACAGCAAATACACATTATTAACCCCTATAATGCCAAAATGGGCTCTCTAGCGCCACCTAGGTGCACTAAAATGGCCACTGCGGCCCGTAGGAATGTCGTAGACAGATCAAACTAAAACTGGTGTGTTCAACCTACAAATCACGCGCTGACACCCATGACCTAAATCCAACAGGAAGTGAGCTATTTGCCCTTTCAAAGTAAGATTTCCCCTCAAACGTGCTCCTCCTCAAAAAACACCTCCTCCTACACCATATTTCGTATCAGCTTCAAACACGCTCACATGCCAGCTCAACTGCTGCTTAACAGATCTTCTGTGTAACTTTATCTCTCTCACCATTACTTTATTTTGATGATTGGACCAACGGTTTGGGAATGGGAAGAATTTGTTCGAGGAGTTAAATCTCCTCTAAAAGAGCTCTCTTCTCTGTCTTCTGTCTGTCTCTCTCTGCTCTTCTGCCAGGTGCACCTAGTTTAATACCATTGCAACCGCTGTGCCACACAAACCAACAGAAACATGATGTGTGTGCGACGCGTGTCTACATCTTACATGCAGACATGACAGGGGCACAATCTCCATTTTAACCCTTTAGTTGCATTTCATAAATCTCAGTAAAACAGCATTTTGAACATATTTACGCAGTAGATTTCTTTTGTTTTGTGCTGTTTTTGTCGTCTCATCCTCAAAAAAGGGAGGGGAATCTGATGAGAGTAAATTAACTCATCCAATTTGCATATTGTGGCGTCACTAGGTGACGGCCATATTGGATTTCATAAATCTCAGTAAACCATTCAAATCATTCAAACTTTATTTTATTAAAGGCAGCTATTCAGTGTGGCGTCAGCTTTTCAACAAACATTCAAATCATTCAAACTTTATTGTTTTCAAGGCAGCATTGCAACGAAATTGCTTCTCTAGTCAAAACTAATATTGCACGTGTTAATTATATTTTTAACCAATTGGGAATCCAGGGTGTATTGTTAGAAAATATAGTGATAGATTTCGTGGGAACCACTGATTCCTCACAAAAGGTGACATATGAATCAACAGTATCTGTGAGTTCATCCAGGCCAGTGCATGCACTGTTAAACATATCCCAGTCAGTGCAGCTGAAGCAGTCCTGAAGGCGGTGGACAAACTCCTCCCACCAAACCGGAACTAAGCGTCGCTCCGGCTTGTGTTTCCTCGGGATAGGTCTGTAGGACGGAACCAGATAAACAAAATTGTGGTCCGACAAGCCAAATGGAGCTATGCACAGGGATTTAAAAGCGCCTTTCACCGTTCCATAACACAGTTCTTAAAATCCCCCATAACCAAGTTCGGAGCGTCCGGAGAGATTCCCTGGAGTCGCTGCATGGTCCTCATCATAGCCTGAGTAGCTAGGTCCACATTAGCCTTGGGATAGATGTAAACGAGTGTAATAAAAAGTTGTGGAAATTCCCTCGACAGATAGAAAGGGCACAGAGACACGGACAGAAGTTCAGTGTCTGGAGGACACAAAGTTTCCCTGATGACAAATGTGTGACATCAGTTTTTATTCACGTAAAGACATAAGCCTCCACCAAGTGATTTGACTGTCACCGTGGAGTCTCTGTCTAAATGAATGGGTTCTCCTAAGTCCTCAATCTCCAAGTCAGACTGCAGGTCATAATCCAGCCATGTTTCTGTCAGTGCAAGGACACAAGCACTTTTATACTCTGCCAGATACCTGACATTAGCCTGAAGCTCATCAATTTTGCTGCAGAGTGACTGGACATTTGCCAACATGATAGTGGGAGGCGGCATCCGACAGTGGCCCTGCTACTTCAGCCTCTGGCGTACACCACCACGTCTCCCCCGTTTCCTTGTTTGTGTTTTTCAAAAAATTCAAAATGGCAGAAAATCTATATAACCGGAAGTTATGGGTTCTTGAGGCAAATTTGTTCCTCGTGGGGAAAGGCATTTCTGTGCAAAGTTTCATGTCTATGACATACAGGGCATGAGATATGCCCATTCAAAGTTTGCCGTTTCAATCGGTTGCTATAGCGTATGGGCTGAAATATGTGCCACCAGAAACTGAATTTGAATCATTTATATTTGAATTTGAATTTCTAAACTTGAATAATTGCATTGAAAAACTGAATTTGAATCACATAGTTTGAAATTTTATTGTTAATTTGAATCATTGCATTGAAAAACTGAATCTGAATAGTATAATTTGAAATTGAATTTATTTCTATAAATTGTCACATTCAGTTCTCACAATTCAAATTCAGTTCTCAAAATTCAATTTCAATTTACTGTGACAGACATCCAGGTAGTTTTAGGATGAAGGAAGAGCAATCAAGCGCAAATACACCGGCGATCAGCGCACAATGCATGCCGGTTAGTTTTGTGTCAGACTTCATCCCGACATGCTCTGACGTAATACAAAAGTGGATGCTGATAAAACCACGAGAGTGAGGCGGCCACAGTTTTTACCTGATCTAACAGCTGATTGGTTAAGATGTCGACTCAACAAGATGGTGTTTTTGATAAACTGACGCGCCTAACCCTAACCCTAACCACTAAATTTTAGAGATTAAGATTGTATTTGTCTGATCTGAAGGTTTATTCTGTGAACAGAAAACATGTTGTGTGACTGATGGTGAAGTTTAGTTGTCAGAGACTTAATACGTTCATTATAAACTATACAGAGTCTACTGTACTATATTAATTTTGGACGGTTTGATTATTGAAGTATACAACACAGAGACTTGTGGTCAGTGGGATGTGAGGATTCTTAAAATAACATCAGATGTGAAGCCCTGACTGTATCTGACTGAGCCTTAATGAAAGCTGTTGTCTTGTATTTTTTTTCCTCTGAAAATATTAACCTTATAGTCAAACACAGTTTATTCAGCCTGTGTAGTTGAAGGGACAGATCAAACTGATATGATGCTGATTTACAGGAGAATTCATCTCAAATGGAGGATAAACCATGAACATAAACTACAGATCACCTGTAAAGCATTTTACTAAATTAATCTATCATAATTAAAACAACTGGAGACTGAAAACAAACTGATATATGGGTCTGATCTCTTTTTTAATGAATTGACATCATTCCAGACAGGATGTTAGTGTGTCTGTGACTTCCTGGACGGACTGAAGGCTGCTGGAGTTTCCTGTCGGGAAACTGTCCGACTTCAACGCAGCTTTTTGTCACCCCCTCCTGCAGCGGCCGCCTGCTCTTGTCTACTTTTCAGGTGAGGTGCAATTCACCTCGAACGAGCCTACTGTCTATGGTCTATGGATCAAGGCGAGCGCTTCTTCCTTCGTGCTCAAAATCGTAGGTGCTGATTGGCCGAAGAGGAGTCTGTGTATCTGCGCTCGATTGCTCTTCCTTCATCCTTAAACTACCTGGATGTCTGTCACAGTAAATTGAAATTGAATTTTGAGAACTGAATTTGAATTGTGAGAACTGAATGTGACAATATATAGAAATAAATTCAATTTCAAATTATACTATTCAGATTCAGTTTTTCAATGCAATGATTCAAATTAACAATAAAATTTCAAACTATGTGATTCAAATTCAGTTTTTCAATGAAATGCCCACAAAAATATCGCCTACAGGACGCGAATCATAGCATAAAAATGGCTACATCCCAGCAAGATCAAGTTCGTAAAGAACTCCTCAGTAAGAAAAGTAGCTATTGGCTGTCCTAAAAGTCGCTAGAAGTCGCTAAATGACTTCATCGCCTAATTTGCATACTTGTCCATATACATGTAATTGTAATGGCTGCTGTAGGAGAGAGGAATAACGTCGTGGGAGAGACAAAAACTGAGTAAAAAAAACACCTTGAATATGTTTAGAACTACAAATGAACCTTCTTTCAGTGATTTATATTAGACAAAGAAAATTTTACATTTACATCCCGCCCTGACTGTAAACCAGGTCGGGATCAGCCAGCGGCGGTTCCATGCATGCACAATTCACTTGCAGTCTGGACGTGGAGGGGTTAACATCTCCTGCTCTGACTGCTGCTGGGAGGGAGGACTGGGTCATTTGTGAGTGCTTTGGGGCGAGGGAAGGGCCCATGGCAGCATCCGCTGCTCATTGAGAAGAATAAGAATGATACGTGCTCTCACAACAGAGTCTCCAGAAGTCTTCAATAACATCAGAAAAAGTCGCAAGATTTGTCGCTAGACGTTTTTTTGAAAAAAAGAGTCGTTAGAGGGTTCTGAAAAGTCGCTAAATATAGCAACAAAGTTGCTAAGTTGGCAACACTGCGTTTGTCGACTCTGACAACCGGAGGTGGTAGGGCGGGACTTCAGCGGGTGGCTCGTTCCGCCCAATGAGAGGCTGATCTATGCAGCCAACTTCCGCCCACTCAGACTAAAGTGTTGGTGACAAAATTCAGACAAAAATCTCACGTCATTCTGCTGATTTTGCATATACTGTCAAATATTTTGGTGACATTTGATAAAAAATTAGATGAAATAGAAAATGTTGTGCATACAACACAAATTACAAGAGGATATTGAATATCACTGTGGGCTTACTGATAAACCGTTCTGAACACCATTTGACTTTTTTAGCACCCCTTAATCGTTGATTTGTTAAAATAAACACAAGAAATTTGTGCTCTAGATAAAGTATCAGTGTGCAGTGAATAACCTCCTAAGCCCTATGATAAGCTATTATGGTAAGGCTTAACTAAACAGACCAATGAGCAGTGATAACTAACACGTCTGTGAGGTCATCAGGTAGGAACCTCCTTTCACCAGTATTTAGTCTGGTTGGTCCCACGACACCTCCAGGAGGCGCGACAGTGATCTCTGGTGTCCCAGAGACACTCTCCTAATGCCAGCTCTCACTGCTCCCCGCACCAACCCAACAACCTCCTTTACTTTATATTACACATGGCTTTCTCAGCCCAAACAGTACTGCCACCATCAACAAACTCAGGCTCCATTTATGTGAGCTCCAGGTAGTGACTGTACTGATACTGCCTTTCCTAGTACATTCACCATACCCTATTTCACATGCTACATATTATAACTCCAATATAAGCTAAAGTTAAAGGAGATAGAGAAGATAAACTCACAGGCTTTCTCAGCCCAAACACCACTGCCACCTTCAACAAACCCAGGCTCCATTTCAGGCTCCCCAGTTAGTGACCGTGCTAATACTACCTTTCCTAGCACATTCACCATACCCTATTTCACACGCAGTGAACTTAACTATCCGTTGACTCACTGACCACTACACTATGTCAGGCCTCTGATCGGTACAAACTATTTCCTGGGAATAAAACTCGTAGGATATGATTCATGTACTCAGTTGGATGTATCCTACAAGTTTCCTGATGAATGGTGCAGTAGTAGTGGAGTTAGGTCTGAATGAATGAATAAACAATAGGGTTTCAGCCCTTCTGGCTTGTACCCCCAATAAGAATTAAAAAAAGGATGTGCTATTCCGCCCTAACAGGTGTAAAATTAACAGGACAGTGAGGGAAATGGCAGTCATTGCATAACCACAGTCCGGAGAAGAGGTTTCATTAGTCAGTGAGTGAAAAAACAAGTGTGGGTTAACCATAAGAGTGTAGCTGCATTAATAACATGAGCCCCCTTTTTGTATGCCAATCATAAGAACTAGGAGCGATCATAGTTCTTAGAATGCCGTTTTGAGGGACTTTTTAGCTCCTGTTTCAGAGTAGGTACTCTCCCAGCACAAGAAGAACAGGAGTGACCTACGTATTAAAGTGATTTGCCGAACACAGCCATTGCAGCACCTGAAATTGGCATTTTAAAATCCTGGTAGCTATGTGAACAACAGAACACAAACAACAGCTGTCAAGAAAAAAGGATGGGAGAATAGATGGAAAAATGGACTGAGAATAAAGTTCAGGCTTTAATTAGCAAATATATAGACATTGTAAATATAAGGCAAGGTAGGCAAGGCAGGTAATAATTAAAATTTTAAATGTAATGGAAAAATCCTATAGCCTTTTTGACAAGGGAACCAGGGTTAACTTCATCATTAAACTTTTTTTGTAGAAAAACTACATCAAACACAAAGCATTTGAAGGAGTAGACCTTTACCTTTTTTTATTAAAACTTTTGCAAAAATAAGTGAAAAGAGTTATGTTGTGCTGCCTCCATATTTGGGTTTTAGACCTCTCTCATCTCTTTCTTTGACACTTTGAAGTAGAAATATCTGTAGTGTAATGTCGAGTTGATGCAAAGTTAAATGCCTTAATTCCAAAATGGAATCTGGAAAATAGATGAGATTTTCAAATCAAAACTCTGTTGTAGTGATTTAAAGAAATTCAACTGGATCAAGTTTGCCTCATGTTAACATTTTCAGTTCAGTAAAGTAACAGGAAAGAACTGCAGGTGGAAACACAGTCGAGCATAACAAACATGTTCTACACATAACTTGAGTGAAGCATGCCGTGGCTGTGGTTGATCTGTGGTGTGAGAAGAAAAGTCACAAAGGCAGAAAGCTGCAGGAAACTTAGCTGTTCTTCTGCAGCAGGATGTCTGATGTACTTTTTTTTTTTCTTCTTAAAGAAGGCAGAACTGAGCTTCGAGTGGTTGTGTGGATGGTCAAAAATTTTCAAAAAATGATGTGGGCACAGCAAAAATGCTTTGCAAAATTCAGTTAGTGGAAGTCAAATTAAAGAATGAGGAATTGAAATACTCAATGATCGAGTACCCTTTATGCATGTTATTTTATTCTCATATTTTTTTTAGGCAATGTCTGTTATGAGCCACTGTAGCTGATGTGTGACAGTTTCTCACTGTGCTGTTGATTTTGTTTCTTTCTGGAACCCTACTAACCCAGCTATGAGTCATACAAAAAATGCCAATTTCTCTGATCTGCTTTACCAAATAGTTGCTTTGAATGTGAACTAGTATGCTGCAGGTTAAAAACAAGCCCATATTTTGTTGAGTGTTGGCCGGAGAATGATTTTAATACTTCACCCTGAACCAGCCAGTTCTTGAATCAGCACAAATCAGACAAGATGGTAATTTTGGATAACATGCCATGGAATAGAATAGAGGCCACCTCTAATTTAGGAGGAGTCAAATACCACTTCCTTTAGGGCATAGTTTATAATAATCGTCAATAATTGTCCTGGACTTTATTTTTCTATCCCTGACAAAATCTAATATGTTATGATTTTATAATAACATATCTGTTGGCCTATGTCACGCACTTGACATTGTTAATGATTAAAAGTTACTTGGTAAATCAAACTCTTTCAGTGTTCTCCCCATGTTTGACAGGTTGTTTTCCAGCATTGTTCATATGTAACGAACGGAAAGTAATGCACCAGAAGTCATATATAATCCTTGTATTCAAGAGCCAGTAATATGTGCCTAACCCATGTGACCATGAAGGTGGCAATTTTGTGACCAATGTGCTGATGGGAATAAAGACGGAAGTAGTATAAAAAATGAAAGTCTGGGTCAGGAGGCAGGTTGGGGTGGTGGATGGTACAAACAAAGACAGACCGGTGTTTGTGTACCAAGTGAAACCAAGTGAACTTTGAATTATTTTAAGGTATGTCGACATGTCACATTGAGTATGTAACTTCCAGTTAAGTCCATAACTTAACTTTCAGCCAACCATGTTTAAAGCAAACCAACATAACTTTACGTTAAGTATGTTATGAGACTGGCCCCTGAAAGTCAGAGATTTGAATCATCAGTAGGTGACACCTCAGTCAATCAATCAATCAAACAATTTTTTTTTTTTTATAAAGGCCAATATCACAAATCACAATTTGCCTCACAGGGCTTTACAGCATACAACATCCCTCTGTCCTTAGGACCCTCGCAGCTAAGGAAAAACTCCCCAAAAAAACCCTTTAATGGGGGAAAAAAACTAGAAACCTCAGGAAGAGCAACTGAGGAGGGATCCTTCTTCCAGGACAGACAGACGTGCAATAGATGTCGTACAGAACAGATCAATATAATAAAATCAACTGGGGTTTTTTTGTTTGTTTTTTCTCTCGTCAGTGTTTCTGTGTAGTGTACTGGGGACTTCTTGGGATTTTGGTCCCAAGATTTTGTTGTAGAGAAAGCGTTCTTTACTCTCATGCTGCTTTTCGATACAAGCAGCTGCGGACATGTGGGTGGGGGGAAAATCGATTCTTAGATGCATCGCAATGCGGACGTGTACGATTCAGCATCGATTCACAAATTTCAATTAATTGCTTATGTAAATGTGTTCATAACATGATGTTGACGGAACAAAAGGGTCGGGCCTAAACTGCAATATCTACAGCATGGACGAGCTCAAGTTAACTTGTGCTAATTCATCTTCACAAAAGACAGTAGTTGCAAGCTTGTTTTAATTCAATGTTTAAATTATTACGTTTGCAATGTGAACATGAAGTATATTGTGAATGCTTACCATGACCTAGAGGAGCAGAGATAAGCATGTAAACTGGCTAACCAACACACGCTGCAGCATTGACCAAATTAAAACATCTTTGCAGTGACAAAATTAATTCTCTGCTGTTTTACCTTAAAAGGATAGTGCACCCAAAAATTAAAATTCAGCCATTATCTACTCACTCATATGCCGAGGGAGGCTCAGGTGCAGTTTTAGAGTCCTCACATAACTTGCGGAGATACAAGGGGAGAGTGGGTAGCAGCACAACTCCATCTAATGCAGGCTGGGCACCCCATATTAAAACGTCCAAAAAAACCACTTAATTGAAACCACAGAATATCTCCATACTGCTCGTCTGTAGTGATCCAAGTGTCCTGAAGCCCCGACATAAAAAGTTGTTTGGAAAAATGCCATTTAAACTCTGTTTTTAGCCTAATTGTAGCCTGTAGCTCTAACTGCCTCTCTGTGGACTGCGCTCACGTGTGCCCTTGCTCCGTGAGACATGGGCACCGTCTTCATGTGTGTTCACGTGCTTTCGCTGGTCTCGAGCGCAAGCGCGCACACGTGAGCTTGGTGTACACAGAAGCAGTTAGAGCTACAATGAGGCTAAAAACAGAGTTCAAATGACATTTTTCCAAACAACTTTTCATGTCGGGACTTCAGGACACTTGGATCACTACAGGCCAGCAGTATGGAGATATTTTGTGGTTTTAATCATGTATTTTTTGGATGTTGCAGCGATCAGAGAGTGAATGTGTCCAGCCAGGCAGGAAGTCAAACAAAGTAACAACAGAATCCAGTCAATTTTCAGAATAAAACGAATTTCAAAATAAAATACCACGTTTACAAACTGGTATTTCAACTGTTGATACAGACCAAACTACACAACGCTGATAACATACACTCCTTGTCTGTGTGTGTGTGTGTGTGTGTCTGTGTGTCTGTGTGTCTGTGTGTCTGTGTAGCCTCTGTGTGTGTATGCAGCCTCTGTGTGTGTGTGTAGCCTACCAGCCTACTGTGGACATTGATTCACGGATAATACTCATTACTAAGAAGTGCACATACATGTACAGTTGTTAGGAAAACATGGCGTTATAATTTTATGAGGTTATTTACCTACCCATGATGGAAAAACAGCCCCAAATGTGACGGAGACAACAGCTGGGAGCAGAAGCGCTTGTCGACTGGCGTGGAGAAATGCGCGTCTGGTGTGAACGGAAATGCTCCGGCGCGTGCGAGAATATCGGTGCGCTGTGCTTCGCAGCAATTCCGCGGGCGGTGTGGCCCTGGCGTTATGGTAGAGAAATGAACTTTCAGTTCACGGGCAACAGCTCTGGTGGACATTTCTGCAGTCAGCATGCCAATTGCAGGCTCCCTAAAAACTTGCGACATCTGTGCCATTGTGCTGTGTGATAAAACTGAACATTTTAGAGTCGCCTTTTATTGTGGCCAGCCTAAGGCAATAATCATGCTGTCTAATCAGCATCTTGATATGCCACACCTGTGAGGTGGAATGGATTATCTCGGCAAAGGAGAAGTGCTCACTAACACAGATTAAGACAGATTTGTGAACAAATTTGAGGGAAATGGTCTTTTGTGTGTATAGAAAATGTTTTAGATCTTTGAGTTCAGCTCATGAAAAACGGGAGCAAAAACAAAAGTGTTGAGTTTATATTTTGTTCAGTGTATGAGAAACTTTTTTTTTTTTTTTTTTTTAAGATTATTTTTTGGGCTTTTTGCCTTTAATTGACAGGACAGTGTGAAACGGGGAGAGAGAGAGAGTGGTGGGAAGACATGCAGCAAAGGGTCGCAAGCCGGAATTGAAGGCATTGCCTCTGTACATGGGGCTCCCGCACTATCCACTACGCTACCGACACCACAGAAACACTTTAACTTAACAACTAACGCTGAGGACGGCTATGAGCTGAAACGCGTCCGTTTGACTGCTGATGTGCAATCCAACATATTAAAAGTATTATACTTATTAGTGAGTTGCTGTGAGCAGGCCAAGTCTGCTAAACACTTAACTTTATCCTGACTTAAAGTCTTTTTTTAAACGTTAGGCACACCATCTGACTATAAATGCAAAATTAAAGCATGTATTTCAATTATCTAAAGAAACTCTGTCTCACCCTGTAGTTTTGGCCAACCAGAGACTCACAGTAGTTTAAAAAAGTATACCTTGAGGTTTATCTTGACACCCACATTTACACTTGGTGCTCACATTTTATGTGCATATTCAGATACCCATAAAAGAGATTAATGAGAAGGCAGATCAGGTCGTTTGTTGGTCTCTCCCTACTACAGCACTTATTGAACCAACAGCTAGGCTCTGCAATATCTCAAACATTCCTCTTTACTCATCACTGTGTAGTAATTTGCAATTTAAAGCATTGCACATCTGTAATTATACAGTAGTAATAGATATTATTCTGTACAATTAATGGCATGAGTGCTTTCTCCCTTCATCACTAGTTTTCCAACATACAAGATAACTCTACAAGACTGAAGAATAACCAGAGCCATCCTTTTTTCTGTACATATGGTAGAAATAGCTTATGAAACCTTCACTTCATATCAGTCATTGGCTTTATTTTATTACAGCATTCTGGGATGTAAGAGCTGTTCTGGGTGTGGTCGTTGGTTACAGTTAACTTTTTCTTATTTGTGATGTTTCCCTCATGCAAGGGAGATTTAAACACGCTCCTTTGTAAATTAAGAAGCGGTTTCATGTTCCATCATTAATTACCTTAAGTCAACCAAAGTAACAGTGAGATATAGCAGGGTTTTCCCCTCATCCAGAACTTGTATGTGAATATGAAATTTGCAAGGGATGTGAGGCTATTGGTTGCTCATTAAGATTCCTTCCCAGAGTACTGTGGCATGGGGTGCTTTGCGGAATCTCACTTCCTTTAATATGATTCAACAACTTTTCCACTGGTGGGAAACATGTTGCTTGATACCACATAAAAGAAATACAGCTTCATTTTTGTTAAATGTCGTAACACTTATATACATGTGATTAACTGTCAACAGTCTGATAAGTCTAGGTCAGGCTTTCATGACTGCTAAGCAGCCATGCTGAAGTGTCTTTGAGCAAGGGGGAGCCAGTGCAGAGTGCAAAAGATGGGGGTGATGTGCTCATGTTTACACACTCTCAGCAGGACCCGGGCAGCGCTGTTTTGGACATATTGAAGCCTTTGTAGGCTCTTGCCCGGGATCCCGATGAGAAGTGCGTTACAGTAGTCCAGCCTGGAGGAGACAAAGGCATGGACGAGCCTTTCTGCAGTAGGACGAGAGAGAGATGGCCGGAGTTTGGCGATATTACGGAGGTGAAAGAAGGAAGTTTTGCAGATATGGTTGATATGATCGTCAAAGCTAAGATGGGGGTCAAACCTGACTCCCAAATTAGTCACGGAAGGAGAGAGGGAAAAGTTGTGACCGAGAAAGGAGATGGAGGAAATGAGGGAGGAACAGAGCTGGTGAGGGGTGCCTATGTGAATGGCTTCCGTTTTGGAGCTGTTCAACTGTAAGAAGTTTTCACTCATCCAATCCTTTATCTCCTCCAGACAGGAGTCCAGTTGAGTGACAGAGGAGGAGGGAGTGGTGGAGGGGGTGACTTTGAGATAGAGTTGTGTGTCGTCAGCATAGCAATGGAATTGTATTCCATGCCTGCTGACGACACGGCCAAGGGGGAGCATGTAGATGGTGAAGAGGGTTGGACCGAGCACAGAGCCCTGGGGGACCCCACAGATAACAGTGTGGGGGCGGGATTTAGCATCCCCCAGGGCAACGAACTCGGTCCTTCCCGTGAGGTAAGAGTGAAACCATTGAAGGGCGGTGCCAGAGATATCAATGTCATGTTGGAGGCGGTGAAGGAGGATGTGATGATCAACAGTATCAAATGCAGCAGAGAGGTCGAGAAGGATGAGGAGGGAAGTGGAGCCGGAGTCAGAGGTCATCAGGAGGTCATTGGTGACTCTGATGAGAGCTGTCTTGTGTTATATTGATCATCTCATTACAATGCAATGTTCTGCTGGGAAATCTTGGAATCTATGTTATATATTATGCGTGCCACCCATCCAAACACTTCTAAGGCCCAGACACAGAAAAACAACTCACATCACTGTCTCCACCAAAAAGTTGGACATGTACACAGAAAGACTTCAACAACAGCCAACCAGCACATACTTTCTTTGCTTGTGTGAGAGGAAATAACTCCACACCAGAGGATGACGGTCGTATGTAAAGGGAAATGCTAGTCAGCCAGTTAGCACATTGACAACACAGTCCAGTGTTGAAGGAACAGAGATTTACCATGCCCCAGTGAACTATAACACAAACATCACAAAACATTTCTGCTAAAGAGCTGGCTAAAGAAAAAATATCTTACCTTACGTAACAAATTTGTTTCAATCTCATGCCCTCTTGATTTTTAGCCGTTGTTTACTTTCCTCACTTCCATTTCTCCTCTTGTGCACTGAGCTGAACTGTTCACTGATGGGCTCCACTGATGGGCTCCACTGTTGCTGATGCTGATTCAACATGCTGAATCAGCAAAAGAAAAAGACAAGCACCGATGAGGACTAACAGTATGAGACACACTGCAGCGGCAAGGGCCACAGACGCTCACCAACAGCCCAACATTGACCACCAACTGACTGTCGGCTTGGTGTGTCAGGGCCTTTACAGACCAAGTTCACCCCCTTGTTGCAACAGGACTCCCTAATGGCAGTGCCCAGCCCCAGCAGGACAGTGCACCATGCCACCCTGCAAAAGCTGCTCAGGAATGGCCCGAAATCTGATACAGAGCTCAAGATGTTGGCCTTGCCTCCAAATTCCACAGATCCCAATCTAATCAAGCATCCATGGGACATACCGGTTCCCCACCTTACAACAGACAGCTCTCAAAGGATCCGCTGCCAATGCTCCAGTACCAGACACCACAGGACACCCCCAGAGGTCCTGTGCCCATTCCTCGACATGTTAGAGCCGAGTCCGAACGAAGGAGGCCCCACCATGGATTGGAGTTACCTCTGAGACACCAGCACATCCAACGAATACTCGATCAGATTGAGATCTGGGAATTTTTGTGGCTAGGTGAACACCTTGAGCTCTTTGTCTCGGTTCATTCCTGAGCAGTTTCTCTGGTCTGACATGTCACATTGTCCTGCTCGGGGGGCCACTGCCATTGGTTAGTGCCGTTGCAATTAGAGTTGGTATGCGATCTGTAATGATATTTCATTTTGTCACATGGATTACTGTAAATTTATTCGGTTGATCTGCTCTGTACACACAGCATCTATTGCACGTCTGTCCGTCCTGGAAGAGGGATCCTTTTCAGTTGTTCTTCCTGAGGTTTCTAACATTTTTTTTACCCTGTTAAAGGGTTTGGGGGGGAGTGTCTGAGGACATATGCTGTAAAGCCCTCTGAGGCAAATTGTTTTTGATTTGTGATATTGGGCTTTATACATAAAATTGAAATGAAATGAAATTAAAATTTTTGAGTGGGTGAAGATAATCAGTGTCATTCACTTCACCCCACAGTAGTTTTAATGTTTTGGCTGATTGGTGTACATCACATTGGACGAGAGCAAAGTGTTCTCAAATTGCTTAAAATACTAACAAATCATAAAAGTGTGTAGTATAAAATTGTGTAGTATAAATGTAGTGTAGTATAAATGTAGACTAGAAGCAGCAATACCTCAAGTCAAGTCCTTTATCAAATGGATGATAGAGGACTGACAATTAATCAAATGTCACTGATTCATTTTCTGCTGACTAATGGCTGAATTCACTAATTGTTAATTGTGTTACCTCAAAGATTTTACTTGTATGGAAACAGCAGGGACAGGTTCCCATCTGTTGAATATCTGCTGTTTTAAAAACAACAATTGCTGTTGTTCCAACATACTTATTTTACCATGTTTTTGCTCTGTCTCCCTTTCCTCTCTCCCTCTCTCTCTGTCTCAGACAACCATTCATCACATAGAAGAGCGTGTAGTTGCTGCATCCTGCAGCACATCCCTCTCTTCTCTCTTGAATATTAAACCAACACTGCCCTCTTCAGGTGAAAAGAGGAGCACCCACACATCAGATGAGAGTGATGGGGAGAGTGTTACAGAGATCACTGGAGGGAGCACAGGAGGAGGTTACAAACTGCGGTTGGGTGCTGACTTCCACTCTTCCTCCTTTTTGTCTTCATCATCTCTGTCGGCTCCTTTATCCCCAAAGCCTGAACTGCCGCAGAATTTAAACCGAGCATCAGACTTACTCAGTCCCCAGCCTGAACGTTCAACAGAGACATATTCCAATGCTGGATTGAGGGAGCCACTGAGTGCATACACAGCCTTACACTCTGATTCTGTCCCCAAAACTGACCAGGGTTCAGATCCCTGTCCTGCAGATGCAGACAAATTGACTGTGGGGATAATTCAGTCAAATGAAGAGGAGAAGCATGTGGTGGGAGAGGAGGACAGCCAGGATGTGAACCTCCTCTCATTAACCTTTGGCAGGCCTGAGGAGGGGGAAGAAGAGGAGGAGGTGGAGAAATCCCATTGTGACTTGGCAGAGTTAACCTCTGCTTTAGAGGTGTACAACACAATTGTAACCCTGCCCTCACTTGACAGGAACACAAAGGAAGTTGCAATAGAAACTGTTTCCTGCACTGTTGTTGAAGAGGAGGTGGAAGAGGAGGGAGAGCACTCTGGATATATGGTGCGTCCATGTCAATATGTCTTAGAGAACTTATTTTAGAAGTGTGGGGGTAGAAGTTACTCTGCGTCATGTCTTTTTACTTTTTCATAAAAAACCAGTGTTACAAAGATAGACTGTAAAGCTCATGTAGGAGCACTGTTATAAATACATTTCATTCACTCAGTCTAGACCTCTCATATGCTGATGAGGAATTGGCCTTACAGGGTGTACAGTACATACTCTTCCCACAAGTATAGTTTGTGGTGATGATGGGCCTCATGCAAGAACCACATATATACAAATGTTTGCTCTTAAGTGGCATGTACAAATTATTTTGAAGAACTTTTGACATTATTCAGTTTTCTTGTGTTTAGTATGTTTTCTTAGGCACAGAATTGTTCAAGTCATGATCAGATCATCTGCCTGTGGTGGCCTGTTGTTAAACTCCATCACCTTTATGGGGCTTTGCTTCTTGACTCATATAATATATTTCTGTGGCTCTCAGTACCTTTAGTGTTATAACAATCTGCTTAAAATTTGAAGCCTAATCTTTTGTGGTTGTTGTTGTTTTTTGTTTTTGAAAAAGTGAAATCCTAAAGCGACTGTGGTAATAATGACTTGGGTAAGAGAAGGGCAGCAAAATTATTGGGCAGCCTTTAATTCCTGCATGATACTACCAAAAGAAAGTACTTAAAGAAAATTTTAATGAAGCTTGAACAGTTTATTGAGGTAGCAACTCCCCCTCCCCAAATAAGAATGCAAGTAAAAAAAAAAAAAAAACTGGAGAAATGACCACTTTAGTAAATTGTCCTTTTTGTCCAATTCAAGTCTTCCTTACTGAAAGCACTCCAAGCAATAAAAGGAATGCCCAATGTCCTTTCTTTAAAATGCAAAACTAAAAAGCAAAGCACTGCAAATCAAAAAAGTCCAAAATAAATCAAACTCATTGGCTGTAGAATCAAGAAAATAAGTAATCCAGCCTTAGCCTGATGACTCTACCAGTCTTTATGGTCCTCCATACACACTTGTTTCACTGCTTCCTCCAATCCGTCAAGGTATCACCATAAAAAAGAGTCAATGGGGTCTTTCTCTGTGGCAGGCTGCCCAGCTTCAACCTCACTCCTGTTTTCTCCTCACCTTACAAAATCAAAATCCCTCACCAAACTATTCCCCTCTCCTTTGTTCCCTAGGCCACACCCCCTTTACCTATGTGGAACTTAGCTTTTTTTCCCCCCACCAATGTCCTCATCAGAAAATTGATTGAATCAGTGTAGTCAGATTAAAAATGTCATTATTGCAACTTACATTGAAGATCTTTGTGGAGTTGATAAACTATATATTTTTGGAAGGTTTAGAGTATGACAAACTGCAAAACCAAATCATGTTTTTGAAAGTGTATGTGGTGGTCATTTTGGACTTTCAAAAATAAGGACCATCCATAACTTGTTTTTAGCTGGATCCTTCATGATAAATCAAAATGGCTTTCTGACTAAAGTGGATAATTGCATATTTTCCAAGCACAGGAAGCAAATGGAACCTTTTGCATTACACTAAAAATAGAATTTGATGAATGTTAGTCACCACAGTGAGGCCATTTTCCCGAGGCTTTAAATAAATGAATGAATGAACCTTTTAAGACTGGGGTGTATAAACTGACCTTTAGTGACGTCTAGGCATAATCATAGTGAGATGAAGCTTTACAGCCACAAACTAGAGACCTTGGGCAATGAGAGGATGTATGGTTGTCATAAGTATATTGAAAGGAGGAAGTTTCTCTGTAGTTTCTTGAACAGAAGTGCTCACAATCCAATAGCTGTAAAATGCAATTCTTGCAGAAATCTAGCAATAATGCTCACTGGCATAGCAAGTGTTAAGTTTGATGACACCTTTGAAGTTCACATGCAGTGTGCTAAAGACTGTTATCAGCATTCCCTGTCCACTGCAAGGGCAAGGTGTGTCTGCATAATTGTTGTTTTTCTTTTTGTTTTGTTTTGTTTTGTTTTGTCTTTTTATTTTTTGGTCAATGTGATTTCCTGAATAAATAAAATGTGTGTTTAGCCACCAAAAGTAACCATCTGCATAGGTTGGAGTCTGACATTTTGAAAAAAATAAGTGTTTTGAACACTCACCTTTTCTTTTTTTTCTTTTTTTTAATGGAAAAAACTTAATTTTTATATTTCTTATGTTCTGGCAATTTCAAAAATGTATAGTTCATTAACTTGCCAAGAATTTTGAATGAAAATTTATAAGCAACTGGACTAATGACTAAATCAACAGCAAATGAATGATCAATAATTTGTGAAATTTGGAAATGTTTATCAATAATTAGACCATTTGTAAGTTGCAGCTCTCGTCGAAAGTACTGTTTTGTAGATTTGTCTTGCAAACAGAAGCACTTTGAGCACCATTAAGATTGGGAAACTCCAGTTAATCAGGATAGGTTTCAATAAAAAGGATCATCTACCTTGTATTTTTATTTTTAGAAATCCTGACTGTGAGTGTATAGGTTGTTCTACATCATGCATGTCTGTAACAAGTAGAGCCCATCAGCTGTGTACTTCATCATGTCTGAGTTGTGCCTGAGGAATGTTGGTTAATGAATGTCCCACAGTCTCCACATTGTATGGTTATATACATGTTTTCATTTTGCCATATTGTTTTCATTTATGTTCAGTTTACAGTCTTACTAACATTGCATTTTTTATAAGTTACACATTGTATCAGGATCATAACAGCCGACTTCAGCTGCAACTGTGCAGTCAACTTCAAACATTATCAAACAGCTTCCATAAGTGTGATATTTTTATATTTTATATTCACTGTAAAATCCTGCTGTTTAAAAAACGTTTTTCAAGTTATTCTTTAGTTTCATTACTCATTGTCCAGCTGGAAACATGTACATTTCACAACTAATAAACTGAATAACAAGCCATGTTCTGTCATTTGTATAACTGCAGTAAAAACAAATTTTCCAAGCTTACTTTGTGCAGAAGGATACTAAAGCACAGCATGATAGTCAGCATGAGAACTACAAATAAAAGACCTAGGGGTCAGACACAAAAGCAAGCTAAAGTCAAGTTTGCTGACTGAGGTTGGGACCATTGTCTGTCAGGCGACTGTGACAGCTCACACAGTTAAATGCAGGATTTGAGGGGCAGATCACAAAGGGAGGGACTTCTGGGGAAATAGAAACTCAGCCCTGCACATGATAATCAGTGGTGCTAAGTTTCCCAACCCCCACACATAACCCCAGTTCCCTCCCATCTCTCTCTATATGTTGTGTGCTCAAACCCAAAAACGAGCCTTATCTTGAGTAAGAGGTTTTACTACGAGCCATAACAGTCCATATGGGGAAGATGGAGTTGTGGATGCTTCTTCTACATTTACACCTTGGTAATGCTCCCTGGATTGGAGGTGGGGAGGAAATAGGGGGTTTACATGGTGACTATTTGAGATGAATACAGGTTGTACTGTTCATGTACTTGAGAGCTTTGTTGTGCAGGGGCAATGTGTCTGTTTTAATTAGCTCCCTTTATTTGTTTTTACACTTTTGGACTGAGATTTGTAGCAGTTGTGTGTAGATGTGTATATAGATGTTGGCAGAGGCAGTAAATGCATTGTAATTCTGTAAAACCATGTAGTCCCTAACAGCTCAGAATTAGCTCACTTGCATGCATAGCATCAGGAAATGTGTCAGTAATCTGTGCAGACAGCTGATTTAGCACTGTTTAGTGATGCAGAGTTACAAAACAATAAGAAAGACCAAACAATATTATTAAAATATCTAATAATGTTACTGTCCCTTTGAATTCCAAAGTGAATTTTCTTTTCTCCTGTGCAGTGGTATGTGTTTCCCTCCCTGCACCTTCCAACGTCTCCATCTCCTCCATCAACATGGAGCACACACTGAACTTCCTGCCTGGCCAAGAGACTCCCTCCGACACCCACTTCACTGTTCAAATCCTCTGCCCCAGGTATTCAGTCGATGGGCATCACAAAGCTTGGAAAGAGAGGTGATAAAACAGTCACTACGTTTACATGCACAAAATAGTCAAATTTTTTGCTCTTATTCCAAAAGAGACAATATTCCTACTACACTGTGTACATGGCTTATGAAAATGAAAATTTCCACCAGCGGCAGACTTGTTGGACCGTGTGAGCACAGCTTTTCTCTTTCACCCCATAGACCACCTTCTTAAAAGGTCGGTGTTGTGATATTTTTGCATATCCAAAAACCTGTTGCTGTCCAAGTCTTTCATGTTTAAAAAGCAGGCAACCCTAAATTGAGATGCATATTCCAAATGTGCTGTATACATGTCCACATAATGCTATTAAAACCTGACTAATACCAGCATATCCCACGTCTTCATTGAAAAATGCTACATTTGGAATACAGCCTAATTCACAAAATCCAAATGGAAAATGCTATTGACATGACCCATGACATCAAATTCAGAATATTATCATATTGTAGTGTGCATGTAAATGTACAGACTTAAGACCATAATATATATATATATATATATATATATATATATATATATATATATATATATATGTATAAATGTGTGTGTGTGTGTGTGTGTGTGTGTGTGTGTGTGTGTGTGTGTGTGTGTGTACATATACTGAAACCAACATTTTTAACATATGCATAGATTTTTTTCAAAACTTAATATAGTTACTATTCCTCATACTTATTGGGTGTGAATAAGAAAGCTTTCAAAACCTATGTTATTCTACAGCTTCGGAATTCTTTATTGGGTGTGAAAGCTGAAAGCATTCACTGCCTACGTTATTCTTCAGCTACGGAATTCTTTATTATCCTTCTTCCACCCACTTTTTTTGCTGCAAAACTACTTCAACATACTTCAATATAATGACAACATTCAGACAACAAAATATTCAGCTCCATTAGGAATCACCAGCTATGACTTTTCTCATTCATAACATTCATACTTTCTGAAATAATCTGGGGGGGTTTTTGTGTCATTTTTCCCCCATTCAAGACTCTTCAAACCTGACACAATTTCATGCTTTTTCATGCATTCTCCTCATTCATACATTCACATAGAAACTTCATTCAAACTTTAAATGTTCCTCATCTTTCATTCATTCTTACTTGTATTCAACTTTCAAATTCCATTCACACTTTATACACATTTTACACATTTATAATGGGTCTTTACGGGAGGAATGTTTCACAGCTAGAGTGGAGGACTCAACTGACAGTGCATAGAGCTAAAAAATAAGAATGATCTGAGTTATTGTTTTTGAGGAAAGGCCAGCAGTTTGAGAGATGCACCTCTGCTAAATCTCTGTGAGACTGCCTCAGCCAGGAGTCACGAGCAGTTTACATTACCATGGCAACCTAAGCTCATGAGTGCAGTTTGACACACACACACACACACACACACACACACACACACACACACACACACACACACACACACACACACACACACACACACATGCACTAATTGGACCCATTTCCACTCTCACAGCTATTCCTAATACTTTATACCTCATTTTCACACAGTTAAGCCAGCATTGCAGTGTAGCATCAGCTTTTTAAGAATCTTGGCATATTCCACAATAGTGGTATCATTCAAGTTTTCAATAACATTCAAACTCACTCGACCCCTTTCAACCTTTCAACCTAGTTCTTATTATTATTCCACCCACTTTTCTTTTGTGGCACTACTACTTACTCCTTCCACAATTTTCAACATACACACATGGGACATGCTTACTATGACTTTTCTCATTCATATCTTTCATACTTTCCAAAATATTCAGCCTTTTTTGGGGCATTTTTCCCCATTCAAATTAATAGAGAAATCTTCAAAGCCTAGCTCCTCATTCATACATTCACGTCGAAACTTCATTCAGACTTCAAAATGTTCATCATCTTTTTCACGTTCTTACTTGTATTCAACTTTCAAATCCTATTCAAACTTTTTGAAATATTCAAAGCATGGTAAAAATTCCCTCCTTCGGTTTTACCGTGGGTTTCTATGGGGCAGAATGCTCACAGCTACAGTGGAGGACTCAACGCTGCTTGCAGAGAGCTTCTTAAGCATGTGTCTTGAACTCGCCCACAATTCTCACTCCACATTCATCATTTTTGGTAAAAATGAAGTAAAGCTTGTCTCCTTTCAATGAATGTCACTTTGGAAGCATTCAAACTTACACATTTGGTACAGTGAACCTAAAAGTCAGAGAAATTCCACTGCCGCATTGAACTCCATGTTAAGTGAGACCAGAAATCTCTGGAGGACAGCAGATCATGCCAGTTTTCTAACCTGCGACCATGCTCACATTTTAGACACAACAGACACAAATTTAAAAAATACTTGTTCCTCAAGTTGTGTTCTCTTTCACGGTATACAAATTATATGATCGGAGGTATTGTTTTTGAGGAAAGGCCAGCAGTTTGAGAGGAGTGCTTCAACTAAATCTCTGTGAGATTTACTGCCTTACCCAGGAGTCACTGAGCAGTTAACATGACCCTGACAACCTCTCTGACATACAAATACAGACATGTAGGTGTGTGCGTGTCTCTGAATCTCAAATACAGAGGACAGTAGCAGAATCTCCATTTTAAACAGCATACTACTGTTGCTTCTTTTGTGATTATGACTGTTAATACATATTGTAACATATTGTAATATCATACATACACAGTGCTCAGTACTTGTAGTACATGTAGTATGCAGCAAGAATTCATACAAATTAAACTCATTACCACTTTTCCAACTATTCCTACTACATCACCTTCTTACACATTTAAGTCAACATTGCAGTGTAGCATCAGCTTTTCAGTAACCCTTCAAATGGTCAACATTAGTCAAATAGTCATTCAACTTTTCAATGACATTCATACTCGTTGGACACCTTTCAACTTTCAACTATTCCTATCACTTTACCTTATTCTTACATATTAAAACAAATATTCCACATCCTTCATACATTAATGTTATTATTCAACATTTAAAGCCAGCATTGCAGTGTAGAGTCAGCTTTTCAAGAACCTCGAAATATTCCATATTGTTAGTATCATTCAACTTTTCAATTACATTCATACTGATTGAACCTTATTTACACTTTTCAATTTTGAATTTTATTTATAAAGCCCAATATCACAAATACAATTTGCCTCACAGGGCTTTACAGCATACGACATCCCTCTGTCCTTTAGACCCTCACAGTGGATAAGGAAAAACTCCCCCAAAAAAAACCTTTACTGGGGGGAAAAAATGGTAGAAACCTCAGGAAGAGCAACTGAGGAGGGATCCCTCTTCCAGGACGGACAGACATGCAATAGATGTCGTACAGAACAGATCAGCATAATAAATTAACAGTAATCTATATAACACAATGATAGAGAGAGAGAGAGAGAGAGAGAGAGAGAGAGAGAGAGAGAGAGACAGAGAGAGACAGAGAAAGAGAGACAGAGAGAGAGAAAGATGCAGGACATCCTCGGTAATGACAGTGGCTTACAACAACATTCATGAAAGTAATAATATTGTTGTTATAGTTCTGGCTACTGTGGTACAATATGTTGAAAGTATATATTTGTATCTGGCAGTATACATGTATGATAATAGTCATATGTGTATAATAACAGTAGAAGTATGACTAATGACTAATGATGGCAGCAGCAGCAGCAGCAGGAGGCATCTGGCAGGACCACGGCAGCAGCACAACCACACACGTCACACTATCCAGGCACCGCTCCAATATGAGTTAACCTGAGAGACAGTGGAGCACAAAGGCTCCGGAGAAGAAGCCGAGTTAGTGACATCCAGAATGGCAGAGTTAGCAAGATGCAGTAATAGGATACGAGAGAGAGAGAGAGAGAGAAGGTGCCCGGTGTATTATAGATGGTCCTCCAGCAGACTAGGCCCAAGTCAGCCTAACTAGGGGCTGGTACAAGGCAAGCCTGAGCCAGCCCTAACTATAAGCTTTATCAAAGAGGAAAGTCTTAAGTCTAGTCTTAAATGTGGAGACGGTGTCTGCCCCCAGGACCGTAACAGGAAGATGATTCCACAGGAGAGGAGCCTGATAGCTGAAGGCTCTGGCTCCTGATCTACTTTTGGAGACTTTAGGGACCACGAGTAACCCTGCGTTCTCAGAACGCAGAGTTCTGGTGGGATAATATGGCACTATGAGCTCTTTAAGATATGATGGAGCTTGACCATTTAGAGCTTTATAAGTTAATCGTAGGATTTTAAATTCAATTCTGGATTTTACAGGGAGCCAGTGCAGAGAAGCTAAAACAGGAGAAATATGATCTCGTTTCTTGGTTCCTGTTAGTACACGTGCTGCTGCATTCTGAATTAGTTGAAGAGTTTTTAATGATTTACTAGAGCTACCTGATAATAGAGAGTTACAGTAATCCAGCCTTGAGGTAACAAAAGCGTGGACCAATTTTTCTGCATCTTTTCGGGTCAGGATAGGTCTAATTTTTGCAATATTACGCAGATGAAAAAATGCAGTCCGTGAGGTTTGTTTTAAATGAGAATTAAAAGACAAATCTTGATCAAATGTTACTCTGAGGTTTCTTACGGTAGTGGTAGAGGCCAGAGCAATGCCATCGAGAGAAACTATGTCATCAGATAAAGAGTCTCTGAGTTGTTTGGGGCCAAGAACAATAACTTCGGTTTTGTCTGAATTTAACATCAGGAAATTGGTGCTCATCCAGGTTTTTATGTCTTTAAGGCAGTTATGAAGTTTAGTTAATTGATTACTTTCTTCTGGCTTCATCGATAAATACAACTGTGTATCATCCGCATAACAATGGAAATTTATAGAGTGATTTCTAATGATGTTGCCTAAAGGAAGCATATATAGAATAAATAGGATTGGTCCGAGCACAGAACCTTGCGGAACTCCAAAACAAACTTTAGTACGTGCGGATGATTCATTATGAACGTCAACAGATAAATAAGATTTAAACCAGCTTAGTGCAGAACCTTTTAGGCCAATTAAGTGTTCCAGTCTCTGTAGCAGAATTTCATGGTCAATTGTGTCAAGCGCCGCACTAAGATCTAATAAAACAAGTACAGAGACGAGTCCTTTGTCTGAAGCAATCACAAGGTCATTTGTAATTTTAACTAGTGCTGTCTCAGTGCTATGATGCACTCTAAATCCTGACTGTAATTCCTCAAATAAATTATTATCATGGAGAAAATCACACAGCTGGTCTGCGACTACTTTCTCAAGGATCTTTGACATAAAGGGAAGATTAGATATTGGTCTGTAGTTGGCTAACACCTCTGGATCCAGGGTGGGCTTTTTTAGTAGAGGTTTAATTACAGCTACCTTAAAAGACTGTGGTACATAGCCTGTTAATAAGGATATATTGATCAAATCTAATATATGGGTGTTAACTAAAGGAAAAAGACCTCCTTGAGTAGCTTAGTTGGGATGGAGTCTAAGAGACATGTTGATGATTTAGATGAAGAAATCACTGCGGTCAATTGTAATTTTAACTAGTGCTGTCTCAGAGCTATGATGCACTCTTTTCTAACTATTCATACTACTTCACCCTTTTCTTACACACTTACGCCAGCATTGCAGTGCAGTCAGCTTTTAAAACAACCGTAAAATATTCCACATCATTCATACATTAATGGTATTATTCTCTAGTTATTTACTGGTATCCTCTTAATTACAGTATCACAAAGCCATTTCCTTACAGGAACATGAAACAGTCAGCCTCACAAAGTCTTTCTCCTCTTCTTTTACTTTTGTGATTTGGCATCACTCTTAAGGCATTTACTTGGAATGGCTCTTATTTCATGTAGGCTGAATAGTTGATGTTTGTCAAGTGCTGTCCTCTGATGCTGAGTTATTTACATGAACAGTCCACCACTGACTGAGCTGTTTTCCAAACTCAGACCTCTCTGGAGAAAACTGAGCTTGTGAGATCTGTGCTTTGTCAAGCTTGGAACATTACCATAAAGACTATCTTTTATGGGATCACTTCAGCATTTCTTTTTGCAGCAGCAATCTATGATTTAAAAAAAGAAGTCAAGCAGGGGTGTAAAGTGGGGGAACCAACAGCTCCTTACCTATTTCCTACCCCCCATCTTCCCGCCCCCTTGCTTGGACCACATCATTTAACTCAGCCTTCATTGTGATCACAGCTACACACCTGTAAAGTTTTGTGACAGCATCTTGCACAATTGTGACTTTAGCACAAAAGACATAAACACCTGGTTAAATGCTTAAAATGGCTTCTGTGGTAGAGCATGTGATCTCCTACGACTCTGCAAGGGCTCCCACCCACTGTCTGTCTTTCTGTCTGTCTGTCTATCTGTGTGTGTGTGTGTGTGTGTGTGTGTGTGTGTGTGTGTGTGTGTGTGTGCGTGTGTTTGTTTGTCATTGTGGTAAAATGTGGTTCTAATGACACCTGTTGTAACAGGAACTACAACAGAGGCTGTTTTGAGTATTTGGGGGGGTGTTTTTTTCTGTCTGTCTGTCTGTCTGTCTGTCTGTCTGTCTGTCTGTGGACAAAATTTTGTTCTGAACTGTTCAAGATGCAGTCACGAACTTTACGAGTGTGCAGTCGAGATCAAAATGAAAGCAGAATTTAATGACGCGGTAGGAGCAAGGGGGCCCAAAAATAGAGGGGCTGAAAGTAGCCCTGTGAGGCAAATTGTATTTGTGATATTGGGCTTTATAAATAAAATTGATTGATTGATTGAAAGTAGGGCAGAGGCCATTTTTGGGGGGCATAGCCCCTGGCCCACATTCGTTTTAAGTCACAGATTGTGGATCACTGTATCACGGCTGGACTGATCCCATCACAAGATGGTCTCTAGTTTAATATGTAAGCATCAAGTTGAGCAACAAGCCAAATGGCAGTTCTTACTGAGAGCACAGAATTTAGCACTGTGGTTATTGGATTTTGGAGAGAGTTGTTCATTTTTGCTAATATTTTTGGACTGTCTTATACCATAGGAATAACATATATGAATTTGGAAAATGGGTGTAGTTCCCTTTTAGTGAAAAGGGATCACCAATGTTATATCTGTTTATCCTGAGGGCAACATGGAAATCTGTACCAAATTTTATAGCAGTGAAACCACCATGGTTTGAGAAATTTGAGAATTTTCCCTGGATGACTTTGACCTGTTGGTGGCATATCAGAGGTTATGATAAACCCTCTTGGGACTGTAAAATGTCTGTACAAAATTTCATCCTAATCCATCCACCAGTTGTTGAGATATTTTAGTCTGGATCAAAGTGGTGGACAGGCCCACAGAGCATCATCCCTGAATGGCAACAGCATCTCATATTTCTCTGTTTATAATAGTCTGAAATGTATTCCATGATGATAATGCTAACCTCCTGCTCAGCACAGTCTGTCAGATGTTTGACTTTTGTTTCTGAAGAACTTCTTAAACGCTGTGAGTAAGCACTTTTTTAGTAACTGTAGCAATATCACAACAAGTGTGTGTTCTTTGTCCCAGGATGATGCACACAGCCCAGTTAGTTGCCTTTCTACTCTGCTGTGAATGTTATCTATGGTGTTATGCTAATCGTCATGTTGACAGTTCTGTTTTCTCTCCCTCCGCCTCTGCACTGACCTCCACCTACTGTGGTCTAAGTGATCTAAGTTGGTCTAAGTTTTTTTAGGATGACACATTCTTTCCTTACCAGTGCTCCATCTTTTTCTCTTTCCCTTTGTATTTTCTTTCACTTTGGAGGAAGAAGAAGAACATGTGGAAACCAGTAGCTGCTTGTTCAGAGCTGACAGCTGGACAGACATGTAATCTAACTCAAACATTTAAGGACCCCTTCGATCACTACCGTGCCCGCGTCCAGGCCTTCACATCAACACAGACATCCGACTGGACTGTATCGGGGTGGTTCCAGCCTCTGTCAGACAGTGAGACACACTTATATGGAAGATTTAAAAGTTACAAACATTTCTCCAACCAAACTAAAAATCCACAGTTGTGCACAGTATACATATACATTGGTCAGTTTATATAAATATAGTATAGCTCACAGTATTTCTGTTTCGACATGTTGGAAATTGAGTGAACATGGGACTGCTGTCAAGCATCAGAAATGCATACATCTCAGTTTTTTTTTTTAAATTATGACTATTTGTCCTGTAATGAAACTCTCCCAGTAGACTGACACTGAGTTTATTGCTCTCCGTAGCTGTGTTGGGACTTCCTGATGTGTCTGTGTCGGGCTGTGGGAACTGTTTGGTTCTGCAGCTCAGAGTTCCTTCAATGAAGAGATTCCAGCAGCTGAGGGACTTGTATAGAGGACTCATCCTCGATGTGCAAAGGACCTGGGATGGTGCACAGGTATGTGTCAGGCTTTAAGGGACAGCTCACCACAAAATAAAAAAAAACTAATTTGGACTCCTACCTGTAGAGCTTTTTTTTTTTTTCTTTTCTTTTCATTAGGATTTTACATGGTTCACATGTTCATTGACATAGCATTTCACCATTCTCATCCATTCATCTGTAAATTACAGTTGAATCTCTACAGTATATCCAAGACTATATAAATAATACAGAGATGAATGTATGGTCCTTCCACCATATTATAACGCAATCTGTGAATATAATATAAGAACTAAACTTCGTAGAACAGGAACGCTGGGGTGCACCTCCGCGATATTAAAAAAAAAGAAGAAAACTTTAAAAATGAAGTAAAAAGGGGAAGAATAGGAGAAAAGCGACATACAATTTAGCATTAGACAAAAGATGGTCACACTGGTGTAACATACATGATCCATCTTTCCCATCTTTTCAAAAACACACTTTGTTGCAGTCTTATGGCAAATGTAATTCTTTCCATCTTAATGTAAATCCACTAATCCACCGTAGGTTTTTCTAGTTTTATCCACTTCCTTGTAATGGCTTTCCTACAGGCAGCACTACGAATCTGAAATAGATATTTATCATTAGAGGAAAAATTATCTGTTGGTAGAGCCCCTAGATATAAAGAAACAAACTTAAATGGAATGTCTGTCAGAAATATTTTTCGCAAAATTTGATAGACCTCCTGCCAAAAAGGTAACAATACTGGACAAGACCAGAATATGTGAAAGTGATTTGCCTCAAGGCATCCGCACTGTCTCCAACATGCAGATGAGTTGGTGTAGTGTTTTTTTTGAGCTGGCGTTATAAAGAATCGAATAAAGCTTTTCCAGTAGAACTCTCTCCAAAGTGTTGAATTTGAAGTTTTCCATTGTAAACATAACTGTTCCCAGTCTTCTGCATTTAGAACTAGGTTCCCTTCCTTCTCCCATTTCTGTTTTACATGCAGTGAGCTACCTTTCATTTGTTATAAGCCCCTATAAAGTTTTGAGATGTTTTTTTGGTTTGGGCCTGAAGCATAAGCATCTATAAAGACTTTCAATAAAATGTTATCCCATTGCTCTTGTTTGATCTTCTTCCTAATGTAATGACGGGCCTGTAGAAATCTATAGAAATCATCATTATTCAAACTGAATTGTCCCTTTAGGTTTTGAAAATTGTTCACTGACCCCTTACTCAAAACAGTGCAATATGCTGTTAAACCATGAGTTACCCATCCCTTAAACCTCGCATCCCAATTTTTAGGCACAAAACGTACACCACCTCAAAACCTTTATCGCTTCCTTTAAATGATTTTGAGCTATTACCCTATTCCACAGCTTAAGTGGCAAAACAATCCAAGGGTTTCCCAGATCCATTAACTTATTCATCAACCCCTTATCCCCTATTGCCGCTTGAATTGGAAACTCCCCTGTCATATCCCCTTCAATCTCCGTCCATCTAGCCCTGTATCAATACGAGATCCAAAATTAAGAAAAGGTATTGAATCCCATCTCCTTATGTCTTCCCTAATTTTGTTGTTCAGGGGGAAAAAGTTGAGTGAAAACAATTTTGACAGGTCTGTAGGTATATTTACCCCCAGATATCTCATGGATTCAGCTTCCCATCTCAAGTTATACCTCTTCACATTTTCTGAGGGACTGTAATTAAAAGTAAGAATTTGTGTTTTTGAAACATTCAACTTATATCCTGAAAAAGATCCATATTGTTCCAAAAGTGAAATTGTTCTGGGCTGGATAACTTTAACAATATATCATCTGCAAACAAGTTCTCCTCCTTTCATACATATTCCTTTAATGTCTTTATTCTGAATAATCTGACAAAGGAGCTTCTTGCCCTCAGGTTATCATAAAGAGCCTGTATTGTCTTAATAAAAGAATTGTGAAAACCAAATTCCTCCAAAACTCTAAACAGAAAAGACCAATTTACGCAATCAAAAGCTTTTTCTGCGTCTAAACCCACTAATACTGCTGACATCTTACTGTCTGTTATATGACTTATTACGTGCAAGGTCCGTCTAATGTTATCTTGGGTTTGTCTCTGATGCACAAAACCCATTTGATCAAGGCTAATGATTTGTGGTAGCAGTCCCTCTATTGGCTTGGCAAGTATATGTGTAAAGATTTTATAGTCCTGATTTAATACGCTACGGTCTATAATTACTACATTCCGATTTATCCTTCCCTTCTTTTGGAGTAAGTGAAATTACCGCTTCCCTTCCAAAGAGGGGGGTATCATGTTCCTCTTAAGGACCCATAAGGTAGACTGCAACAAAGGAATCAACCAAACCCCCATTACCCTGTACCACTCTGACGGAAACCCGTCTGGGCCTGGGGCCTTCCCTGATTTAAAATGGGCTATGGCTGAGCTAATTCCTTTCTCTGTTATTTCTTCTGCAAGTCGGTTACTCTGTTCAACGGTCAGTTTAGGAAGAAGAATCTTCTCAAAAACAACATGAGGTTGAGAGTCTAGTTTTTGAAAATATATCTCAAAACTCTTTTGTATATCTTTCAATTTATGGTGTATTACATTAGTCATCCTGTTTTTAATTTTATGGATTGAATTCTCTGCTTGCTGCCTTTTCAGCCTATAAGCTAACAATTTGCTGGCTTTCCCTCCCCCTTCATAATATTTCTGTTTTGTAAATATTAACTTCTTTTGTATATCTCTTGTATATATCTCATTTATTTCATTCTTTTTCTTCCTAAGTGTTTCTTTAATCTTCTCTTCATTTTCATCTTTGTGCTTTTGCTCTAGTTGTTTCAATTCTGCTCGCAGCTGATCTAATTCTTTTCGCTTAGCTTTATTTAAATGAGAACTATATCAAATTATCTTACCTCTTAGCACTGCTTTACATGTGTCCCACAATATTGGAGATGAAACCTCACCATTGTCATTCTGTTCCAAAAACTCAGTAATATCTTTCTTAATTTGGTCCTTCATATGATTCAATATATGAATGTTTAATATCCATAAGGTGTTTCTCTGATATTGTTCAAGATGTAGTTCTACATAAAGAGGGCTATGGTCTGAAAGGTCCATAATCCCTATGCTGCAGTCACCAACCCTGTGCAAATCTTTAAAAAATAATCAATCCTTGAATATACCAAATGTGGATTAAAAAAATATGTATAGTCTCTCTTCAAAGGATTTAACTCTCTCCAGACATCTGTTAAACCAATATCCTCCATTGTCAAATTGATCCTTTTGTTCAATTGACTGGGCTGAGTAACATGCACTTTTGAAGAATCAAGTTTAGGGCTTAATCTAATATTGAGATATTATAAATATTATAAATTAAGACACCTTGAGATTCTGCTATTATCAAATCAAATATTTGTCTAAAAAACTCCAATCCGAATTAGGGGGAGCATAAATATTCAATAAAGTTATCAATGATCCATTTAAATTCCCTCTCAAAAAATGTATCTCCCTTCTGTGTCCTTCTTTTCAAATATGGGCTCACAATTAATCTTACTAGAAATTAATATTGCCACCCCCCTCCTATGGCCAGCTGCATATGATGATGAGAACTGACGCTTAAAGCCCTTTCTTCTCCTTCAGCACCGACTTCGCATCGGCATATTCCCTTCGTTTTTTCAACACACCAGGCACATAGTAGTGGTCCAGATTAACCCTTTTTTCGTGAAGTTGAAATCCACGCTTCTGCCAGGCCAGTCTCAGTATCTCCTCTTTCATCCTGTAGCTTGACAATATGGCCACAATTGACTTTGGTGGAGCTCCCGATGGCGGCTTCGGCATCAAGGTGCGGTGGGCTCTCTCCACCCACAGCTCAAAGGAGTCCTGGAGCCCCAGACTCCCCCGGGGCAAGTGCTCCATGTATTATACCATCATCGGAGAGTCCTCCTCGGCCCCCTCTTTAACTCCGTGGATTCTGATGTTCTCTCTCCTGGAGCAGCTCTCCAAATCCGTCACCTTTTCATCCAGGTGAATCTGTAGCCCCAGCAGCTCCGTAACCGCTTCTTCCGTCACTTGTATCCGAGTTTCGGTGGTGACGATCCTTTTTTCAGCCTCCACGATTCTTGTGTTAGTTTTGTTTATTTCCTCTCGAATCTCTTTCAGCTGTTGACTGCTGTCTCTCCTAAAATCCCTCAGTTCTCTCAATAGGGATTTAGGCATCCTCGAGACCCACGATGCTAGGACCTGTACTGAAAGTTTTAAAACTATTCGAGTTGTAGTGGGTAACTTTTATCTCAAAATGTCGGGAGCCCGTTTTCCTACACTGCCATCGCCTCGCTCGCCCAACCCGAAGTCCACCTGTAGAGCTTTTTAATCAATCTAGATTGTTTTGATATAAGTTGTCAAGCATTGTTGCCAAGAGATATTGGCCGTAGAAGTGCCTGCCTTCTCTCTAATACAATGGAACTAGATGGCACTTGACATGCAGTGCTCAATGTGCCCCCCCCAAAAAAGTACATTTAAAAATCTCAACAGCAATGTCTCTTTATAGAAATCATGACCTGGTTACTCAAGATAATCTACAGACCTTGTTATGAGCAGTTTCATGTAGGAACTAATTTCTCTCTGCCAAACTGCACCCGCCAACCGTATCAATGCACAGAGGGAAGCGTGCATGTATTCATGGACAAGAGGCTTTTGCTTGTGACAGGGTGAGATGTAAACATTAATGGCATCCTCCTCTGCAGAGCTGCTACATAAGCTAGTTCAGTGGTGCTGGGTGAGCTAGCAGTAGATGCACACTTCCATTCTTTGTGATATGCTTAAGGCTTTAAATTTCTCCTGTTAACATTTAAGGCCATCCACAACCTTGCCCCCCCCATATCTGTCCGACCTCCTCCATGCTCCCACTCCCTCCCGCTCCCTCAGATCCTCTGTCTGTCTCCTCCGCCCGTTTCACCACCATGGGCAGCAAAGCATTGAACCTATTTTTATCCTTTGTCTGAAAAGACTTTGTTTAGCGCCTGTCTCCTTAAGCCCCCCTCCTGGAAAGCCCAGTCTGCTCTGATTGGTGATAAGGGTCTTATGGGCATCTCTGTGTTGTCATTGCAGTGGGGGAAATGACTAACGCAAAATAGCAGCACTCTTTACCCTGAAATTCACCAATAAAAGCTTAAAGCTTTAAACACAACCAGACATGTTCTGATCCAAAATCAGAAGTGTAGGCTATGTAATGGTAACACTTGAAGTAATGTGCCTGGAGCAGATGACCAAATAAAGATATCGGACACAAGCTGACATCATACTGTAGCCAGAATAAAATAAATTTAAAAAAACTGTCAGAAAAGGAAGGCTTAGGATTTTGCTCACAGGGAGTTGAAATTTCTGACACTACTGGATGTAGCCATCATGATGCTGGGTGTGCAATAGACCACAGTGAGGGGTCACACATTCAAAACTTTGAGTGTGTCGAGGTCCCACAAAAGATTTTTTTCCAAAAACCCTGCTGTTTCCTGTAATTTTCACTGTTTATCATGCATCAACTCAGCGATACCTTGTTTTTGAAAGCAATACAATACTTTGCAAAAGCAAATTCCAGCACCTCAGCTGGCTGTTTTAGCAGCTCTTTCAGTGTACCTTCTATCAGTGTCATGCAGCAATAATTCAGCAGGGAGTCTAAAACATTACTTTTGGACCGCAACAGGAAGATGATTCTACAGGAGAGGAGCCTGATAGCTCTGGCTCCTGATCTACTTTTGGAGACTTTAGGGACCACGAGTAACCCTGCATTCTCAGAGCGCAGTGTTCTGGTGGGATAATATGGCACTATGAGCTCTCTAAGATATGATGGAGCTTGACCATTTAGAGCTTTATAAATTAGGAGTAGGATTTTAAATTCAATTCTGGATTTTACAGGGAGCCAGTGCAGAGAAGCTAAAACAGGAGAAATATGATCTTGTTTCTTAGTTCCTGTTAGTACACATGCAGCTGCGTTCTAAATTAGCTGGAGAGTTTTTAAAGACTTATTAGAGCTACCTGATAATAGGGAATTACAGTAATCCAGACTCAAGGTAACAAAAGCGTGGACCAATTTCTCTCTGCATCTTTTTGGGTCAGGATAGGCCTTTTCACAATATTACACAGATGAAAAAATGCAGTCTGTGAGGTTTGTTTTAAATGGGAATTAAAAGACAAATCTTGGTCAAATTACTCCAAGGTTTCTTACGGTAGTGCTAGAGGCCAGAGCAATGCCATCCAGAGAAACTGTCATCAGATAAAGAGTCTCTGAGGTGTTGGGGGCCAAGAACAATAATTTCAGTTTTGTCTGAATTTAACATAATCTCCAAAATATAAACAAAAAGGCTATAGGCAAAAAAATACAGAGGTATGTTGTGGCAATTTTGCAAATTCTCTGCTGCTTCTGGTGAAGAATGAAATAGAGACTTCTGCTGGCCGACAAAGTTTTTTATTCTCTCAGCTGAGAAAAGGTCAGTCAACATTCAAGCGAGCGGTCAAGATCAAGAAAGACCCTGAGCAGGGGAAGAGCTAAACATTTATACCTGAAGACCGCCCCTAAGTGGCCTGGGAATGTCCTTCAGGAGTCTTCACAAAGATCTTTGAATAAGTAGCTCTTTGTTACCTTTTGGTCTGCTGTAGGGACCAGCATCCCCCCCCAGGGTGTTGTTTCACACTTGGGGCATCCTGCAGGATTTTACATATCATTGTGAAAGTAAGGTTCAGATGTAATACACAAGATGGAGATCTTAAATTTGCAATCACAATTCCCCCTTTTGATTATCTATTAATCAGTAATAGTGAAAACAACAATGGTACAAGAAGGCAAGTATTAAAAAAAGAGAAAAAGTGATAAAAGAAAAAGGAAAAAAAAATAATATATAGAATAAAATTACAATAAAAAGCCATAAAAAAGAAGAAAAAAAAAATAAAAATAAAAGCAAGGAGAGATACAATGTCAATAACAGTAAGAGAAAGGAATAAAAAAAATAAGAATCATCAAAAGGGAGGTAGAAATAGAACAAAATAAAGAAAGCAAGAAAAAAATAAAATAAAATGAGTAAATAAAAAATTATTTATCAAATGTCATCAAATTCAGAGTCTGAGCTGGAGTAGTGAAACAGATCAGGGACAGGAACTGAAGTTGAATTTTGATGGTCACTATTAACGTTCACATGGACATAGGTAGAGGATTGAATTACCCTTCTAGTAAGTACATTAGTCAGCCATTTCAACACACAGGGGGTTATGGTGCAGAGTAAAAATAAAATAATTACAGCCGGTACAATCATTGTTAGGTGCAAGTGAATGTTGCACTCTGTCCTTCAGTCAGGGTGACAGTGTTGGTGGGTTGGTATGTGTAGGCTTCTATCAGCATCGCTGAGCATGATAGGAGAAGGATCAGGTGGTGCATGATGTGATTTGATGGGATGAGAGGGTTGTTGTAGTTGGTCTCCCACGTCTAGCTGGTGTCTGCTGTATTCACGGTGTTATCCCTCGTCGTTCTCTCCTGTGTTCGTCTGTCATCACGTTGTCCGTCGTCACGTCGTTCGTCCTCACGTTGTCCGGGTTGGCAGTTGAATTCCTCCGATGGCTCAGGGATCCTCCTGCAGTGGCTGGCGTGGACCCACATTGCTCTCTCAGCGACCTTCACGGCGGTGTGCGTTGTCAGGAGTATCTGGAATGGACCTCGCCACCGTCTGGAATGCCAGTGCTTCCTTCTCAGGTCCTTTATTACCACCCAGTCACCGGGCTGGAAATCATGGAGTGGGCTGGAGGCTGGTGATGGGAGGGCTGCTTTTACCTGCTGAGAGATGAGAGAGAGAGAGAATGATAAGTTTTTGCAATACTGTAACATGTCATCCTCACAAAGGCCAGTGGAGGGGAGTGGTCTGGTTACAGGCTCCACTCCTGGGGATGGAGGTCTGCCAAAAAGAATTTCAAAAGGACTCATGTTTACTCTGGACCTTTTCCTCATTCTCATGTGTAATAGGGCAATAGGCAGAGCTTTAGTCCATGGCAGTCCTGTTTCCTCACAACATTTGGCTAATTTGGATTTCAGGGTGCCATTTTCACGTTCGACAGCTCCTCCACTGGCAGCGTGATATGAACAATGTTGTCTGAGATCAATTGCAAGGAATTTACTGGTTTGGGTTATTGCGGAATTAACAAAGTGTGAACCATTGTCACTGCTCAATCTTGATGGTATTCCCCATCTGGGAATTATTTCAGTTAACAGAGCCTTTGCTACCACTTGGCTGTTTTGATGTTTTGCTGGGAAAGCTTCAACCCATTTTGACCACATGTCAACCATCACCAGGCAGTATCTCTTCCCTTCTGCTGGTGACAGTTCTATGAAATCCATCATTACATGTTCGAACGGCCTGTTTGGTGGTGGGTGTGCGGCGTGTGTCATTGTTTTGTTCTTACCTGCATTATGTGTTACACAAACCATACATGATCGGCAAAACTTCTGCGCGTAAGCTGAGAAACCTTTGGTGAACCAATGCTGGGTTAGGGCATCCAACATTCCCCCTTTTGACACATGATCCATTCCATGTGTCAACTTTGCAAAATGAGGAAAGAAATGTTTAGGCAGGCAGGGTTGGTTATCGGGGCCCCACCACACATCCTCTTTTTGCATGGCACCACAGCGTTTCCACAGGGTCTCTTCCTGTGGTGTGGCAAAGGACTGCAGTGCTGTGAGGGAGCTGGGAACAGAGACTGGGGTTGAGACAAGAGTTTCATGGTTAGTGACAACAGGTTCACAGTTTTTTATGAGGCCAACATCATACTTACTGACAGCCCACAGTGTCTTTGGGACTTCCTGTAAGGCTGTGATAGCTGCTGCTTGTTCTTCAGACATAAAGGAAAAACATTTAGAAGTGCTTTGAGGTACCAGCTGGATTTTTCTTTGAGCGTGCACGACGGATGTTAAACTCTCATAGTAGCACTGCAGTGTTGGTGAAAAGAAAATAGATCGATCAGATGTTTCTTGCTAATCGGCTGCACGCTGACATGCTTTCACGAATGGGCCCAAATCATCCCAGTTATCTGATGTGTGTTTTGTGAGTGCAATGTGTGGCACAGAATGATTTAGAGTGTACACATCACACTGAGTTGGTGTGAGGAAAACGGATATAGCACATTTGTGTAAATGTGTGTTAGTGTAAGTTTATCAAATTTGTGTCTTAACCAATTTTCCTCATATGGTTCATCAAGTCCTGATGACACATGAGAGGTGCAGTGAAGGTCCTCTGGTGTCATGCAGTCTGTTGCATCTGTTAAGACTCTCTTTCTGGCTTCTGTAACAAGCTCAGAGGCAGTTAAAGGTTGCAATTGCCATTGATATGCATATTGCAGGTCTGAGGTGTGGTTAACAAAAGAGAGTGAGAAATTTTGTTCTAGGTCAGATAGTCTGTGGACCTTCACGCCTGCTGGTGTTGAGATCAGACAAAGGCCCAATTTGCACATTAAGTCTCTGCCCATCAGATTGATGGGACAGACTTCAGAAAGTAAAAATGCATGCTTGAAGTTGGTATGTGGTTTATCCTCACATTTAAGTGGGACAGTGATGTTTTCTCTAATTGTCTGACCTGATGAACCAACAGAATACACATGATTCCCCTTCAATTTTGGTTTTGCAGTGAGCTCTAAAGCTCTTATCACAGAATGTGTAGCACCTGAGTCAACCAAGAAGACAACATTTTGTTCTGAAATGGTCAATGTGTGTTGTGGAAATCTTTTGAAATGATTGGATGTACACTGAACATATGTTAAAACAATTGCATGTGTGTTGGCTGAGCTCTGAATGGATTGTGTGTTTATCTGCTCAGTATGTGTGTGTGTGGTGCAGTACCTTCCCCTGATCTCACAGGTTGGTTGGGCTTGTCAGCAGGAGTCCATCCCTCTCTGGCAACCCCCGACCTTTGTCAATCTGAAGCTCCTTCTGAATTTTGTGATGAACGTGCAGGACAGTTACGTCTCCAATGTCCAACTTGTCCACAGTGATGACAGAGTGTTGTGGAGAAACCGGCACATCAGGCTGAGCTGCTCCTGAGTTGCTGTTGTGCTGTGTCCTGCTGTCCGCTTCTCCTCTCCCGCTGGGTGTTGTAGAGCCGTATGGTGGTGGTGCTGAAGGGGGGCTGCCATCGAGGTCTGGGTCAAGCTTCAAAGCCGTCAACTGTGGATACAGAGAAGAAGAGATCTGCGAGTCTTTTGTTCTTTTTGAGTGTGAAATTAACAATTCGTCTGTTTCTTTTTCCGCACATGGAAAAGGCAGCTGCTTCATTATTGTCTTTCTATTACGATTTTCTGCTTCCTTTTTCCACATCCCTAAACATTCCATTTGGCTTTCTATTAACTCTAATTTCCTTACAGAAATTTTTCTTTTACTTCTCATTAGTTGCTCTTTTTTCTTGAGTTTCGTTTCTAATATTGTTACTTTTTTTTTTACACTGAGGGATCCCCCTACTGGGAATTCAAACTCAGTTGTCCAGACATTTAAGTATTTTAAACTTTTATCCTCATATTTTCTTCTCATTACATCCACGACCGGACCCTCCAGAGGCCGAACCTCAGCGGAGTTTCTACTCCCCATTCCGAATGAGGAAACCGTGCACGGCAAACAACACAGACGTCTCTGTGAGGATCGTTTCGTTTCTAAGGCACAAACAATTTAAAGCCCACACCCAACTGGGCCTGGTTACCCAAGGATGCTTCACACCCAACTGGGCCTGGTTACCCAAGGATGCTTCACACAGTCAACTGGGCCTGGTTACCCAAGACTGCTTCCAGGATTCCAACTGGGCCTGGTTACCCAAGGATTCCTACTGTCAGGGCGCTTAACCCTGACGTCACGGTTGTGGATAAAATAAGAAATGAAAATATTGTGCCGAATTAAACCCCTAATTTTTAGGAAAGAAAGAATTTAAAAGTCAATGTTTCAGTGCTCACCAGATGATTTTTTTTTTTGCCAAATTGAGTTCGTGGAATCCCAGCGGCAACGATCTGGGGCGCCTGCGGTCAGTCCTCCCTTCTCAGAAGAGGATTTGAGGTTGGAGGCTGGAAATCTTTTTCTTCCACAATGGCCTGTCACTGTCCGCGCTCCGTCCCAGACGATCACTCGAGGGATCCCACTTCTGACACCAAATTGTTGTGGCAATTTTGCAAATTCTCTTCTGCTTCTGGTGAAGAATGAAATAGAGACTTCTGCCGGCCGACAAAGTTTTTTATTCTCTCAGCTGAGAAAAGGTCAGTCAACATTCAAGCGAGCGGTCAAGATCAAGAAAGACCCTGAGCAGGGGAAGAGCTAAACATTTATACCTGAGGACCGCCCCTAAGTGGCCTGGGAATGTCCTTCAGGAGTCTTCACAAAGATCTTTGAATAAGTAGCTCTTTGTTACCTTTTGGTCTGCTGTAGGCACCAGCACCCCCCCCAGGGTGTTGTTTCACACTTGGGGCATCCTGCAGGATTTTACATATCTTTGTGAAAGTAAGGTTCAGACGTTATACACAAGATGGAGATCTTAAATTTGCAATCACAGGTATCAAAAGCTTTATCCAGTATGTTGATGCCTGATCTTGTATGATTTGACATTAGACCAGAAAATATGGAACCTAGGTTTAGGAATGTTGTCCAGTCCCTCCAGAAAATCATGTCTTACGATTGTAATAATTACCGCAAATTCAACTAAAGTCCTCAATATTTTTGCGGGGGCTTGCAATTTTTCAAAAGACCCGCGTTTTTTCCGTGTTTTTCCACATTTTCCTGCTGACCGGAAGTCGTTGCGCATGCCACATCATCAGACACATCATCAAATCCCGCTAATGGCATTGCAGTATGGAGAAACGCTTTGTATTGGCATAAGAATTTGCACTGTTTAAATGCATAAAATGAAGCCTAAAAGCCTAAAAAGGTATGTAACACCTTAATACATGTCTGAGATAAAAAAACAACTAAAGTGAATATGTGCTGAATTTATTAAAATGTTATGTTAACAGAAGATGTAGCTTACATGTTGTTTTACAGTCACATTGTCTGGTTTGAAAGCTACAATATTCAATCAGGATTTTTTGCAACATTATTGGAGTCCATGTTTTGAAACTAACAAACAAAAACTAATAAAACTAAGGAAGAGAACTATAAAAAAAAACAAAATAACATCTGCAGCTATTTTTGTAATATTCAGTATGATTATTATAGCAGGTGATTACATGACTTATTTTTTTGCTCGTCGTGGAGATGCGGGTCACCTGGAAATATTCCTCTACATCCTCTGGACAGGTACTGTCAGTCCTTACTTTTTTACTGGCGTAGTAAGGCCCAAACAGTGGCGCCCCTTAAAAAATGACGTCACACACACGCTACACTAGTCTCACATGCCCACAGTGCCCCCAGCTGCATATCTGCTGTAGATCATTAATGTAGATGCCATGCCACAGCACCGGGCTTTTGAAAAAAGCAAAACAAGAAAAAGAGAATACTCCACTGTGACGCACAGTGTCGATTAGTGGTTTTGATAGTTGAATATTCGAATAGTCGACTATCCAGTGAAACCCCTAATCTTTGCCCTCATCTGTTCTATCTCCAACATCCATTTCCATCATGAACAGTTACACAGCTTTAATTTAGATTCAGTTTAGGTATAAATGTGTTCAGTGGCTTTTGTAGGTGGAAAAATGATGGGTCAACTGTTACTTTGCACAGATTCAAAGCCACAGTTTTACAAAATGCACTATTTCACATTTCCCACAGTTTAACATCTCTCATTTATGAAAAATGAAAAAGACAAAAACAGCAAATGATGACTGATTCCATACATACCACTTTTTCACAATTTGTAGCATTGCCATTGGAAATGTGAAGTCTTGTCTCTAAATCTGTCAGGGTTATTGTGAGCTATGCAATATTCAACATTGCCATCACATAACTGCCAGCTGAGCTATAAAAGTAATAGACAAAACCAGTTAAAATTGTGACCAATCGTTTAACAGCAAAATTAAACATCAACACAACTAAGTTTATAAAAAGTGAATTCACAAGTTATAATCATTACATAACATAATTCTACAGCACTTACACCAATTTGTCTTTGACTGTGTTCCAAAGGTAAAACAATAATTACAGCACCACAACAACAACATCTTACACATGACTTCCGGTATGGCGACCAACTAGGGTCAAAAAGGGAAAACTATGGCTGGAGCTAATAGCATGGACACACCAGCTATCGAGACAGACGGAGCCTTGTCTATCTCTGCACTTCAACCCGAGCTGGATAAAACCTGTGTTGCGATCTCCGCCGAAATGCAAGCTTTCCTGGCGCCCACAAACCAGTCTCTGGACTCACTTCACAGAAATTTGAAGATAACAAGCCTCGCTTTGCTGATAGAAAAACTGCAACAGGTGAACAAAGAGTTAACTGAGAAGACTGATGACCTTGAGAACAGGTCCGTCACAATAATTTATGTGTGATCGGGCTTCCAGAGGGCTACGAGAGTGAAGCGGTCTCGGCGTTTATGTCCAGGTTTCTAGTGGAAGTGCTGCAAGACGACACCTTCAAGACACCGCCGGAACTGGCACGCGCACAGGACACTGCGGGCCAAGCCGAAAGAAGGAGTGAATGATCTTTTTTCTTTTTTTTTTTTGCAACTGCCGGCACATACAAGCTCATAACTGGCTTCAGACCTGTTCCGTTCAATATCAGTTAAAATGGATAATGTTACCTGCAGTCTGCTCTGTTTGGGGTGGACATTGGGTGGGTGGGTAGATAGGTGGGCATTGGGTGGGCAGGATGGGTGGGTTGTACATCTGTTTGTGTTTGTTTGTTTTTTATTTATTTAATCAACATGCCCCACTTCTTCACCCTAATTGTGAAGGGATTTCCATGCAGACCCATAATACACTAATAACTGCACAGTAAAAGTCATGTCATGCAATGTGGGCGGCCTCAACGGCCATATCAAGTGGGCAAGGATCTTCTCCTATCTCAAAGGTCTCAAAGCAGACTGTCTTTTATTATTACTCCATTCCATGCTCAATACCAAAACAAGAAGCACAGTAGCTCTGGTTAAGAAAAATGTTCCCTTCTGTTCTGATGAAGTAATCTATGCCAAAAATGGGTGCTATGTAATTTTAACTGGCACACTTTGCCAATCTCCAGTTATCCTAGTAAATGCATATATAATAATAAAAAACTCAGGTATTTTCATATAAATACTTTGGTGTCATGAATGACCATCAGTTATCTTGGAAAGATCACATTGAGCTTGTCTGTAAAAAGACAAAACAAAGGATTTATTTTTTCCACCGCCTCAGGTCTTTTGGGACAAGTAAACAAATTCTTCTTCTGTTTTTTACATCTGTGATTATGAGTGTTCTCCAGTACTGTAATACCACATGGTACAAATGTTTGTCCAGTGCTTCAACCAACTAACTAGCATTAATGAGATCTTTTCCTCCTATTACTCCAAACTTTATAGTTCTGAACCACCAAAAGACCCCTCTGTGCTGCATAATACTATCTCTGAGCTTGACATTCCTGAACTACCCACTGAAAATAAAAACAACTAAACTAAACATTGATAAAAGTGTTTACTTTCCCATCAACCATTTAGCTAAGAGCATGCTGCAGTATACCTTTCCATTCAATTTCTCCCCTACAGAATTTAAATATTTGGGTGTCAATATTGCCTATACTATCAGTATAGGCAATGAAAATGAAAATGCATGAAAATAACTTTTCAGTGTTAACATCTAAAGTAAAAGACAACCTTAAGAGGTGGAGCAGCTTACCCCTTACTTTAGCAGGAAGGATACAATGTATCAAAATGAACATTCTCCCAAGGTACCTTTACCTATTCCAATGTCTTCCTCTGTTCCTTCCTAAATCCTTCTTCCACAAGACTCTTTTATTTCCTCCTTCATATGGGGAAACAAACCCCCAAGACTAAACAAATCCTTGCTACAACGACCTACATCAGAAAGTGGAATGGGACTACCAAATCTACAGCAATATTACTGGGCAGCCAATATGCAAAAGGTTGCACAATGGGTGTTCAACCTGGACACTCATTGGTGTCAGCTTGAATCACATTTCTGCCACTCCAACTCCCTAAAGGCTCTGGTGTGTTGTGGTAAACAGTTCCGATCCAGTAATCATATCCACACTTAAAATTTGGCAGCAAATTAAGAACAACCTAAACTGGAACACACTCCCCCTGGCTACTGCAATTTGTAAAAATGATCTATTTATGTTAGCTAAAAATTGACTCCAGATTTTCTGTCTGGAACAAACAAGGTCTGAGTACATTAGGTGACCTTTACCACAAACGCAAATTTGCCAGTTTAGCCTTTCTGTCTTCTAAATTTAGGGCCCTATTTAGATGGTCTAAAGCGGACGGCGGAGGGCGCATAATCCATGTCGCAAGTGTCATTGCTATTTAGATGCAGACGCAGTTGTCATTTTCACGCCCTGCACCCTCTTCATCTAACTAGCAAATGAACTTGTGCTTCTCTGGGTGTGTTGGTCTCAAAATGAGGAGTGGTCAGGCGCAGTCAAGGCGTGTACCTCCATGGGCTGATGATGCATAGCCTGTAAAATGAACTTGTCTTTCCCAACTGAATTGTGATCATTTTGGGATGTAAATCACAAAATCAAAGATGTGAAAATGTTTGATAAACTTTATTTTGACATAAACACAACAATAACCAGCTTCTGTGAACTAAAAACGTAAACTTATAGCCCTACAAGTACAAATGTATATGTAAAAAAAAGCTTTTCGAACGTAAAACTGAAGATCATCTTGTCAGGAGGAGGAGGAAGAGGATGACCCCAGCTCCGCAGCCAGACCAGGCCCCGGGTTCAGTATGCTGGAGAGGGAGCTGGGCTCCCTAACCTCCCCATAATTTACAATTTGTTGACAGCGTTTCCCTCGTGCGCACGCACTCTCTCTTTCTCTCTCGCAGTCGCACTCTGTTTCTTTTCTTTTGGCTTTTCTAAGATGACAGATGCTAAATATATACTCCCTATCTGATGCTGTGGCTGTTTGTGGCTGGCTGAGAGGGATGTGAACTTATTAGTTTGCAGCTGTGTTAATCAAATCAGGTTGGGTTTCCATTATGCGTGCCAAACGTGGCAAACAGTGCCAATCCCCTTTGATGTGACATCGGATGTGACGGGACAGTCGATACAGAGATACATTTATCGTCTGTAAAACGCTCACTCTTTCCAGTTAGTAGGTCCACCATCTAACTAGCTCTCCGCCGTTTGCTCCAATCGCGCCTCTTTTAAAGAGAATGAGAGGTGACACTCTGATTGGCTTATTGAATGATATGCCTAAAACACACCCATGACTAATTCACAGAGTAAGTCCAACCCTTTTAGACTCTCTGCCATGGCGCACAGTCTAAAAACGCGCTGTCTAACTAGCAAGTGACTGGGACATGCCCATGCGCTGCACGCCTGGCGCTTTGTGTTTTAGACCATCTAAATAGGGCCCTTAATCGCCAACAGTCCGATCTTTTCTGATATGTCACAGTTTTATCCTCCCTGTCTCCCCTCCTATCCCTCTGCCTCAGTAATTTTCCATTCTCCCTGCCTTTGCTCCACTCTACCTGCCAGCCACTCCCACCAACTACACTCACCTTCAAGCTCAGCTGCAGCTCATTCCCAATCAGCCCTACATATAAGCCTCTCCAGCACTCTCATCCTTGCCAGATTGTTCTACTTCATCCATGTGAGACTTTCCAGCACTCATTACCTACCTGATCTCCTGTTGCCGACCCTGCCTGCCTCCGACCTGCTCTCCCCGCCTGCCTCCTGGTAAACTTAACTGCCTTCTGTCCTCGACCACATGCTTGTTTGTCGTTTCTACTGCCTTCGACTCCTCCGCCTGGCCCCGGCTTCCCTACTGCCCGCTCCTCACCGGCACCTCTGCTTAATCGGTCTGATTTCCTGGCTTTGACTGCTCCGCCTGGCCCCAGCTCCTCTGCTGCTCGCTCCTCATCAGCACCTCTGCATCATCAGCTGGCTCTTCCGGCTCTGGACACCTTGCCTCAGCTACCTCGTCTCCAGTAAGCCCCTTACCTTTACTCCTGGCTGCTAAAGAACTGAACTGTACGGGACCGAGGACTCACGTCCCCCCCATCGGCCCTAAGACTGTGCCATAGACCTCCTGCCTGGTACCACGCCCCCCAAGGGTCGCCTCTACTCTCTGTCTGCACCTGAAAGAGAGGGCATGGAGACGTACATCAATGAGGCCTTGGCTGCTGGGATCATCCGTCCCTCCTCGTCACCCGCTGGGGCGGTGTTTTTCTTTGTCGGCAAGAAGAACAGGTCCCTAAGGCCCTGCATCGACTACAGGGGCCTCAACGGCATCACTGTCAAGAACCACTACCCCCTCCCACTCATTGCTTTGGCCTTTGAACTGCTTCAGGGGACTACAATTTTCACCAAGCTGGATCTTCGCAACGCCTATCATCTGGTCCGGATCCGGGAGGGGGACGAGTGGAAGACAGCCTTCAACACACCCACCGGAGACTATGAGTACCTAGTTATGCCCTTCGTCCTCACCAATGCCCCGGCCGTTTGCCAGGCCCTCATCAATGACGTTCTAAGAGACATGCTAAACAAGTATGTATTTGTTTACGTGGACAACATCCTGATCTTCTCCCGGACCAAGGAGGAACATGTACATCATGTTCAGACTGTGCTCTAACGCCTGCTGGAGAACTCACTTTTTGTTAAAGCCGAGAAGTGCAAGTTCCATGCCACCTCCGTCTCCTTCCTGGGGTACATCATCGGTCAAGAAGGCATGGAGATGGATCCAGCCAAGGTCTCTGCTGTCGCCTCCTGGCCCATCCCTGATTCTCGGAAACAGGTGCAACGGTTCCTGGGGTTTGCCAACTTCTACCGAAGGTTCATCCGGGGGTACAGCACCATGGCCGCCCCACTCACCGCTCTCACCTCCTCCAAGATACCCTTCCGTTGGATCCAGGCAGCCGATGAGGTGTTCCAGCACCTTAAAGGGATAGTTCGGGTTTTGGGACATGACGTTGTGTGAAACGCTGACCATCTGTAGCTCTGATGTGACGGTGTCACTACTGTCAACGAGCCTCCTGCTCTGAAAAATGGCCCGTAGCTTACCGGAGAAAAAGTGGTTCTTAATATATAAGGGGGGCACGGAACCAAAAGGTTTTAAGCTACAAAAAAGTATGCATGTGTTTTGTTAGACTATTTCAATAATTTTAAAACATCCCTGCATTACGTCAGACCTTGCTATCAATTGGGACTATTTTCTGACCAGTATCACTCCGCCGTGCAGGCCCGCAAGACAGCACAACAACAGAAATCAATTAGACAGTTCACTACCACACAACAACAAGCCAGTGTAATTTAATTGACCTCCCTAAAAGCCTGTAGGAGAATTCTTCTCCTATGGAAACAGCGGATTCCACCTTCTAGTGCCTCTTGGTTAAGAAGATTAAGTTATCACTGCAGAGTTCTTCAGTTCAATGTGTGAACAAACACTCTTCCAGTGCTTGTATTTCTATCACTGTGATTCCAATGTTTTACTGCAATAAAATGTGTTTAAAAAAACCCCATCTTACTCATACAGAAAACTTTGACAATCTAAGTGCTCTTAAACTGCCAACATAAGTTGCTCATAATAAAAGCTCAACAAATAAAGGCACATGATGACAACATACTAAGTTGATCATTATGAGAGGACAATTCACATAATATTTTTCTTTTTCGTTTGTAACTCACACTACTTCCTCTCTTATACAAATGTAACTGCACAGACTTGTATGTCTCTGTTAAAATAAATGCAATAAATGGCTTTTTTCTTAACTTTGTGAGTAGGAGAAAAATTGAGATTTCTACAATATTTAAATTTGGGGAGGTTATAAACACAGGTCCACATGTAAATCCAAGTGACACAGAGTAGATTAACAGGTAGACTGGAAATCTCTGAAACTCTCCATATGATCTAGGACATTACATATTTCACAGGGGTTGGTCAAAAAATCTGCCAGGAAATATAATCACACAGGTTTCCCATATCTGATGAATTGAATGCAGCAAACTGGAAGCCACGTAACAAACAAACTTCATCTGACCCTTGATTAAAACTCTCTGACAGACATGAGAGAGTTATACCAACATATCAAAGCACAGCTAATGATAAAACCCAGCCACAAACCCAGCTACAGAGTTGACAACAGTTACCACTGCACAGCTCACATGCAACACAGGAGAAATGCAAAACATCAATCATCTAAATGTGATACAAGTAGTTCTTTTTAGACGTGCCTTGGAGTTTAGGTATCAGAGCTACTAAGTCTCAAGACCACAAGACAACTACTGTCCATAAAACAATAGGCTCATTGTTGGATTACACATAAATTGTGCTGGTAACAACATACAATAAAATACTGTGTAAAAAATTTATTAAAATGAACCTTTAAGAAATGACTGGACAGCTTTCTGGCATTAGCTAGCTAGACATGTCTGCAACCAATTCGACTCAACAACACTGACTAACATTATAGATAGGGATAACTCAAATTTTCACTATGAAGAAAATAATCACTTTCAGGTAAGAAATGTTGGCTAACAAATGAACCATAATTAACGTAGGTAAATTATGAACCATAACTAACGTAGGTTAATTATGGTACATTTGTTAGCCAACATTTCTTACTTGAAATAAAAAGTTTACATCAAAAATGATTGTCTGATCCTGATGTCCAGTTTTTCTTTTTCACAGCTGTTGTCTACCCATGTCTCCTTCCATAGTGATGTTCAGGAGGAAATCTGTGCCATGATATTATGTTACCCCCTCCCATCTAAATGTACACTATATAACCACACAAGACTGCATCATGGTTATGGTGCTAATCTTGAATTTTCTTGTGCACCGACCAGGTTCAACTAGTATTATCAGTGATCTAAATCACAGTCCCATGACTTAACATTGCCCCCACAGTGAGGCTGTAAAGCCGCATGCCGCATGATGACCTTCTGTAGTCTCATTTAGTCACTTGTTAGCCTTTTAAAGGGGCAATAAGCAGAAATTCATCATTTCTAGAAAAAAAAATTGCTACGTGAAGAACTAGAGGTTTAATTTCATCTGGAGTATAGCATGACGTCACATACCCTCTCTCTGTGTTGATCTCCAGCCCCTTGTTTACAAGCCAGTCCGGCTGCGTGTTCATGTACGTTCATGTGAATTGCCGCCTCCTCCCTCCTCTCAGAGCCCTTGGCCCTCCCTCCCTATGAAAGGCTACAGCCAGTGAGCAATGGCAGTGCGCATTTTTGAAGCGAAATGGCAGAGAGCGGAACGAAATGTTCACCTGAAAATGACCAGGATCCGACATTACCTCTAAAGAAACAACGGTCGTTGGCGTAGAAGTTGTCGGATAAAGAAAGGGACAGAACCCAGATTAACATTGGCCTTGCATTTCCAAGGTAGAGAGCACCGCGAGAGCTAAAGGGGCTACAATTTGACTCAGAGCTCGCTCTTCTTCTCCTGGACAGGTAGCCTAAGTAACAACATAAAGTCAAATGTCTGTTTTAATTAGTGTTACAGTAACTTTAGGCACATGTCGCTATGTCTACTCAATTAAGCAATATCACATGAGAGGGAGTGATGTTATACTCACATATCGTCACAGCTGTGATTCAGTCATAGGCACAAGGCCGCAGGCAGAGTGCCAAAGACATTCACAGCCGTGACGATATACGAGTATAACATCACAAGCTCGAGTGTCATATTGCTTTTATACAACAGTTCAACAGTTAAAGAAGCAAGGATGATTATGAAATGTTGAAAAATTAGGACAAAATAGATAATTTAAGCTTTTTATTTGTCTTCGCCAATAAAAATAGTTCCCTCAGGAGTCCGCTGTCGCTGTTGCTATGTAACACAAACATGGTGTGCCAGGCACTTACTCTTTATACACATTTATCTGCACATTTCCATTAATTGTGCAGCCAGAGAAATAAGTCTCTGGTGACTGCATGGTGGACTGTCGCTCACAGGCACAGCCGACTCTGCCTTCTGATCTGACAGTATGTTGCTCCATCGTTTCCTGCTCTCCATGGATGGCCTCCAGTGGCTTTTTAATGAGCTCTCAGACCTGCAAGACAAAAGTTATATTTTAGGGCCCGACTCCTAATTAGAAGACTACCTTTACACATAGGCTACGTTAAAACAACATCATACCTGTGCCCACTCACTGTCATGATCTCCCTTGCTTCAAGTCCCGCATCTGACAGCTTCTGTATGGCAGTCGCCCTAAGGCTGTGATTTGTGTAGATAGCTGTTGTCCCCGCCTCTTTATACATCTTCGGCAGCATCTGTGCAAGTGAGTTTATTCCCAGCGGAGCTTTAGTGTACCAGATATTGTCTGTGTGAGCTGCTGTCATCCTGGGCTTCAGATAAAGGGCATTTGCATCTGGTGGAAGTTTGTTTAAATACTTTTCCAGGGATGCATGCCATTCATAGTTCAATTCAAAACTTATTTTAGGAAATAAATCCATATTTTTGGCTTTTTGACAGTGGATGAATGAAGTAGCCTACTACTGCTGACCTAACTGACACTGTCAGTTTTAATTTGATTGTTGATTGCAATCAGCTGTGAGGCGGAGTGATACATACACAGTGAAATAACCGTGATGTTGTACTCCAGTATCGTCATGGTTTTATTGTCTCTCGACCAATCAGATTGCAGGTCCGGAACTAACTGTTGTATAATTAAATTTAATGTTACAATCGTAGCATGGGTTAATATCCAGAGCTTGAGTTATTAGCGGCTTGGTCCCAACAATGGGTCAGGCGTTATGGTTGTGTTAGGTCAGAAGCCCGGCAGCCCAGCTAACATTTGCAATTAGCATTGTAAAATGTAGCCAGGCTAAAACATTGCCCTCACTCACGGAGAAGAGGAGGAACGTTAGCGTTAGCTCCCAGTGTTAGCACTAGCCGAGTCAGCTGCCACCAGCTACTGGAGTAACTTACAGCTATATAGCACTTCTACCAGCTCTTCCAGCACTGAGCCTCACTTCGACCTCAGCAAATATATTACATTTATTACAGGTACCATCATCACTGAAGTAGGCAGGGGAATAGCTAAACACAGCAGAGACCGAGAGTGAGTGTAAGACATCACTAACTGCTTAACTAAGTTTAGACAAGGCGAGTGGGGGGTGGGGGTGGAGAGCAGAGGTAGAGGGAGGTATGGCTCATGACACACTTTGTTTTGGTCTACAGGCAGTGCACAACTGCAAACCTAGCGGTGAAATGATTTCGCTTTTTGCCCCTTTAAAGGTGCATAAAAGCTTCAACATTCACAGAGTGGTATTAACTGACATATTTTATGTTATAGAACAAAATGTGAAAGTTTCTTGTGTTAATCTCAGACCTTCTTTCAGGCAACCAAAAACCCATTCACAAAACCCATTGACTTCAAGATGAGGGAACCTGGTGTGCTAAAATGCTAGGTGATTTCAAGGTTTTAGGCCTCAGTCCTGGAGCCCCCTATAGCAGCAATCTGTAGCAAAATGGTAGGCCTACAGGTCGGCAAAGCAGATGTAACCAGTGGTCACGGCTGCAGAGTTGGGCCTTGTCAAAATTAAGTTACTGAACACCAGTGTCTTCATTACTGTGTATGAGACAGATCCACCCCTCACATCTATGCAACTCAAACCTAAATATCCAAATATGGTCACTTCTAGCTCCAAAATCTCAAGATGGGAATGAACAAGAATTCACAAACCAGTGGATGACAACACAGTTGCTAAGTCAATTATTTTCACTTGCAGAAGCTCACATACTGTATGTATTTTTGTGAAGTCTGATTAAGATAAAGGTATTGTGTATGTGCTGTTATTTACACAAATTATGACAACATGTGATAGAAACACAGCAGAGGTGCTATGATTTGATCCTTGTGACATTCCTCATCCCAACATAGTTCAAATTATATGAAACTCAGAGCAGTGTGAAATACCAAGACATGAATTCAGCAAACCCACAAGACAGCTCCTCTTTCTCTCTTTGACAGATGCATGTAAGGTCTATCAGAATACTGAGCAAAACACATGTGTAGGCTTGTCTGTGGCTTACAGAAGCATCAGGTTCACTCAGATGGCTGATGTTTTTCAATGTGTGTGGGTTTTACCTACGTCTTCCTGTCACCCGCTTATGTTTGTCTTCATTCAAGGAAACACTGGGCCTGATGAGAAGAACAAATAGGAACTTATCTTTACATCTGTAATTTTTTTCTTCTGACCACATATTTCTGTCAGACCAGAAAGTAGAGACTAAACCATTCCTGGAGAAAATGAGAATTGTCTGAAGATTCCTCCTGTTCCCCTTTAAGTTTCAAAACGTGGAGAAAAAATGGACAAGAAAATCAGTTTTAAGTGTGACATTCAGGAGACATAGTAGCCTTCAAACAAGGAAGTGTTTACACATCAGTGATTGAGCATGTATCTTGCTGTTTAGCAGTTCACACCTGGTGTTTGGCAGCTCTTTCTTGGGAAGAATACAATAGTTTGACACAGGAAGTGATGTGCATCACCTATAATTTCTTTGGAATTGCAAGACACAGATACAGTAGTTACAGCCAACAGCTACGAAAAAAAGAAAGAAAGAAAGAAAGAAAAAAAAGAGTGCTACCTACAGAATCAAATGCAGATAGTTTTTAAAAGACCCTTTTCAACACAAAGATAAAAAAAAATAAAAAATAGAATAAATCTGGCCACAAGACAAGGCTAATAGAAATAAAACAAACTAACGAACTCAACATTTGCGAACTGTAACAAATTCACAGGTTTTCACAATATGAATAGAAATATTACTTAATATTATGTTTGATTCTTTATATGAATTGAAACGAGATCAAATTTCATAATTTCTTTGTTAACTGAGGTGGTGGAAAAATATTTACTGTACTTGATTACAGTACTTCCATGAAATCTGAAAGAAGACTTAACCTGCAAAATGACATTTGCATATGAGTAACTCACCGTGTATTATTTTGAATGTGTGGAGTTTTCTCACGTCTCCACAGTGAACTGAGAATCCAAAAGAGGCAAACATTCTTCATGAATTGAAGTAAACAAGGACCACGTTTGAAACATCCATTTACAAACAATTTACACACAACTTGTGCAGTATAATCCATATGCTTAGAACTTCCTAAACACATGCATTTTCAATAAAATGTTATAATATAAAACACTTCCATCTACATGCCCTGAGCATGGCTGCCTGAGCATGCACATGTTTGAGATCCACTCAAGCAGAATTCAAACGCACGCGCCTGCTTAGGCACACTACTTATCTATACATAAGACTGTTTGACTGACGTGTTTTAAATCATGTCTGGGTGAAAATGCATGTGTTTGGAAAGTACTGAGCATAACTGGATATATGAGACTTGTATTATTCAGAAGTGTGAGTTTGTAAACAGATATTTTGATATAGTTTTGCTGTTGTTAAACACTTCAATATGAAGTTCTTAATGTTTCAAGGACTAAAATTCAGGTGGAAAAATGTTAAGTCATTAATTTATTCAATCATTGGTCAAAAATTACAGATCTAATTGGTGACACTGGGACAAAATTGAGAATGGGTTGTTTTTACCAACATTAGTCTTTGTCTGTTAATGTTGGATTATTTCAACTACAATATGGAAAGTCTGACACATTGTTAGACAGGACAAGCTCAAGTTTTCCTAAAAATATCCCACATGTATTGTTAGTTGTATAAAATGATGTGCATATGACATTCAAAACGGCAAAAGATGCATATTATTAAGGCTGCAAGCAGTGATGAACAGACTCACACCTTTCCACACACTGGGGGTACTGGTGGGACACTGGTTGGCAAGCTCTTTATTTCCTCTCCTGTCAGACACGGCATGCACGACTTAAATGCTATTTCCAGCATGGAGTGTGAGGCACTAGAGATAACGAATTGCAAATTTTGTACCACTTTCTGTCCAATATGTGGCGCAAGAAAGAAACACTTATTAAATATCATGTGGCTTTATATCATGTGTAGACCACACTGTAAATTTCATATAATTCAAATGATCCTTATCACATAAGGCTGACTTCAGTTGGTGCTGTAACTGACTCGACACATAAACGTCTTTTGGCTGGAACTCTAATTAAGCGTGAGAAATTTGATTAGACAGTATATGATCAAGTTACAATTTTTTGTTTTTTGGCAAAACACGCAAAATGGCCACCATGCCATGGCAACAACTTTCTACAAAGACTGCACTGACCAAATATGAAGTTAATCTGATTAATTCTCTTGGAGTTCTTTTAATTACAAAACATATCATTTCCTGTTGTCATGTCAAGCTAGGACTCAAGCACAATACATTTGGTGCAGATTAAAAAAATGTAAAGTTGAGTTAAAAACCACTCCCTGTTTCCTGGTGCAACATGGAAATTTTATGCCCGTCTACAATCTGCAATCTACAATCTACAAAATTAAACCACAAATTTGAAAAAAATCTGATAAACCCCCTAGGAGGCTTGCATATAATACATGAAACATACTTTCTTGGGTGGGCGGAGCTAATAAAATCACATGGGAAATACGTCTGGAATGATGAGAGCAATGTGTATACCACGTGTTGTAATTATCAGGGCAACTTTGTCCCAACTCACTCCTAATGAGTGAAAGGCCTCAGGCACTGTGCAGTTCACCAAGTTTCTTGAGGTTTTTTTTAGAGTATACCAAGGGTGGTATAAGGCTGTATTCAAAGGCTAAAAGTAATAAGGGTGTAAGAATCACCAGTACAGATTCGAACCCAAATGCACGACAATGAGGCAATAGAGTTGCAGGCAAAGTTCACTTTACTTAAACAGTTCAGGCAAAGTCAAAACCAGGAAATCAGACCAACCAGCAAACAAATCCGACAAGGGGCAGGCAGGGAATCCAGAGTCCAAAACAAGCAGACTTAAACAGTTCAGGCAAAGTCAAAACCAGGAAATCAGACCAACCAGCAAACAAATCCGACAAGGGGCAGGCAGGGAATCCAGAGTCCAAAAACAGGCAGACAGGGTCCAAAAACAGGTGATCAGGCAGAAAAAGGGAAAAATGCTGGATAGCTTGTCAGGAACACAAGACAATCTGGCAGAGGGGTGGGGAAAATGGACTGGTGTATATATACTGAAGGACTAATGGGAGAATGAGCCACAGGTGAGGAGTGGGCTGAGAAGGAGGTGTGCTCTAAAATGACAGGAGAGTTAGTGATGAGACATGAAAACAAAACCAGATGAAAACAAACTAAGAGTTGGAATTCCTGACAAAGGGGGCACTGCAGAGCCAATGTGCCATGCCCAAGCCCAATTACACCTTCAAAGTGAAATCATTATTACTTTGAACATGGATGCAGAGTTTTTGTGCATCCTAAAGTCCTCAAAGGTGTTTGTAAAACAAAAAAGTGCACACAAAATTCAAGATGGCTGACCACCTGTTGGGAGAAGAACTTTTTTTTTCAATTTTCATATACTCTTCAAGGGATAGTTTACCCAAAAATTAAAATTCAGCCATTATCTGGCAGATCAGAGCTCCAGTCTGACAGTCTACACTTTGTCTTTGTTATAGTCTCACACACTTTACATGTTCTTTCATTTTTTTTTGGTCTTGTCATCGCAGCACTGCAACTAACGATTACTTTCATTATCGATTTGTCTGCTGATTATTTTCAAGGTTAATCGTTCATCAATATGCCGACCAAGGCTCTGGTGAAGTTTTAGAGTCCTCACATCCCTTGCGGAGATCGGCGGGTGGAGCAGCTAGCACACCTAATTGCTGACGGCGCCCCAGACTAACGTCCAAGTACACAAAATTGAATCCACAAAGTATCTCCATACTGCTCATCCGTAGTGATCAAAGTGTGCTGCAAACCCGACATAAAAATTGTTTCAAAAAACATCATATGAACTCTGTTTTTAGCCTCACTGTAGCCTGTAGCTCTGACGCTTGTCTGTGCTCCACGCTCACATGTGCGCGCTCAGGGTGATCGGTGATGCACGGTCTCTGACGAGCAGCTGTCTCGTCAGTACTGATGTCCAGATTCTCAAGTGCAGGCATCGCCAATTCCCAGTCTGAGCAGCAAAGACTTTCTTCATCCGTTGGCATTGCTTTGCATTTGAAACAACTGCACCACCAGGTTTCCTATGGAGATACTTTGTGGATTCAATTTTGTGTACTTGGACGTTAGTCTGGGGCACCGTCAGCCATTAGGTGTGCTAGCCGCTCCCGCCGCCGATCTCCGCAAGGGATGTGAGGACTCTGAAAACTTCACCAGAGCCTTGGTCGGCATGTGGGTGAGTAGATAATGGCTGAATTTTCATTTTTGGGTGCACTATCCCTTTAAAGATGAAAGACATGATCTACTCAAATTTCATGAATGTCAAAAGAACTGTATCCCAACCCAAGTGTGTGTTTTGGGGCACTGCTATGACTGCTAACCATGCCCTATCACTGCAGAACTTTGCAATTTTTGCCAGTTTTTGCCAGATCATAGACTGTGAAAAATAATGGACATAGCTACCATGGTTGTCTACCATTTTGAAGCTTCCAGTTTGGAATTATGGCCATTGCCATCTTGATATTTTGGAGCCAGAAGTGACCATATTTGGGTGAAGGGCTGGAACTGTGGTGGAACAAGGGTGGATCTGACTGAGAAGCCGAGGACATTATCAGCAAACAGCCTGTCGCTCAAAAAGGCCCTGTCCTTAATTATGTGTAACTTAAAGCCTTAGTAAAGATTAAACAGGTGAGTTATATAAAAAAAAAATCACCCCCTGTACAGTTGCCATGACCGTTTAAATCAGCTATAGAGACTTTTTGTACCAGGTTGTAAGCATGTTTATTTCTGCTGTAAAGTTAGAGATTTCAACATGGGGGTCTATGGGATCTGACTGGCTTCTAGAGCCAGCCTCAAGTGACCATTAGAGGAACTGCACTGCACTGTTTTTGGCACTTCTGTATTGGCTTAATTTTTCATTCGGAGGTTGCCGCTTGGTTTATTAGTCTTTCAGCATCCTAAGCCCCTCAAAAATGCAATGACACAGAAGAAAGAAAATAATCTTGACAATAACAATAGGTTCTGTTATTATTAACAATTATTAGCATAGTGCCATGTAATTTCTGTCATGCCCTTTATCATGTATCTGTTGTGATACAGTTCAGACTGAGTTTGCCTTACAAAGAGGAGCACATGATTGCGTACCTGCAGCCAGGTGTGGAGTACTGTGTGAACATCTCTGTGACATCACTCTTCAACAACAGCCCTGTCTCCAGTAAACCTTACTGTGCCTTCACCAGCCCTCCTCCATCCAGAAGCTCACGTATGTGTTTTACTGTATACACAGATAATGGTGTAATCCAAGCATGTGCAATTTTCTTTCTTCTTTTGTGCAACCTTAAGGGACTGTTCTTTACTTATCAGGAGGGGGATGGCTAGGGTGTGACTTGTTTTTGTTGTTGTTGTTTGTTTCTGCTGGGTTAGGGTTAGGGTTAGGGTTAGGTTAGGGTATCTTTATACATGACCCTCCCTCCACCATAAATAAGTTATTAGATTTTTAACACTTACCCTTTGAAGTTTGAAAGTTAAAAGTGAAAAGTCGAAGACAAAATCTTGGAGTTGAAAAAAGCTTAATTTTTCACTCTTGTTGCGCATGCTGGTTAGTTAGTGCAAACGGTTTATTTTTGGCCAAATTTTAAACGATACATAAATATAAAGTGATTTTGATGAAATGTCAGTCTTTAAGCTTATTTGACAATGCTTTTTATCTGATGGAAGTGTTTGTAGCACGTGTCAAAAATTTAAAAATCCAAAATCTGTTTTTACAGTTTCTGGCTGTAACAAATGGGGTAATTTTGGCATTTTTTTAAAAAAAAATAAAACATACCTTCCAAACCCATCGGTTTTCTTAAAAATCTGCAGTAAAACGATACAAAATACAACCATTTAAATTTATATGCCCCTTCCCAAAGCCAAAATAAAACAGTTAAGTCCCTTCACAGTGCTTACATTTTTTTGACATGCCTCTACCTTTTTGCACCACCCGTTCCCCATTAATCTGTTTATTTTGGTGATGAGAAACATTTATAACTAGACGAAAGAGACAGCATCAAGACATTTCTCTGTTCGCCATCTGTCTTCCTGCTTTCCTCAACTGAACACTTTTCAATATGAATATTGTGATTGCAGTTTATATGTTACAAGTATGGCAGCATACTCAAACCATCGTGACAAAAGAAATTTGCTTAATTAATTAATTATATTTAATTAAAATATATTGATTTTGTGTAATAGTGAATTTCATGATTAATCACAAAATGTAAAACACATATAAGACACAACTGAATAACAATATATCATTACAACAAGAAAAAAAAATAGTACTGATAAAAGAGAATAATTTGGTAAGTAGTAATGAGAATAGTCTGTCATTAAAACACAGAAAAATATCTTGTTATAATGTGAAAACAGTTCCTCTCCAGTGTTTATTACCCTTGGCTTAAAGAGTGACTTAGGTGAATTTTACTAGTTCCTTTCAGAGATGTAAATGTGGAAGACATTGGAATTGAACAGTTTAACACTGAAGCTTGACCACATTACATGCCAGGTATCGGGTTATTTTTTTTTTAAGATTTTCACTTAATGTGTTGAATTTATGAAACAGCCTTGCAAACTGAGGGCTTATTGAATTTTCCAGTCTTTCCACAAGTAATTGGATTGCTGATATAATGAAGTGTTTGTTCCAACCAGCCAAAATGTGTGAACCTGATGTTTCTGTCCTCCTGTTTTACAGTGTATGTGGTCTTCAGCCTGCTGGGTGCATTCTGTGTTTTGGGCTTTCTCCTCATTGGACTGGTTCTTCATGGTGGTCAGCTGAGCTTTGAATCACTAAGACAACACCTAGCTAGAACTCTAAGTTTCAGTTGTTCATCTCCACCTTAAATTTTGCACTCAGAATACTTTATAGCCACAGAGAGTGCATTTTCCTTTGTTGTTTAGATGATAATCAATCTGATCAGTTTGTTTGACTAGTTGGATTTTGAAGATAGATCCCACTTTAATTATTAATGATCATGTAAGAGCTTGCTATTGATATAGTGATCAGTAGATTCATCAATTAGTCAATCAACAGAATATCCATCCATCCATCCTTCCATTTTCATTCACTTATTTGGGGCTGGGTCATGGGGGCAGCAAGCCAAGCAAAGCACTCAAGACATCCCTCTCCCCAGCAATGCTTTCCAGCTCTTTCCGGGGGAACCCAAAGCGCTCCCAGGCCATGGCCTCAGACTTGGAGGTGCTAACTCAATTCAGCTACTTCACACTCAGCTGTAAACCACCCCAGTGCATGCTGCAGGTCAAGGTGTGATGAAGCCAACAGAACAACATCATCTGCAAAAAGCAGAGACAAATTCTGAGGTCCCCAAACTAGACCCCTTCCTCCCCAAAGCTGCGCCTTTAGATCCTGTCCATGGATGTCACAAACAGGATCGATGACAAGGGACAACCTTGGCAGAGGCCAACACCCACTGAGAATGTGTTTGACTTTGCACTGAGTATGCAGACGCAGCTCTCACTTTGGTCATACAGGGACCGGCAGGCATGTATCAGCAACGCTGGTACCCTGTAATCCCACAGTACCCACATTGGGCATTAGCCTGGTGGCTTGGTATTAATCCACCATTGAAAATATTCTCTAAATACTGCATTATTTTATTCTGTTTGAGGAATGTTCATTAAAAACTGGGAATTACTGAATCTTTCTCTTAAATAAAACTATATATATTTTAATTGTTTTTAAAGATTTATGTCTTTAGCACAGAGCAGTGGGCTTGACACTGAGAGCCACATTTGTAGTAAAGTAACAAAGTAGAGATGGTCTGACACATTGTTAGTTTTGGTCTTTTTATGATATGTGCTGACATTGAAACTTAAATAAAATAAAATGTTTTTACACTTTAAAGACACTGTTTCATAAAGCACCTTCTCACTCACTTTAATGTTTGTTTAACTGACTCATAAAGTAATCAGGTACAGTTTGATGTCAAATGTATAAGAATGCATGACACTCAATCTGAGCAACCAAGTCATAGGAAAAAGAAAGCATAAAAATTCAGCATAGTTCACTACCCTGAACTAAAGCTAAAGATATCGTAAACACCTGATGAATAAAGAATTGTACACTGAGTTGCCTGACTTCTTGGCTATAAAAGCCCCATCTTGTGCATGCACCCACTGATTAACATTGATAGGAACCAAACGTTCTCTATCGTATCAAGATTATCTCCCCACCCAGTAGTTATATTATAACTATGGGCAGGGGCGTAGCCATCATTTCAGAAGTGAGGGGGACAAATTGTTCAGAGGTCTATTGAGTGATTTATCATCCTCTTGCATTCAATTGCAGGTCTCCTTAGGGGCTAAAGAACCACATTACCACAAACTGCCACAGTACAGCACCAGGGGACGGACTTTAGTTCTTTACAATCATATACTATCAAAATGTAAAGTTTTAGCTGCCAAACTCTGGTTGAGTTGACACAGAATGACCCTCGGGCATCTACAGAGTAGGTAGCCAGATAATTAAGAGTCAAATGACAACACTAAACACCTTAAAAACACCCAGTAAAACACCATTCCTGTTAGAATGTTATTAGCACACAAAATGGAATAAAAGTGACAAGGTGTGACAAAGTGGGCAGCTGTGGCTCAGAGGTAGAGGGGGGCGTCCACCAATCGAAAGATAAGCGGTTTGATCCCGGGCTCCTCCAGGCTGCATGTCGAAGTATCCTTGAGCAAAATACTGAACCCCAAATTGCTCCCAATGGCTGTTGTGTGTGTGAATGGGTGAACATGATTTGTAGTGTAAAAAGCGCTTTGAGTGGTCACTAGATGACTAGAAAGGCGCTATACAAATGCAGGTCCATTTACCATTTACCAAGGTAACAGGGTAATAAGCCTCATAATTTAATTTAATGGCATGAAGACCGAAAGTGACACAACACTAAACATATCAACATCAAGATGTATTTTTCATTTTAGTCAAATATGACAACACAGATGTGCAAAATTAATCAAATATTTTTAAGCTATCTCCCTGTGCTACCTGTTGCAATACAGACAAAAAAGAGCATAAATAAGAGTAGTTCTGAAATAACTGAAAATTAAACGTGCAATATGTAATTTTCTGCTGCTAGGGGTCTCAAACCAAAACAAACAGAAGGCAGAGTTTGATGACATCACAAAGTAGCGTGGGATCATGGGAGTTGTAGTTATATAACAGATACAGATCTAACGTCCCTCACTCCGTGTAACTGAAACCGACCGTGGCAGTTTTTTTTGGCAGAGCGAGCTTCAGCAGCAGAGAAATGCTCATGGACGAGGTATATTACTGAATTTATATTCACTTTATGTTTCACTTTATGCAAATGGGGTCCGTCGGCCGGTGTAGCAGCCCGAGCCGATCTGGCACCTACACAGGATCGTCAAACTCTGATCTAACTATCAGTAGTAACGGCTGACCAAACGTCCTCTTTTGCCCGGACATGTCTACTTTTCACGTCCCGTCCGGGGCATCCGGCGTTTTTTTATTAACAGATTATAATGTCCGGTTTTCCGCGTGTGTCATTTACATCAGCTCAGCATGATAGAAACCTATTGCTAGATGTTGTGGTTAGCCAGGCTCTGCTCCTCACCGCTCCCCAGCGGAGGCCGACGGCTGGAGCGCTGGTGCCCCAGCGGGCAGCAGTGCTTGCAATACACTGGTGGAAATTATTAATATTTGGATAACATCAGCCAGATGTTTGCTTAAGCCTGATTTATGGTCGTGCGTTGAATCGACGACGTCGCTACGTAGTTGCCGTGACGCCGTCGTGAACCCTTCGAACTTCTCCGTCACTCCGTTTCGTCGCGGTGCAATTCACCCCCAGAGCAGTAGGAGGCTTCGTTCCTTTCCTGAGTGGTTATCGTCATCTCTAGTTGATTCTTTGTTTAGCTTCCGGCTTTTCCGGTCATAGAGAAATGAACGCGGAGCACGGACAGACGGCTCCGGCCGTATCCGTATCCGTATTGAACGTTGAGCATAATGGCATATATATAATGAGCCTTAACAACATCTGCATCGCAACAGAAGATGTTTAAAGATGGCGGGGATGGCGGAATCTGGAAATACGGAACCGGAAATGCGTTGCTACCAAGCAAACCAATCACAGCCGTGCCGGTCTGCGCTGGGTCTGCGTCGCCTCGACGCGTAGTTACATTTTTGGGGAGGTGCACGTCAGGCTACGCCGGGGGTTACGGTGAGGCTTCTGCGTAGCCCCGTACCCTACAACGTAGCGACGTCGTCGATTCAACGCACGACCATAAATCAGGCTTTACCTGTCTAGTAGAACACACGTGAGGTCGGCGTCGAATTGTAGTCCTAGATATTCACGAAGCTTATTTATCCTGGATTTAGCTCTCTTCTTATCCCAAATTCTTCTGGGATCTCTTGGTTGACCCATATGTTTCCATTTTACCGGGTTGTTTACCAGGACAGCTTCGGTGTCAGAAGGTGCAGCAACCGTTAATGCATAATCATGATCCATGCTGAGTTAGCTTAGCCTAGCAACAGTAAAGTTCATTCTCTGACGTCACATCCGGTCTGCTTCTTCTTCTTCTCCTTCATTTAATGTCTATGGTAACTGGAGTTACGTCGCCATTGACATGCGAACTAATGACACGGTCCGTTACTGTTATTAATATTTCATATTTATCTGGATTTGAAAAATAGTTGGAAACATTTCTTATAATCAAGTACACAACTAAACAAAATATATAATATTGGTTTAGTTCAGGGGTGGCCAAGCCGCATGCGGCTCTTTGCCTATCAGTGTGCGGCTCTGCGATCCATTAATTAAAACCATCGGCGTGTGGCTCTTCCGTCATAAAAAAAATCAATTTATTGTTATGGGTGCGTATGGTCCTTTAAGAAATGTAACAGGCTTAAGTGGAGCGAGTGAGAGAGAGAGGAGTGCACACAGGCAGGTGAGAGGGTGTGGAGTTAGGGAGGAATGCAGGACTGCAGTGCGGTGGCGATATCGCACAACAAAAAATGTCAGGGAAGAAATGCGTGTGTGTGTGTGTGTGTGTGTGTGTGTATGTGTGGAGAGAGTATGAGAGAGGGAGAAACTGTGTGTGGAGTAGTGTTGCACGGTATACTGGTACCAACGGTAGACCGCAGTGGGCTGCTACCTAAACACCACATGACATGGTGCCACTACTGTGGGATAAATTCAAAGTCTAATTAAAGGAGCCATAGTGCTCCGCTGCGCAAGATAACGGCTTAGCGGCGACCAGGTGAATAAATTGGCGTCATGACTGCCCAGAAATACACACACACAGGTATGTGACGTGTCAGAGGAGAAACGAGCCGTTCACATTTCTCTCTTGTGGCAGGTAACGGTCCACAAACCTTACTGCACTTTAGGGACTGTTCTTTACTTATGAAGGGACTGTTCTTTACTTGTCAGGGGAGGAGGGTGGCTGGTTGATTTTTATTTTATTTGTTTATTTTATTTTGATCCCCCCTTATTGATCACTTATTGATGCTGTTTTTCAAAATATGAATAAGTCATTAAGTAATTTATTCCATTGAAATATCATTGATGTATTATAGAAAAGTGATTTATCTTTTTATAAATGACAAAAGGCACATCTGCCTCACTTTTGCTGTGGTATCCTGATACTACTCAGAACCGTGATACTTTCACTGGTATCGTACCGTGGGTCCCAATTTTGGTACCGTGACAACACTAATCTGGAGAGAGTATGAGAGTGGGAGAGACTGTGTGGATGTGGTGGAGAGAGTATGAGAGGGAGAGACTGTGGGTGTGGAGGGGAGATGGAGAAAGACAGTATGAGAGGGAGAGACTGTGTTTGTGTGTATCTCTATTCATGGTTATTCATTTGTGTGTGAGATAAATAAATCTGGCTTTGATAATTCGAATTGCTTGGTGTTTGATTTTTTTTTGTCATTTCGTGTTTGTGTGAGAGAGGGAGTGCATTTGTAAGCACACGTACATGATGTGGCTCTTTGTACTACCACGGTAATTTTTGTGGCTCTTGGTCTCTGACTGGTTGGCCACCCCTGGTTTAGTTGTTTTTAGACATTGTTATGTGGAAAAACTACATATTATACCTTTAATGTTAGAGTCACTCTTATCCTATAGACATTTCCTTAGCCAGTTATAATTTCTCCTTACCTGTGAAGCCTTGAGCTGATAATTGGTGCTTCAGGCGCCTGTCCTGATACCTGCCTGGTTTCTCCCTGTCTCTCTTCTATCTATTGCAATAATATAGATAATAAATGTGCAAAGCAAAATTTATAAATAGAATTCAGAATAGTAGTGGTGACATAACTGTGGAAATTAATTGCAAAGTCACTTTTATGCTATAGATCTTTTTCTCAGCCAGTTATATTCTCTTCTCACCTGTGAAGACCCTGCATGATCATCCTTGCTGGCCTCTGGTCCACTGTCTCCTCCCTGACCCTGCTCTTTCTATTGTGGCAAGAAAGATTTTAAAAAATATGTGCAAAGCAATAGTGAGCACAAGTTCTGTGCATAAATTAAGGGGGAGTGGGATTATTCCTAGCATTAAACTAGCTAGCAAGCGATTTCCCATAGGTAATAACTTTAGTATTCTTGTTAACTAGCTTAACTTGATATATTGGCATCTATTAATTAGTCATCATTTAGCTAATATTATCTACATGCAACAGCATTACTCAGCTTACACGGTTTGTTTGGAATAAACTGTGCATGGTTTTTTGCTTCTTGCTGGCTGGTTTGCTGAATATAGTTAACACAGCAGCAGCACTGCCCAGCAGCACACATCTCATCTGTGTATGTCGCCTGGCACCGCCTACTCATGGTGTGTTTAAAAACAAACTGAACGGTTCTAACAGCTGTAAAAAGTGCGGGGAACAGAGGGCACAGATACAGTAAGTGCGGGGGACATGTTCCATGCATACCCCAAGTGTGCTGTATCCATGACTATGGGAATCCTTTAAGACACACAGCAAGGGGCCCCAGGAGGCAAACCAGAGATGGCTCTTGGCCACCCAAAAACTTGGCATAGCACAGTAGAACTGTCAATTATATACTGTATATCTACTAATAAAGCTCAAAATATATGTATGGAATTGGAGGATGTAGTTTAAGATGTAAGTATTGGCATCGATATTTGGTCTAAAAAAATACTCCTCCCAGACTGCAGCTCGATATAATGTATAATTCTATTGGCATGGGAAACAGATTGAATAGTTCCCAGTTTTCATATTTGTGATTTAAGCAATTTAAGCATGATCCAAGGTAGAAATTAACATGAAACATTAGATAATGTTTATTTATATCGATATCTATGGGTCCATCCCAAGTTGTTTGAGGTCCGCCATCTTCTAGGCCGTCCCAAGCAGAGTTGGGTATAACGCGTTACAAAGTAATGCGTTAGAGTACTTTGATTACTTTTTGCAGTAACGAGTAACCTAATGCGTTAGTTTGCTGTTTGAGTCATCAAATACTTAAGTACATTTACAAACAATACACCAGTTACTTCCGTTACTTTTAGAACGCTGGTCCTTCAGCTCTGAAACAGCAACGGCTGTCGTTTGGTTCTAATAACGGAGAATATGTTAAACCTATCAGTCTGAAGGAAGCCATGGAGCTTGTGGCTCGCTACGTGATTGGAGAAATGCTGCCGTTGTCTACGATGGAGTCTAAATAGGTGGAGTAGGACTCGCTGACAGACATATTTCAGACTCAGGACTTGCATTATGCCTGGTACACACTACACGCTGGTACTCACCAATTATCCCCGATCGTCTTTCACGGCGTGTGTGATGTCAACGGGTTATTCTTGTCCTATTTTTATTTCACTATTATTTGAGTCACTGTGTCTGTTCATGTGCCAGCCGACATATTGCTGTAGTCACCTAAAAGTGTCAGCAGATGGCAGGAGCTACATTTGAAGTGCAATACATAAACTATCAAGCTACTCTATCTTCCACAGGAAGTTCTGACAAATGTTTCAGAATAAAAGTCTATTTAGAAAATGGAGGGATTCTCTTTATAAGGGTTATAAGGGGCTTTTTAATTTGAAACAAGTGTTGAGTTTGAAATGACAGTGCGATATGTTAACTTTACAAAGACAATGGAGCGGATAAAAAGTCAATATATAAACACACAGAGGGATTAATAAATAATGGACCGTCTATAATGTAGTTTGTTTCAAATGAAGCTGGGAGCCTCTGCAGTTGTGGTGAGTAAAAGCCCCACCACTATTTTGTTAATGTTATTACTTTATGTCCAACCGTGAGGATGTACCATTGTTTGCCAGCTTGATGCTAATGACAGTAACGTTAACCCAGCGGGTTGACAAAGTGCCTCTGCTGTTTCACACCATCATTTCCCCCTTTAACTCTGTATTGTAACATCCCTAGAGGAAATATTAAAAATGCTGGGATGTTGTTGTCATCTATGGCAGCAGATCAAAAACTGCATGTCTTTGGACTGTGGGAGGAAGCCGGAGTGCCCGGAGAGAACCCACGCTGACACGGGGAGAACATGCAAACTCCACACAGAAGGGCTCCCACACCCGGGATCAAACCGGCAACCCTCTTGCTGTGAGGCGACAGTGCTAACCACCAAACCACCGTGCCACCCACATTGGAAGTACTTTTAAAGTAATTTAGTTACTTTACTCAGGGAGTAACGCAGTAAAGTAACTAATTACTTTTTTTTATAAAGTAACGCAGTAACGTACTTTGATTACTTTTAAAGTAACCCTTACCCAACACTGGTCCCAAGTATCTTATTTGTGCAGCAAGGAGCTAGCGCTGGGAGCTAGCAGCAAGCTTTAAGCAGCTACGAGCTAGGATGGTTGAGAGCTTTCTAGCCGGAAGAGTTTTTCAGCTGAACACCATGACGTATAAATACCCGCCCTCTACATCTGGCACACAACGAGATGGCGGAGAAACAGTACAAGAGTAAATACTCGTTACATGCATTCTTTGCAATGAATCGCTGTAATTCACGTACCTACTTCAAAGAGTAATGATATTTCATGCAAGATTGTTATGTTGCAATTAGGTTTATTTCAGTCACAACCCGTTGAGTTGTTCATCGGACTCTCTGTGATGTGCGGCTGCTTCATGTCCAGAACCACACTTATTGATATAACACACACACACACACACACACACACACACACACACACACACACACACACACACACATTTGAGCATCATTAATTGTCCTGCATGTCGTGTGAGTGGAATAATGTTTCATGGCTTGTAGGTAGACTGACAGGTCTGAAATATGTCTTATTCAACAGTGACCAACAAGGAAATCTTCAGGCTCATCGACCTGCGCGTCGAGCATGAGCAGCTCTTCACGGGGAGGAGAGGCATGGCGAAGAAGGCCTGGTGGTGAGTTCAGTTTCATATGCAGGGCTCCAGACCAGTGGCGGCTGGTGCTAAAAAAATCTGGGGGGGCGCACTGGCGGGCGGGGATTACAACACAACAATAAACTACTTGAACATAAATTTTGCTCTCCTCTCCTTCAGGCCAGCAAATTTTTCAATGACTTTCTGATTGAAATCTGTCATTTCACAAATAAGTCTCTTTTCCATGGAGAGCATGGCCAGTGCATTCAGCCTCTCCTGGGTCATGGTGTTTCTGAGGAAGGTTTTCACTCTTTTCAAGGTTGAGAAGCACCTCTCTGCTTCAGCTGTGGTCATGGGTGTGGTGATGAGGATCTTTAAGAGAGTGACAGTTTCTGAAAAGACATCTTCAAGATTGTTTTCCATGAACAGCTGGAACAGGTCCACTGCACCACAACAGGCTCTGAACTCTACTTTGCTGTAGATGAGACTGAGCTCTGTCTTCAGTTTGCTTCCATTCAGCATTTTGTAGGCCTTCAGCGTGCTTTGTAGTGTCTCTTCAGGAAATGCCCCATGATGGTCCTCAAACCTGTCCCCCTGCAGCAAGGTTGCACAGACAAGATGGTCGGTGAAGGAGAAGCGCTCCCTGGTGTGTCCCAGAATGGTGTTGCAGATCTACAGAGAGAAGAATACAAAAATATATAGAGAAAAAATAGATGTCTCTTTAACAATTTTTTTTTTTTGCATTTGCTCCTCAGACAGTACACTGTTGGCTATATTTTGTGTACATATAGTTATGGCTACCCTGGACCTATTTATTGCATATTTCAGCTTTTTGTATTGGTGATAGTACTACTTTAAACAAATAGTTTAATTGTGATTAGGTGATAGGCTACATCTCTGCAACATGAGGCTACATCTCTGCAACATGACAATGACATATTTTAAATTGTATTTCAAAACACATTTCTCCTCTAACAAACATTACAACCTCAAATGAAACATGGACTATGACAGATTTCTACAACATAAACTCACCTCTTCTGCAACATTTTGACGATCCTCTGAACTGAGTACCCGATGCCTCTTTGCTGTCAGAGAACCACTGCTTTGCTCACCCATGGAATGGCGAGAATTTCTGTGTGAGAAGTCATAATAATAATCAAAAAGGGGAAAAGAGATAATGTTGAAAAATGTGATGATCATATTACTGATAGGAATACTTATTACCTGATGTTTTGTATGTCCTGTTCAAACTGCTGGATGCTCCCTTTGATGTGGACTGCATCTATGTTCTTCTTCTGGAGCTTGGCATAGAGGAGGTCCACATGTGGCATGATGTGGTGAAAAAGTTCCAGAAAGAACTTAAAATCCTGATGTTCCAGCAGCATGGCCATGCCTCCTGCCTCTCTCATGGTTTTGGGGTCAAAGTCACCCGAGTCGCGTATGTTCTCAAAACACTGAATGAGATCCTGTCTGTGCTCAAACACAGTGTTGATGGCTCGGCTGTGAAAGTTCCATCTGACATTGCTGGATGTTGGCAGTCTATGGGCCACCATTTTATCAAGAACAGCTGTACGCTTGGGTGATCTGGAAAAAAAGCTGGCAAATCCACCCAGGTCAGAAAAAAAAATTCTCACCTTGGAAATGTGAGAGGTGGCCTGTTGCATGATCAGGTTGAGTTGGTGTGCATAGCAGTGGATATAGTGGGCATTGGGGTACTCATCTTTGATTTTCCTCTGAACACCTGCAGTGGCACCCCTCATCACACTGGCTCCATCATATGCCTGGCAGATTAGCTTGCTTTTCTGATCCTCAGGAATGATGGCAGCAAGACGCTCTTTTAATGCAGTAGCAATGGACTCAGAAGTAGATGACTGCAGAGGAATGAACTCAAAAAATCTTTCCTGCACACTGTGTTTGTCATCAATGTAGCGTAGTACAAGCACAAGTTGGGTCTGTGTTGAAATATCTGTTGTCTCATCTGCCTGGATTGATACAAAAACACTCTTTTGAGCTTCTTTAATTATTTGCTCCCTTGCAACAGACAACATACAATCCAGGAGCTCATTTTGGACAGTTTTTGAAGTACCCTTAAAAACAGTGGCAGTCTCAAGGTGCTCTTTCAAAGCTCCATCCAGAGAGGCAACAAAATCCACCAGCCCACGAAATATCCCGGGGTTGACAGAGCTCTCACCCTCATCATGGCCACGTAAAGCCAATTCAAAGGCCCCACAAAATTTCACACAGTCTATTATCCTGGACAGTATGTGACGATTTTTTGTCACCTCTTCATTGTGCCTTCTAATGCCAACTCTGTAGCCCTCATCTAATTGTTCAGCAATGCTAACTCGGCCAAAAAACTGTAGCTTCATGCTGTTGTCAAGGTGGCTACGGCTACTTTCATGCCGTTTGCATTTTTCAGAGAGATGTTTCAGGTCTCTGACCCCAGTTGTCCACAGAGCTTCAGTGCCACTGCCAACACTTTGAAAAAGCAAGCATGGAAAGCAATAGAGAGCATTGCTAACTCCACATCCAGCTAGCCAACTGTGTTTGGTGTAACACAAACGGGAGAAGCCTCTAGTGTAACTCCTTCCCCTGTCACTTGCCTGCTGCTGGATTTGTATATCAGGCTGCTCCGGTCCAAGCTCCTTTATTCTTTTTTTTTTTCCTCCACCGAACGCCTCGAGAAAGGATTACTGCGTAACGAAACAACCGAATTTTCGTTTGCTGTCGCCATGTCTCCTCCTGTCTTCTCGTTGTTGACAGGACAGTGACAGGCACGGCTCCGTTGCCAGGGGAGTGACTTTGACTGACAGGTATCATGAATCAATCAGACTGGATGAAAAATTAGCCCAAGCACGCTGATTGGCCAGGGGCGCAGAGAGCTGCGCCCGGAGGAGAATCTTGAAGTGACCAATTAGAGACCAGCATGAAGTCACATGGAAGCCAAAAGTTTAAGAGGCCACATACACACTCATTTGGCCGGCGCCCCTCGCTATTGAAATGCATGAAACAACCCAGAATAAACCCAATATTGAATGGAAAGGCATAAAAATTTAAAAGTAAAACCCATTGTATGAGTGAACAATGAACAGATATGGTAATTACTTTTTATTATGTAATTTATGTTTACTGTGTCTATACTTTTTTCCTGAAATTTTGATGGGGGCGGCGCCCTAGCGCCCCCTATTGACCGGCCGCCACTGCTCCAGACTAACTTTTTCTACTAGGCGCACCAGTGCTCCTTACTGAAAATTTTAGGAGCACCAGCACAAAATTTAGGAGCACTATCTATATGACACAACATATTCATAATTTTGTCTATATTAACTGCATTACGAATAATTTAGCAATAAACACAGATCTGCGCCGGATCGGCGCTTTTGCTCCATCATTGCATCTGTCCCTGTATAATTTATGCCTGATGCTGCTGATGTGCTTAACCAGCGTTTCATGTTTTAAGTGTGTGGTGGAGTCGGCGAATTTAGTTTTCCCCGCAAATTTCGGACCGCATTGAGAGCAGTACATGCAGGACATCACTTTCTTTTCTTTACAATATCTCAGCCACGTAAATTCAGTGAGCCATTCTTGTCGGAAATGACAGGGCTTTGGCTTTTTTGGTGCTGCGACATCACCTGCTGACTTGTCCACAGTCATTCGGCTTCCATAGTTGAGCGCACTTCCGCATTGTAGTTTCCTGTAAAAATGTCCGTGAAAAATCCCTGCGATGAGAAAAATACATGCCGAGCAGTCACTGGTACGCGGAGTCCGCGCGGTCGTAAAATCTGAGCTTTGCGTATGATCGGGCCTTAACCCCTCACACAGTGCACATGTACTAAAACTGCTGCACGTTGCTATGGTTACTGGCGCCCCTCAGCACCCTGCCTCGCAGTGCGCATCCAGGCACACACACACACGCGCACACACACACACACACACACACACACACACACACACACAGTGACACTCGCTTCCGCTCCTCCATGAAATGCAATTATAAAAAAAAAGAAAGAAAAAGGGGGAGAGGGGTGGATTTCTAAGTCGTGCTGGTGCTCCTAGTTAAAAAACTATGTCGCACGGCCTCCAAAAAAGGTTGCAAAATGCGACCAATTAGGCACAGTCTGGAGACCTGTAATATGTTACCTGAATGCTATTTCACTCACCAGCACAAGCATGTGCACTGAGTGATGATTCAATTATAGTCCTGGATTGCCATTGTAAGTCAAGCAAACAACGAAATTATAGAAAACACCTCTCTGGTGTATAAAAACACAGGACAATAAGACAACAATACAAGACATAAGATGTGGTCTGACCTAATGATAAATAAACATCACACACATCTGTGTGTGCAATAAAATAGCAGACTTTAGCAGAAATTAAATAGACTTTAATTTGGTGTTTATGCCGAGCGAACCTGAAGAAGCCACGGGCGAAACGCGTAGTTCGCTCTGAATAAAATCACAGCAATTCAGTTCAGTGTGCGGTGGTCTATGTTGATGTTTTGACTATGTTCCTGCGGCCGATCAGCACCTGATTCCTGAAACTGGCTGTGCAAAGGGAGTCCCGTTTATAGACTTTAATTTTGTTTTGGTAAGTACCTGCCAGACTGCAGTGTTTTCAGTTACGTTAATTTTGTTATATTGATACCTCGCAGTGAAACTGCAGCATTTAAAGTTGTAACATTTATTTTGTTATATTGATGCCTCACAGTGAAACTGCAGCATTTAAAGTTGTAGCATTTATTTTGTTATATCGATACATCTCGCAGTACAAACACACATTTAACTTGTGTACAGTGTTATATGCATTCTATGTCACAGTTTAGTCACGTCTGACAGTAATAATTAAATGTTTAAAGGAGCAATAAGCGAAATCATTTCACCGCTAGGTTTGCTGTTGTGCACTGCCTGTAGACCAAAACAAAGTGTGTCATGAGCATAGACTGTATAAAAATAATGGACGTAGTCACCGTGACGTCACACGTCCGTTTCTGAAAGTTGAGTTTAGCTTAAACTAACGTTATACAACAAAACTTGAAACAATGATTCAGCTGTTATCTTAAAAAAACGCTTCAACTTTTTTTTTTAAATATATAATGCTTATTATTTATTATACTCATTTTACTTTCATATGCACAGTGTGGAGCACTGGTGACAGCTATGTCCGGCGTGGTGTCCAGAGAGCTGCAGAGACCTTGGGAAGCACCCTCAGCATGCCGGGCGTCCATGTCTGCTGGTTTGGCTGGGGTGGACTGCAGTGGGGAGGCCTTCTCTCCTTCTTTCCCCACTCCCTGCGAGGAAGAGCAGCACCAGACGTCCTCATCATCCACTGTGGCGGCAATGACATGGGGAAGGTCAGCAGTGTCAAGCTGGTCAGCATAATGAAGGAGGACCTGCAAGAGCTTCACCTCCAGCATCCTGGCATTAGGATAGTATTTTCTTCATTGGCCCAAAGGTGCAGGTGGGAGGCTGGTGGCAATTCAGCAAAGATTGATAAGGCCAGGAAATGTGTTTACAGTGTTACGGCTACATTTGTTCATAGTTTAAATGGTGCCATAATTGAGCACCCTCACATCAGACACAGTCATCTCACACCTAGGAGAAATTATGTGTTTTTAAGTAAATTAGGTAATTGTCTTAAAGACCACCTCCGAATGCAGTGACCTGCTTACAGTTGGCAGTGTCACTGCTTTTGAATTTGGCCTTTAGGACACATTTTGTTAGGCCTGAACATAGCCCAGGCTGTCATGGCTAATGTTGAGTTTTTTATATTCACCTATAACTTGTTTAAAATTTCAATAAATTCTATTTATATTTGCACTCCTTTTGCCTTTGTTACTGACTGAATGTTGTATTTCACAATCAAATCTGACTGTCAATTGAAAGGGCAAACAATCATACACTACAGATAAAACATAAAGCATTAATGTTTAACATTGTCACTAACAAAAAATTAGGCAGTCCATTTCTGTGTGGGCCTGATTATTTTAACTCTGTACTTAAAGATAACTAGCACCTTACACCCAGCAGCAGAGCCTGAGAAGATTTTGGAGAGTAATCTTTGTTTGCTGCTCTATTAGAAGTCTAGTTTTAACACAGAAGAATGTGACTGGATAAAAGGGCTCAAAATGAAAAACAAAGAATAAGCTGGACACAATAGTTTGAAGCCCCCAAGGAGGTATCACTTGTTCACTATGTTGCCAACTCTGAGAGGGTCTTCCTCAGGCAAAGGTTTCGTGACGTTTTTATAGTGAGGCAAACAGAAAGATAATCAGCCAATTATGTGTTGTTGGTTTTTTTTAGCCTCACTATATAAGCCTCAATACCGAGCAATACCCACAGAACCTTCTCATATGTCACGATGTCACAAATAAATAATACCTCCTACGGGACTTAAAATTATGCAGTGTGCAGATAATTCCTTGTTTTTCACAAAAGGAGAATAGTTTCTCAGTGAATTTTCTTCATTTATCTTAAAGAAATGTTAAAACAAAACCAGCACATAACATCAGCTTTTCATTTTTTTTACATTCTGCTAAGATAAATGCAAACTTGGGTAAATGTTAAGACATAAATGAAAACATTAAGATGCCATTAATAACGATTATATTTTGTTAATGGTTTAAATCATCACTACATTTCCAATCATCACAGGAAACTGATGAATGACAGCTTTCAAAATTTTTTTGCTTTTACTCTAAAGTAAATTTTGTCTGATCCACTTTATATCACAAAAATTCTAACCATTACACAAACAACAAAATTAAGTCAAAGGTTGCATTCATGAAATCATCACTATTAAAAGGTTACAAAAAGTACACATGAAATAAATGAAAAGATTTGTAACAGTAATTATAAAACATATGAATTAGGACCCAGTGTCATAATTTGCAAAATCTTAATTTCTTGTGAAACAACCTCTTTACTGTGGAGTAAATATCACATTGGTCGAGGCGTTGTAACTTTCCTCAAGTGTCCTACAAGAGAGAAAGATGACAGGTTAAAAACACAGGTAGAAAACATTGACTACAGCCTGCCTTGGTTAAAAGCCCACTCACCATCAAAATGATCTTATTGCTGACTAAGTGGCTGTCATTCAGAAAATAGTTTTGTGTTTAAATTCTGTAGATATTCAACTTTATATTTGAATATTATTCTAAATTTAACTGTACTATCAAAACAACTGGAGTATGAATGTACAGTATGCAGTTCATCCACATTAACATAATTGTTGCTATCAAAAGGAAACTGAACTGTTCTCAAAGCTCACTGCCACTGTGGAATCATGCTATGTTCGGCTGTCTCATTATGAGAATATTTTTTCCATTGGTTCTTCACAGACTGTGTGTGGGGAAAAAGGTAGTAATTCTCACTTTGATAAAGGGTCTTTGCATAAAAGGCACTAAAATGTTAAAGTTGGTAAATACATGTCATGTTCCTTGATTGATAAAATCTTCATTTGGCCTTCTGCATCAGGGGAACACTAAACTGCACTGGTGTGTCAGTGTGTCATTTCACCTTATCGGTAAAAGTACAGAGCAAGCTGTGCCCTAATCGAGTACTTAGTAATGTATGACAATTAGTAATATATGTAATGCATTTCATTGTATTATGGACAATAATTCATCATTTTAAACTAATAAGTTTCTTGACTCTTTGTGAGATACTGTATGAAAAATAAGTGTCTTTATCCTGGAGTCACTGCTGAAGTGATGATTCTCAGAGTGTTCACTGCACAGACGGGAAGTCTTGTTTGGAGTCCAGTTCTGTCTCCTCGTGTTGAGTGTCCACTGGTCCAGTCTGTCTAGGTCACCTAGAGGAAAACTTTACACAGAAATATGTGTTAGCTACCTACTTTGCAGACACTTTTACATGCAAACAATACAATGTAAATTACTTCAATGTTCAACAGATCATAATCAATTTAATATAGCAAAACAAAAAGGTGGTGACCATCACAGTCCTCATATTCTGTCTGTGCATTATCTATTGTTGTGTAACGCCCCGGACTGGCGTCTTGCTTGAAGGCTAACCGTTAGCTGGCTGGTTAGCTAGTTAACGAGCTAAGCTTGTGTTGTATCGTATTGTCTGTGGCTCTGTAACTTGATGTGGATGTTGCTGCTGTGATACAGGTCGCACTTGAAAATGAGACCTCCGGTATCAACGTGATTTTACATGTATTAAATAAAGGCTTAATAATATAATAATAAGCTGACAGCTAGGTGGTGACCGCAGACACCGATACACGCTGCTGTCAAGCTAGGTGGTGACCGTAGTGACCGCAGACACCGATACCCACTAATTAGTGCTAACATATAAACACAATTAAAATAATACTAGAATTTCTGAATTTCACTTACCGAAACCAAAACCATTTTTTGTACCAGGCTGTAAACATGTTTATTTCTGCTCTAAAGTTGGGCATTTTAACATGGGGGTCTATGGGAATTTGCTCACTTCCGGAGCCAGCCTCAAGTGGACAGTCGGTGAACTGCAGTTTTTGGCACTTCCGCATTGGTCTCACTCGTCTCCACCGGAGGTTGGGGCTTGGTCATGAGCCACTCCTCCCTCTACCTCTGCTCTCCACCCGCCACCCCCCTCATCTAGCAGTTAGCAATGTCTTGGTCTCTGCTGTGTTTAGCTATTCCCCTGCCTACTTCAATGATGATGGTACCTGTAATAAATGTAATATATTTGCTGAGATGGAGGCGAGGCTCAGTGACTAGAGGAGTTGGTAGAAGTGCTCCATAGTTAAGTTACTCCAGTAGCCAATGGCAGCCGACTCGGCTAGTGCTAACACCGGGAGCTAACGCTAACGTTCCTCCTCTTCTCCATGAGTGAGAGCGATGCTTTAGCGTAGCGGGCAGCTGGCTCCTGGGCTGCCCACTAGGCTAAAACATCCCTTCAGGTTAAAGTGGGAAGCGGGTTTATCAGGCAGCTGAGTGAAGCTGGGTAAAGTGGAGGCTGCGGAGGAAACACCGGGATGGGTTAATGTCCGGAGCTTGAGCAGCCCGCCAGGCTGCCCACCAGGCTCGTGGGCTGCCTGCTAGGCTAAAACATTGCTCTCACTCACGGAGAAGAGGAGGTTAGCTCCCGGTGTTAGCACTAGCTGGGTTGGCTAGAGCTGCCCGCCTGGCTCACGGGCTGCTCAAGCTCCGGACACTAACCCATCCCGGTGTTTCCTCCGCAGCCTCCACTGTCCTCTGTTTGAATTGGAATGAGAGAAGCTAGCTGTTGTGTCATGTGCATGTGTTAATATTAAAGCCAAGGTGCCACTGACTAGCTAACTGACTGGATGCCCATTAACATTATAACTCCTATTGTGTATTTATTATTATTATTTTGTAGATTTCAAGCACTTTTCCTTTTTTGAAGTGTATTTTTATTTATGTATTTTTATTATATAATACAGACAAGAAGAAAAAAGGCAGAGACAAACATTGAAAAAGTCAATTACTGTTAATGTGTTAATGTATGTTGTGCATTGCATTTCAAATAAAAGTCCAAAAAATAAGCCCAAGGTCCATTTTTGGTACTCACTATAGGGGCCTGGTTTACTCTAGAAACATACATACTGTTTATGAGGAGCTGCTGTATCAAAATGAGTTGTCTTCCCCCAGAAATTAGGGTTACGATATGTTTCTTTTATGATTCCAATCCATTCCTCTTTTGCTGTGGCTCAGCATTTAAATAACCTTTATCAGATTTGATGGTTTAGTCACAGACTTTCCCAAAAAGTGTTTCTTTCACAGATGTGGTAATGAAATTGAGTTAAAATGTACAAAACAGTAAAATTTATCTTGCCTGGCCGGGCAGCTCTCTGGGTGCTCTAGCCTCGCGTCACCTCTTCACCTTACATGAAGAGCCAGGTTTCTATTCACTCTGAATTTTGTCTGGATTTTGGTTCCGGTATAGAGAGTGGATCCGGAATTCACCAAATTCACCAAAGTAAAAGTGTTCACCAAAGTAAAACTTTAAATTCTGGCGCACCATCGATTTGGGGTGATGAGGGGTGTAAGAAAATCGATTAATTTAATGGCTTGGGGTTTTTCTTGTAAATTATATTCTTTAAATTGAAAAGTTTCAGCACATTTTTATTAGCTTGGTGCTTTTATTTTGATGGAAAGGCGCATCCATCGAATTCCGGATCCTGTGTCACTCGCCCTGGTTCCGGTTCCTTAACAAAACAGCCACTAACAGCCCCAGACTAGGGTGCTCAGCACCCCTAAACCTCTGGTCCTAGAATCGCCCCTGCTGATCAGTCTCCAGTTCTCAATGCCAAGTTTGTCCTTGTTTGGTTTTGGAATTCATTTAATTAGCCCTTGTTTCAGGGTTGGAGGTAACTCCTCTTTTTCTAAAGCTTCTTCAAACATTGCTGCTAAAAATGGTGCTAATGTCTTGCTATAATCTTTGTAGATTTCTCCTATTAACCCGTCATTTCCAGGTGATTTATTCTCTTTCAAAGCTTTAATGTATGTACATCCTTTAACCAAATTTTTTGGTCACAGATTAACTTAAAGTTGTCATCAATTTTTTAATACCTGGTTTTGAGCCTTTAAGAAACACTGCAATACTATCTTGGACTACTGAGTCAGCACTGTACAGTGTTTTGTAGAACTTGGCCACATATTGTGAGATTTCCTTGTCATTATTGCATATTGCTTCATTAATTCTGAGTTTGCCCAGAGACGACTGTTCATAATTTCTTTTTTCCAAGTTAAAAAAAATACTTTTACATATACATACATTTTTCACCTTGCTCTAGTCACCTTCTCCTAGATCTGACAAAAGCACCCTTGGCTTTTTCCTCATATATTTTGTCCAGTTCAGCTTGTGCAGTAGTCAGATTTTTCATTTCTTCTTCAGACAGATTTAGTTTAGTTGAAAATTTTATAATTTTTCTGGCCATTTGAGATTCTATCTCTTTGTTTGTTCTAGAAATCTTTTTACTCAATAATATTGCAAAATTCCTAACTTCAAATTTCATTAACTCCCAGTATTTGCTAAAACTATTAAATAATTTGGCTTGTTTCCAGTGTTTATCTATAATTTTTTGAGTTTCTTTTTGAAATTCTTTATTCTGTAACAGTGTCTTGTTTAATTTCCAGTAATCTCTGTTAATCTTATGTTTCCTTACCCCCACAGTGTTCAACATACAGTTGTGGTCAAAAGTTTACATACACTTGTAAAGAACATAATGTCATAGCTCTCTTGAGTTTCCAGTTATTTCTACAACTCTAATTTTTCTCTGATAGAGGGATTGGAACTTCTTTGCCACAAAAAACATTCATGAAGTTTGGTTATTTTATGACTTTATTATGGGTTAACTGAAAAAGTGACCAAATCTGCTGGGTCAAAAATATACATACAGCAATGCTAATATTTGGTGACATGTCCCTTGGCCATTTTCACTTCAATTAGGCGCTTTTGGTAGCCGTCCACAAGCTTCTGGCAAGCTTCTAGTTGAATCTTTGACCACTCTTCTTGACAGAATTGGTGCAGTTCAGTTAAATTTGTAGGCTTTCTGACATGGACTCGTTTCTTCAGCATTGTCCACATGTTCTCAATGGGGTTTAAGTCAGGACTTTGGGAAGGCCATTCTAAAACCTTAATTCTAGCCTGATTTAGCCATTCCATTAACATTTTTGATGTGTGTTTGGGGTCATTGTCCTGTTGGAACACCCAACTGCGCCCAAGACCCAACCTTCGGGCTGATGATTTTAGATTATCTTGAAGAATTTGAAGGTAATCCTCCTTCTTCATTATCCCATTTACTCTCTGTAAAGCACCAGTTCCATTGGCAGCAAAACAGCCCCAGAGCATCATACTACCACCACCGTGCTTGACGGTAGGCATGGTGTTCTTGGGGTTAAAGTCCTCACCTTTTCTCCTCCAAACATATTGCTGGGCATTGTGGCCAAACAGCTCAATTTTTGTTTCATCTGACCACAGAACTTTGCTCCAGAAGGTCTTATCTTTGTCCATGTGATCAGCAGCAAACTTCAGTCGAGCCTTAAGGTGCCGCTTTTGGAGCAAGGGCTTCCTTCTTGCACGGCAGCCTCTCAGTCCATGCCGATGCAAAACACGCTTGACTGTGGACAATGACACTTGTGTTTCAGCAGCTTCTAATTCTTGGCAGATCTGCTTTTTGGTGGTTCTCGGTTGACTCTTCACCCTCCTGACCAATTTTCTCTCAGCAGCAGGTGATAGCTTGCATTTCCTTCCTGATCGTGGCAGTGACAAAACAGTGCCATGCACTTTATACTTACAAACAATTGTTTGCACTATGGCTCTTGGGACCTGCAGCTGCTTTGAAATGGCTCCAAGTGACTTTCCTGACTTGTTCAAGTCAATGATTCGCTTTTTCAGATCTGTGCTGAGCTCCTTTGACTTCCCCATTGTAGCGTTTGTGGGTGTTCGTATCCAATGGGCCCTATTTAAATGGCCTCAGAGAAGTCACCAGCTGTAGTCACTTATAATCACTCAAAGGAAGTTAAGAGGTCATGCTATGAAGCTCATTTCAGTGACACAACTTTCTGAGTCACCAAAATTGCAAATTCATGTTGCTGTATGTATATTTTTGACCCAGCAGATTTGGTCACTTTTTCAGTTAGCCCATACTAAAGTCATAAAAGAACCAAACTTCATGAATGTTTTTTGTGACAAAGAAGTATCTGTTCCAATCACTCTATCAGAGAAAAATCAGAGTTGTAGAAATAGCTGGAAATTCAAGAGAGCCATGACATTATGTTCTTTACAAGTGTATGTAAACTTTTGACCACAACTGTAACATTTTTTCCCCACTGGCCCAGTAGTTCAGAGTTTTACTGGCCCCTTGTATATTCTTACTGGCCCAAGTAACAAAGAGAGAGAGAGAGAGAGAGAGAGAGAAATGAATATAAACTTCATTTCATTTGACTTCATTTCATTTAACTCCATTATACCTCATCGTAGTGCGTGATGGTATTTACAGCAGTCCTCGCAGAAGCTGATGTATGATGTCACAGCCTCTGTGTACTCATCCACTTCTTAGATGACCCCATAACAGGTTTACAGAGCTTTAACTTCTGCCTGTATGAGGGAATCAGGTGGACGGTGTTGTGGTCAGAGTGGCCCAGTGCAGTGCAGGCGACGGCGTGATAGGTATTGGCCCAATTCCAATCCGGCCTCTAAAGACTCAAGCCCTGAACCATCACTGACTTAAGTGACATCAGCTGTTAGTGATTGAGTGTGAGAGTCTGAAAGGGCTCCGGATGATACAAATAGGAATGGGACAGCATTTATCCCCCTCTCTACAAAATGTATATATATATATATACATATGTGTACATATATATATATATATATATACACACATATACACACACACACACACACACACACACGCACACACACACACACACACACACATACAGTATATATATATCCCACTCTGGGGTTGAGGTGAATAAAAGAAGTGTTGTGACCTAAATAACCATACCATACCATACCACATTTATTTATATAGCACATTTAAAACAACAGAGTTGAGACCAAAGTGCTGTACAGATCAGGAAAAAACAAACACACAGATCAACAAAAGATAACATAAAAAACAACATATGGTGTCACATGCCAAAAGGACAGTCACTCCTGCTAAGATTCAAAAGCCAAGGAATAAAAATGTGCCTTTAAGCGTGATTTAAAAATCTGCAGAGTGGGGGCTCGCCTGACATGCAGGGGCAGCTTTTTCCACAGCATTGGGGCCACTACTGTGAAGGCCCGGTCTCCCCTGAGCTTCATCCTGGACTTAGGGACAGCCAGGAGAAGCTGATCAGAGGACCTGAGGGACCTGGCGGGAACATAGGGTTCCAGCAGGTCAGAGAGGTAGGTGGGTGCAAGTCCATTTAGGCACTTAAAAGCAAACAATAAAATTTTAAAATCAATCCTAAGATGCACAGGAAGCCAGTGAAGGGATGCTAGAACAGGGGTGATGTGCTCATGCTTCCGTGTACCTGTTAAGAGACGAGCAGCAGCGTTCTGTACCAACTGTAGGCAGGTGATTACGGCCTGACTAACACCAGTATACAAAGCATTGCAGTAGTCAAGGCGAGATGTCATAAAAGCATGAATCACAGTTTCAAAGACAGAACGTGTTAAAAAAGGTTTGACCTTAGCCAGCTTTCTGAGCTGGACAAAACTCTTCCCCACCACAGCGTTTATTTGTTTGTCCATCTTTAGGTCAGAGTCCATTTTCACCCCAAGTTTAGTGATAGTTGGCTTCATAAAAAGTTCAAGGGGACCCAGATCTGCAGGGAGGAAAACGTGTGAGTCACTGGGAGTGAACACCATAACCTCAGTTTTACTGTTATTAAAATTTAAAAAGTTTAAAGCCAGCCATGCTTTGACATCTTTCAGGCATGCAAACAAGGGTTGTAATGAGCCAGGATTGTTATGCTGTACAGGCAGGTAAATTTGACTATCATCAGCATAACAATGAAAGGAGACACCATGTTTTCTAAAAATGGAACCAAGGGGAAGCAGATACAACATAAATAAGATTGGTCCAAGGATTGAGCCCTGAGGCACTCCACAGTGGAGATGGGCTGTGGAGGACACAGCATCCCCCAGGCTAACACAAAAACTTCTGTCTGACAGGTATGATCTAAAAAACTCTAGGGCTGAACCTTTAATGCCAGTGCTCCAGGCGGGACAGCAAAATTTTGTGATCTACTGTGTCGAAAGCTGCAGTGAGATCCAATAAAACGAGGATGAGAGAGTTGCCGGAGTCCGTGGCCAGAAAGATATCATTAAAAACTCTTAGGAGTGCAGTCTCAGTACTGTGCAGTGCTTTGTAACCAGACTGAAACACTTCTAAAATGCCATAGGTGTCCAGAAAAAACAATATTTTCCAAAACCTTGGAAAGAAACGGGAGCTTAGAAATAGGTCTGAAGTTTGATAAGACAGAGGCATCAAGGTTGGGCTTCTTGATGAGTGGTTGTACCACAGCATGTTTAAAACTAGGTGGTACATCTCCTGCAAGGCTTTTATTCATGATATTTTGGACAGCTGATCCGATAACCCTGCTGGTCTCCTTAACAAGGCGTGGGGGAAGGATGTCTAATGGCGAGCCAGGGGGTTTCATGTGAGAGATGATTTCTTCCAATTTGGTCAGGGTCACAGGCTCAAAACAGCTAAGAGTGGCAGGGCAGGTGACCGTAATGGAGGGGTCATGTGTCGAGGTCAGGATACTGGTTCTGATGTTGTCCACTTTTTGAATAAAATTTTTTAAAAAGAGCTCGCATGTTTTAGAGGAAGCATCAAGGCAGACGGGCTGGGGGACATCCAGGATCTCATTTATAGTTTTAAAGAGAACCTGGGGCTTGTGGCGGTTGGTTAGAATGATATCTGAAAAATGTTTCGTCTTTTCAGCTTTAACAATTTGTTGATAACTGCGCCAGCTGTCTCTCAAAATGTCATGAGACCTGGAGTCTGTCCTTTTTCCACTGGCGCTCCACCCTCCTGCATTCTCTTCTGGCTTTGCGTGTACTGTCGTTTAACCAGGGTTCAGTGACTAGTTTGAGACGTCTGGTTTTTAAAGGGGCGACAGTGTCAAGGATTTTTAGGCAGATAGAAGCCGTTTCTCAATATGCGTTCTTGTGCGGACTTGTGTTCTCGTGGACTTGTGACACGTCATCAGTCACAGCCCAAGTACTGTTCCAATTCAAAGTTCACATCTGGCGAAGTCCAGTCCAAATTCCCGGATGTGTTCTCGCCACACCCATTTCACCGGGGATGCATCGGAGCAGACTTGTGTGGACTTCAGACAGACAGCTATCCCAGCATGCATTTCGCAACGATCATCGGAAAATGACAAGTGAGGGAAACGTCAAACCCGTGGTCGATGTTTTAATATAGAGCCCAGTTGTGACTGAGGTCCGCTGGATGACAGCGGTGTCAGTGCTCATAGATAATAAACGTGTGTATGAGCGCTCAGGCTGCCCCAGAGAGCAGCCTCTCTCAGATAGTCCTTTTGAAATTCATGGCTGATATCTCTGTAGTGGTTAAATATGAAATGAAATTTGTTCAGGGTATGTCTAATGGGCAACATTCAGTCCCAGACAAGATATATTCTTATATTATTAAATGTTGTAACATGTTATTGTTCTTTGCATTCTTTTGCTCATTCAGTAATGATTTTAAGAATTTATTGTAATTTATTTATTGTATTTAAAGATTAATTGTCTTTATTGTAGTGTTTATTCAACAGCATTTTAAATATTGATTATCTGATATGAATTGTAAACCTGATGTCTGAAGTGTGGCTGAATAAACTTTTCCTCTTCACATCTGACCTGTTTGATCCCATTTATATTGGTGAGGACAGACTTAATGAGAAACTGCTGTCAGTATAATCCAGTACAGCTCAACAGCACCACAATCTACAACTCAACACTTCAGTAAAATGTCAGATTGAATATTTAACTGCTGTTGTTTTTTCTAGGTGAACCAAGTAATCTGTCAAGTCAAGAATAGACAGAAAGCATAATGGTGAGACAAATGTAGTGATGGACAGTAACTAAGTATATTTACAAGAAGCTACCGACTTAAGTACAAATTTGATGTGCTTTGGGTATTTCCATTTACTTAGAGGGAAATACTGTACATTCTCCTCAAGCTACATTTATTTGATAGCTATAGTTACTTTTCAGATAGGCTAGTTTTATATGTAGTTGTTTCATATTTACAAGTTGCTGTGTGTTGTTATAGATCAGACTAGTGATAAAATTAGTTCTACCATGACAACATTTAAATGCTGTTTACATTTAGCCTACGTTGATCAATTAATACTCAATACATATTCATGTATATGATGATCAAAACACTTGAAATTGGGTCACTCTGCATCATGAGCACTTTGAACTTTTAATTTTAAGTAGGCCTACATTTTGCTGACAATACCCAGATACTTTTACTCAAGTCATATTTGGTGTGCAGCACTTTTACTTGTGACTGAGTTTTTGTTCTTTGTTGTGATATTCCTGGGTACTTTGTCCACAACTGGACAAACATATCGAACAGACATGCAAGCATCGCACGTCTCATCCTCATCCTCATTCTCTGCTGTCTTTCTGGGATCTGCCTCCTCAGCTGGGCAGCCTCCTCCTCATCCTGCAGGTACAGCAGTCCCGCTGCAATAACTGAGCCAAGATGCGTTCTCCGATCCGTTATTAGGGACCTCGGCAACTGGCGAGGGCCCTCTTGTTCTTGTAGCGTTTATTATTATTATTATTAGGGACCTCGGCAACTGGCGAGGACCCTATTGTTCCTGTAATGTTTATTATTATTATTATTATTATTTCTTTCTCCCGCCGCCACTTTAAACTGGAATTTGACCCCTGAAACATGCTCCAAAACTCACCAAAATTGGCACGCATGTCAGGACTGGCGAAAAATTTTATGAAATGAAAAAATTAATTCAAAAAGTGCCAAAATGGGCTCTCTAGCGCCACCTAGGCGTTTGTCACACTAAAATGGCCGCTGTAGCCAGTAGGAACGTCGTAGGAAGATCAAACCAAAACAGCTGTGTTCCTTTCATCAAGACCTACAAATCACGCACTCGCACCCATGACCTAAATCCAACAGGAAGTGAGGTATTTCCTTTCAAAGTAAGAGTTTTCCTCAAAAACAAGAAATTCCTTAAAAATTATACTACTTTCACACCGTTTATCGTATCGCTTCAAAATCGCACAGATTATTCTTCAACGTGTCCTTATCAGATTGTCTTGGTAACTTCTACAGTTTTCGAATGGTTTGGATTTGCTGGCCTCAGACAGGTGATGTGCTCCAGAACCTCCTGACGATTTATTGTGCCACCTAGGCACACAAAAATGCCCGGTATGATGGGTAGGAACCACTTAGAAAGACCAAACCAAAACTGTGTCGTTCATCTCATAAAGACCTACAAATGTCGCGCAGCAACCCCTGACCTAACTCCAACAGGAAGCGCAGCGTTGTTGTTTGAATGTAAGATGACGTTTTTGACAAATTCTGTCGCTCAAAAATTATTTGCTCCTACACCGTTTATCACAACTGCTTCAAACTTACAAAAATTACAGATCTACCCCTGGTGAACATTACTTTCAAAGGATTTTGTCATAACTTGAACGGTTTGGATTTCAGGAGCGTTAGAAGGTGCAGAGCACAACTCCTCATGATGATCTCTGTCAGACAAGATAAGTGACAACACATCGTAAACTTGTGACTAAGGCACCTTTTATTAATCCGGAGGCATACAAAATTTATATCACTGCGTTCAGAACAAAATTATCTATCTGGTGATGCTTTCAGATTGAAACTGTGACTCACAGTTTGGCATGTACAAGGAAAGTTCAGGAGATTTTCAACCCATTCTGCTGTCTGCCTGTCAGCCACATGCAGTTCTTAATTAGCATAACAAAAGCTTCACTCTCAGTCTGTGTCAGAGTGAAGTGTGTGTGTGTGTGTGTGTGTATGTATGTGTGTGGTCTCACACACATGAAAGTATAACATTTACCAAATTGTTCAGCTCATGGTGCTCATTCCAAAAACTTTGAAAGACATGCCTGATACCAAAACCTGTGAACACAAGATGTCCTGGTGAAACTGTTTTACCTCATGAAGAATTGGAATACATGTAGTCCTTCTCAGTTTCTCCACTGACATTAACTAGTACATATTTGTGTTTGTTTGCAGCACTTAGATTCTCAAAGCAGCCAGGGCACATCACTAAAGCTTTCACTAGGTCACATGATTTCAACAGAATATGGATGTGTTGTTTGATCATCACACATGTCAAAGTTTCATTAGGTCAAATGGCTTATGTCTACAACTGTCAAAATATAAGCTAAAAACCACCTTCATAAGAACCCTTTACAGTTTTTAACATTGAGTTTGACTTATGATTTTGGCTATTGTGGTACAACATGTGGGAAGTATATATTAATATCTGATAGTATACATATGTGACAATAATCATATGTGTATAATAACAGTGGAAGTATAGAACACATAGACAGACACAGACACACAGGCAGAGAGACACACAGACACACACACACACACACACACACACCCCACTCCCTGTCCCCCCTCTCTCCCCCCTCTCTCCTCTTTCTCCCTTCTCTCCCTCTCTGCATGTCGCTAATTCAGCCGTCTATGTCTGTCTGTCTGTGTGTGTCATATTCCTACTGTAATTATACACATATGATTAGTGTCACATATGTATACAATCAGATATTAATTCAACATTTGTCGGTCTTAGTATATATTTGTGTCTCTTTGCTGCACTTAGATCCTCACAACATCCAGTACACATCACTAAAGCTTTCACCAGGTGACATGATTTCAAATGAATATGGATGTGTTGTTTGATCATCACACATGTCAAAGTTTCATTAGGTCAAATGGCTTATGTCTACAAATGTCAAAATATAAGCTAAAACCACCCTCATAAGAACCCTTTACAGTTTTTAACATTGAGTTTGACTTATGATTCTGGCTATTGTGGTACAACATGTGGGAAGTATGTATTAATCTCTGATAGTATTCATATGTGACAATAATCATATGCATATAATAACAGTGGAAGAATGGCACACACAGAAGGAGACGGACACACACACACACACACACACACACACACACACACACACACACACACACACACACACATACACACACACACACACTCCACTCCCTGTCCCCCCTCTCTCTCTCTCTATCTCTCTCTCCTCTCTCTCTCCCCCCTCTCTCCTCTTTCTCCCTTCTCTCCCTCTCTGCATGTCGCTAACTCGGCCGTCTATGTCTGTCTGTCTGTGTGTGTCATACTTCTGCTGTTATTATACTCATATGATTAGTGTCACATATGTATAAATCAGATATTAATTCAACATTTGTAGGTCTTAGTACACATCACTCAAGCTTTCACTAGGTGACGTGATTTCAAATGAATATGGATGTGTTGTTTGTTCATCACACATTTCAAAGTTTCATTAGGTCACATGGCTTATGCCTACAACTTGAGCTGGGGGACGACGGCGAGCGGCCGAGGTCCCGCCCAACGCTGCTTCGCAGCTTTAATTAGGGACCTCGGCAACTGGTGAGGACCCTATTGTTCCTGTAATGTTTATTATTATTATTATTATTATTATTATTATTATTATTATTATTATTATTATTATTTCTTTCTCCCGCCGCCACTTTAAACTGGAATTTGACCCCCTAAACATGCTCCAAAACTCACCAAAATTGGCACGCATGTCAGGACTGGCGAAAAATTTTATGAAATGAAAAAATTAATTCAAAAAGTGCCAAAATGGGCTCTCTAGCGCCACCTAGGCGTTTGTCACACTAAAATGGCCGCTGTAGCCAGTAGGAACGTCGTAGGAAGATCAAACCAAAACAGCTGTGTTCCTTCCATCAAGACCTACAAATCACGCACTCGCACCCATGACCTAAATCCAACAGGAAGTGAGGTATTTCCTTTCAAAGTAAGAGTTTTCCTCAAAAACAAGAAATTCCTTAAAAATTATACTACTTTCACACCGTTTATCGTATCGGCTTCAAAATCGCACAGATTATTGTTCAACGTGTCCTTATGAGAATGTCTTGGTAACTTCTACAGTTTTTGAATGGTTTGGATTTGCTGGCCTCAGACAGGTGATGTGCTCCAGAACCTCCTGACGATTTATTGTGCCACCTAGGCACACAAAAATGCCCGGTGTGATGGGTAGGAACCACTTAGAAAGACCAAACCAAATCTGTGTCGTTCATCTCATAAAGACCTACAAATGTCGCACAGCAACCCCTGACCTAACTCCAACAGGAAGCGCAGCGTTGTTGTTTGAATGTAAGATGACGTTTTTGACAAATTCTGTCGCTCAAAAATTATTTGCTCCTACACCGTTTATCACAACTGCTTCAAACTTGCAAAACTTACAGATCTACCCCTGGTGAACATTACTTTCAAAGGATTTTGTCATAACTTGAACGGTTTGGATTTCAGGAGCGTTAGAAGGTGCAGAGCACAACTCCTCATGATGATCTCTGTCAGACAAGATAAGTGACAACACATCGTAAACTTGTGACTAAGGCACCTTTTATTAATCCGGAGGCATACAAAATTTATATCACTGCGTTCAGAACAAAATTATCTATCTGGTGATGCTTTCAGATTGAAACTGTGACTCACAGTTTGGCATGTACAAGGAAAGTTCAGGAGATTTTCAACCCATTCTGCTGTCTGCCTGTCAGCCACATGCAGTTCTTAATTAGCATAACAAAAGCTTCACTCTCAGTCTGTGTCAGAGTGAAGTGTGTGTGTGTGTGTGTGTGTGTGTGTGTGTGTGTGTATGTATGTGTGTGGTCTCACACACATGAAAGTATAACATTTACCAAATTGTTCAGCTCATGGTGCTCATTCCAAAAACTTTGAAAGACATGCCTGATACCAAAACCTGTAAATACAAGATGTCCTGATGAAACTGTTTTACCTCATGAAGAATTGGAATACATGTAGTCCTTCTCAGTTTCTCCACTGACATTAACTAGTACATATTTGTGTTTGTTTGCAGCACTTAGATTCTCAAAGCAGCCAGTACACATCACTAAAGCTTTCACTAGGTCACATGATTTCAACAGAATATGGATGTGTTGTTTGATCATCACACATGTCAAAGTTTCATTAGGTCAAATGGCTTATGTCTACAACTGTCAAAATATAAGCTAAAAACCACCTTCATAAGAACCCTTTACAGTTTTTAACATTGAGTTTGACTTATGATTTTGGCTATTGTGGTACAACATGTGGGAAGTATATATTAATATCTGATAGTATACATATGTGACAATAATCATATGTGTATAATAACAGTGGAAGTATAGAACACATAGACAGACACAGACACACAGGCAGAGAGACACACAGACACACACACACACACACACCCCACTCCCTGTCCCCCCTCTCTCCTCTTTCTCCCTTCTCTCCCTCTCTGCATGTCGCTAACTCAGCCGTCTATGTCTGTCTGTCTGTGTGTGTCATATTCCTACTGTAATTATACACATATGATTAGTGTCACATATGTATACAATCAGATATTAATTCAACATTTGTCGGTCTTAGTATATATTTGTGTCTCTTAGCTGCACTTAGATCCTCACAACATCCAGTACACATCACTAAAGCTTTCACTAGGTGACATGATTTCAAATGAATATGGATGTGTTGTTTGATCATCACACATGTCAAAGTTTCATTAGGTCAAATGGCTTCTGTCTACAAATGTCAAAATATAAGCTAAAACCACCCTCATAAGAACCCTTTACAGTTTTTAACATTGAGTTTGACTTATGATTCTGGCTATTGTGGTACAACATGTGGGAAGTATGTATTAATCTCTGATAGTATTCATATGTGACAATAATCATATGCATATAATAACAGTGGAAGAATGGCACACACAGAAGGACACACACACAGACACAGACACACACAGACACACACTCCACTCCCTGTCCCCCCCCTCTCTCTCTATCTCTCTCTCCTCTCTCTCCCCCCCCCTCTCCTCTTTCTCCCTTCTCTCCCTCTCTGCATGTCGCTAACTCGGCCGTCTATGTCTGTCTGTCTGTGTGTGTCATACTTCTGCTGTTATTATACTCATATGATTAGTGTCACATTTGTATAAATCAGATATTAATTCAACATTTGTAGGTCTTAATACACATCACTCAAGCTTTCACTAGGTGACGTGATTTCAAATGAATATGGATGTGTTGTTTGATCATCACACATTTCAAAGTTTCATTAGGTCACATGGCTTATGCCTACAACTTGAGCTGGGGGACGACGGCGAGCGGCCGAGGTCCCGCCCAACGCTGCTTCGCAGCTTTAATTATTATTATTTCTTTCTTCCGCCGCCAGTTTAAACTGGAATTTGACCCCCTAAACATGCTTCAAAACTCACCAAAATTGGCACGCATGTCAGGACTGGCGAAAAATTTTATGCAATGAAAAAATTAATTCAAAAAGTGCCAAAATGGGCTCTCTAGCGCCACCTAGGCGTTTGTCACACTAAAATGGCCGCTGTAGCCAGTAGGAACGTCGTAGGAAGATCAAACCAAAACAGCCGTGTTCCTTTCATCAAGACCTACAAATCACGCACTCGCACCCATGACCTAAATCCAACAGGAAGTGAGGTATTTCACTTCGAAGTAAGAGTTTTCCTCAAAAACAAGAAATTCCTTAAAAAATCAACTAGTCCTAAACCGTTTATCGTATCGGCTTCAAACTCGCACACATTACCCATCAACATGTCCTTATCAATTATTGTGCGTCACTCAGCAACCATTTGAATGGTTTGGATTTGCTGGCCTCTTCCATGTGATGTGCTCCAGAACCTCCTGACGATTTATTGTGCCACCTAGGCACACAAAAATGCCCGGTGTGACGGGTAGGAACCACTTACAAAGACCAAACCAAAACTGTGTCGTTCGTCTCATAAAGACCTACAAATTTCGCGCAGCAACCCCTGACCTAACTCCAACAGGAAGCGCAGTGTTGTTGTTTGAATGTAAGATGGCGTTTTTCACAAATTCTGTCGCTCAAAAATTATTTGCTCCTACACCGTTTATCATAACTGCTTCAAACTTGCGAAAATTACAGATCTACCCCTGGTGAACATTACTTGCAAAGGATTTTGTCCTAACTTGAACGGTTTGGATTTCAGGAGCGTTAGAAGGTGCAGAGCACAACTCCTCATGATGATCTCTGTAAGACAAGGTAAGTGACAACACATCGTAAACTTGTGACTAAGGCACCTTTTGTTAATCCGGAGACATACAAACTGGATATCACTGCGTTCAGAACAAAATTATCTATCTGGTGATGCTTTCAGATTGAAACTGTGACTCACGGTTTGGCATGTAAAAGGACTAGTTCAGGAGATTTTCAACCCATTCTGCTGTCTGCCTGTCAGCCACATGTAGTTCTTAATTAGCATAACAAAAGCTGTGTGTGTGTGTATGTGTGTGGTCACACACACATGAAAGTATAACATTTACTTAATTGTCCAGCACATGGTGCTGATTCCAAAAACTTTGAAAGAAATGCCTGATACCAAAAACCTGTAAATACAAGATGTCCTGGTGAAACTGTTTTACCTCATGAAGAATTGGAATACATGTAGTCCTGCTCAATTTCTCCACTGACATTAACTAGTACATATTTCAAATGAATATGGATGTGTTGTTTGATCATCACACTTTGTTATGTTTCCTTATGAAATCAACATTATGAGTGAAAATACAGTTCCATTACTGACAATGCTATATCTCAATACACAGGTTTCACAGCTAATTTATATTAAGCCTTGATCACAAATGTTTACAACTTTGTTGTGTATACTTGAATATCTCAAAATTAATTAATCAATTTCCTAAAATGTAAATCCACTGTAAACTATTGCTGCTGTGGTGTCAAATGCCACCTGCTGATTTTGTTATCATTAGTCAACTCATCTTGAAGTGCCTGAGCTGTCACCTAAGTACATGGCCATTAATTAGCATAACAATGGCTTCACTCTGACAGATGTGTGTGTGTGTGTGTGTGTGTGTGTTTTTTTTGTGTGTGTGTGTGTGTGTCTGTTTTGACTAAACCAATATTATATATTTTGTTTAGTTGAGTACTTTGATTATCAGAAATGTTACCAACAATTTTTCAAACCAGATTATTAATAACAGTAACGGACCGTGTCAGTAGGTCGCAATGGCGGCGTAACTCCAGTTACCATAGACATTAAATGAGGAGAAGAAGAAGAAGCAGACCGGCTGAGACGTCAGAGAATGAACGTTACTGTTGCTAGGCTAAGCTAACTCGTCATGGGTCATGGTTATGCATTGACGGTTGCTGCACCTTCTGACACCGAAGCTGTCCCGGTAAACAAGCCGGTAAAACGGAAACGTACGGGTCAACCAAGCGATCTCAGAAGAATCTGGGATAAGAAGAGGAGAGCTAAATCCAGGATAAATATTGGTGTGGCCTTTCCGAGATGGAGAGAGCTTCGTGAACATCTAGGACTACAATTCGATGCCGACCTCGCGTGTGTTCTACTAGACAGGTAAGCAAACATCTGGCTGATGTGATCAAAATATTAATAATTTCCACCAGTGTATTGAAGCACCGCTGCCTGCCGAGCAACAAGCGCTGCGGAGCGCTGTGGAGCGGAGGCTGGCTAACCACAACATCTAACGTTAACGATAGGTTTCTATAATGCTGAGCTGATGTCGGTAAATGAACTGCATTTATAAAAGAGGCAGAGGAATAGCTAAACATAAGACGCACTGAGCAAGAGAGCAGCAGAGAGGGAGAAGCCATCGCTTACTGTAAAACTAAGTAACTAGCAGTTTGCTCACATAACTAGCAGATTGCTAACCGCTCAGCTAAAGCAAGTAGCATTTCTGAATAGAGTGTAAATAACTGAGGTTAGCGAGACAGTCGCTAAAAAAGAGAGCCATGACTTTAACACACGGAAAACCGGACATTATAATCAGTTTATTAAAACACCCGGGCGGGACGTGAAAAGTGGACATGTCCGGGGAACAGAGGACGTTTGGTCAGCCTAAGTGACGTTACTACTGATAGTTAGATCAGAGTTTGATGATCCGGTGTAACGTTAGGTACCAGATCGGCTCGGGCTGCTACACCGGCCGACGGACCCCGTTTGCATAAAGTGAAACATAAAGTGAATATATCTCCAGTAATATATCTCGTCCATGAGCATTTCTCTGCTGCTGAAGCTCGCTCTGCCATAAAAACTGCCACGGTCGGTTTCAGTTACACAGAGTGAGGAACGTCTGTATCCGTTATATAACTACAACTCCCATGATCCCACGCTACTTCGTGACGTCATCCAACTCCGTCTTCTGTTATTGTTTTGTTTGAGACCCCTAGCGGCAGAAAATTACATATTGTACGTTTAATATTCTCTCTCTCTCTCTCTCTCTCTCTCTCTCTCTCTCTCTCTCTCTCTCTCGTTCTGTTACTGCATGTCAGAAACTCTTCTCCAGAGTCTTTGTGCTCCACTACCTCACAGGTTAACTTCCACACAGCACTGCTTGGATAGTGTGACATGTGAGGTTGTGCTGCTGCTGTGGTGTCAAATGCCACCTGCTGATTATGTTATCATTAGTTATTAGTCAACTCATCTTGAAGTGCCTGGGCTGTCACCTAACTACATGGTCATTAATTAGAATTAAAATGGCTTCACTCTGACAGATACGTGTGTGTCATTCCTAATGACTCTAAATAAATGCCTGATAGCAAAAACTTGTAAATACAAGATTCCCTGGTGTTACTTTTTGCGTCATTAAGAATAGGAATCAAATCTGTAGCTACATCTGTGCTGCAGATCATACTGTCACTGTCCTCTATAATTCATGATTTTTCCATGGTAATGTTCTGTTGATGGTTAAAATTTTGTTTGTAGTTATACATTGATATATTTGCAGTATAATGATTACATTGCAGACCAGGAGAACATACTTTATTTATCATGTCACTGTATTGTGAAAAATGAACACCTGAGCTGGGGGACGACGGCGAGGGGCCGAGGTCCCGCCCAACGCTGCTTCGCAGCTTTAATTGATTTTTGATTTCCATCTCACCAATGCTCACGATCACAATAACCACCAACTCTCCACAAACTTTTCCCCCTGCACTTGACTTTTGATTATAATCAGAAGCCAGCTGCGGGGAAAGCGACTTTCGCGTGGACTTTCCAAGTCCGAACTTGCCAATTCCACAAGTTCGAACTGCCATACTTGAGTATTGAGAAACGGCTTTAGTTTAAAAAAAACAAAACAAAAAAACAAAACAGGAAATCACGAGACAACATAGACACAAGACAAACTGATTAAACCGTTTCCTGGCTATGACATCAAAGTTAACATTTTTCAACCGTTTTACACACATAAACAAGGCCAAAACCTAATAACAGACATAAATACATTTCTGATCTTCGCTGGATGAGCTTAATTTCTACAAAATCTCTAAATATATGCTATAGAGTAATATCAATGTAGTGATATAAACACACGTGATATATAATATTATTAATAATAAAGAAAAAACGTGTGTGTAGGTGTATTACATGACATACATGAATACAAAATTAACTTTTAGCATAAAGTACACTAATTGTCAATATGTAAACAGTTTCGTGCTTGTATGAAAACGTAAGCCTATACATGTTTATCTTTTATCATCCACTTCATTGCTTTAATCATTTATTCATGTTTAATTTAAAGCACATGCTAAAATTATTCGTCATCGCGCTTCGGTTTCATGAAACACAATGTGCAAGGTCAAACAAACAACAAAATAGTTTGATGACATTAAACAAATGATGTGATTCACATTCAATACTCACAGTCGGTTCGTTGTCGTCCATATTCAGTAGTTGTAATAGTATGTTGGCTTCCAATGAACTAGAGAGCGCTGTCGCGAAATACAAGAGGTCTAAACCTGCGGGTCCAGACACACCCTCCTCGTTGCTCTTCACAGTCTGCGCCTGGCTCTCACCTGATCTATTCTATTTAACATCACAAAGACTTGCGGTCAGTGGGATGTGATGATACTTAAAATAACATATGTAGGCCTACAGATGTGAAGGCCTGACTATATCTGAATATTCTGTAATGAAAGCTGTTGTCTTGTATAAAATATGAACCTTGTAGTCAGACGAAATTTATTTAGCCTGTGTTGAGGGGACAGGTCTGCTCTGCAGCAGCAAACTGATATGATGCTGATTCACATGAAAATTAATGTAAAAGGGAGGGTGAACCATGAAAATAAATTACAGATCGCCTAAAAAGCATTTTAATAAATCAATCTATTGTAATTAAAACAACTGGAGACTGAAAACAAACTGATGGGTCTGATAACATTTTAAGAAATCGACATCATATGGGACAGGATGTAGCCTAGTGTGACTTCCTGTACGGACTGAAGGCTGTTGGAAATTGTCGGGAAACTGTCCGACTTGACTTTTTGTCACCGCCCCCTGCTGCAACCGCCGTCTCGTCCATTTTCCAGATGAGGCGCAGCTCATTGCGAACGAACCTTGTGTGTCATTATTCTTGAAGCAATTGTGTCAAAGTGGTTCACCATCACTACCTCGCTTTCGCGATTTTATCACCGTCCACTTCTGTAATACGTCAGAGCAAGTCGGAATGAAGTCGGACACAAAACATGCGTTGTGCGCCGATCGCCGGTGATAGAATCTGCGCAGGCCTGGCTCATCTCGAGCGAGCCTACTTTTTATATTTGAAGAGCAGTCTTGTTTACACGACAACACGAGTGCCTTTTTTCACCGGTAAGCTGATTCCCTGAAGCCGCAGACGTTTCTGTGCAGTTGAGAGTTTCGTTTCCGCGGACTCCCCCCCCCCCCCCGGTCGTTGAACGATACCAGGAAATACAGACATGAGATATGAGACAGATTCACCCACAGTGCTCAGTTAAATTATTTTTTAAACTGACAGAAGAGACTTGCGGATAACATGTCAGCCTCTATTTGTGCCTTTGCCCTGACGTTTTCAACACTATGCGGATCTAGAGGTAAACATAATTCAGCTTTGTCACTTCATTGTTAATCATAACGTTACAGAATGTGTGCTGCGCTTGTTACTGTAACTACAGCTTACGAGGAACCATCTTCCCTTTAAGAAGGACGACCCCAGCCAAGTAGCTACATCAAATATGGAGCTGTTAGTTTTAAAGTTTTTTTTTCTTAAGTACAGAAGGGCGTTTCTGGGATTTGAAGTCTGGACCTCTGTAGCCCATTCTCCGTTTTGATGCTTTTTTTTGATGCATTCTGGAACATTATTTACACATCTTAATCATTAAAAAAAGTAGCCTAAATATGTAGCCTACTTAAGATACTGTTTCCAGATTAATTGTGAATTGTCATGTAAAAAGTATTAGCCTAGTAGTTGTTAATTATTTGTATTGTATTGAGCAGAAATAGAATTTTGCAGGGTGCCCACTAGCTCACCTAGTCAAGGACGTGCCCAATGTACAAAGACTGTGTCCTTGGCGCAGCGGCCACAGGATTGATTCCAGCCCATGACCCTTTGCAGCCTGCCATCCTCTGTCTCTCCCCCCCGTCACTCTTAGTCTGTCCTGTCCAATAAAGGCATAAGCCAAAAAATAATAATCTTTTAAAAAGCGAGTACTTAGCAAGTGCTACCATTAAACATTTATAGACTACAGATGTAAAAATAGTTTTTACATTTATTTATGTTTACAGTGGTGGAAAGTAACTAAGCACGTTTACTCAAGTAGTGTACCAAAAAACAATTTTGAGGTACTTGTACAGGTAACTTGAGTATCTTCATTTTATGCTACTGTATACTTATACTCCTTAACATCTTAGAGGGAAATATTGTACTTTATACTGCACCACATTTATTTGTCAGCTATGTATGGCTAGTTTAAAGATTCAGGACCTGTAATACATGTAATGAGTACATTTGGGACTCTTCATTATTATTATCATCATCATCATCATTATGAGTAGTAGTAGTATTAATATTATTATGTAGGCCTATAGCCTATATATGTAGATCTGGGGCTACTCATAAAACATTACAGGCCCAAGCCTCAGACGCCCAGGCCTAATGATGCCACTGTTTTGTCATTTGGATTTCTTGATTACATTTACTGTTTACCAGTACTATTACTGAGATTTTTGCCACACTATATGAGGTGGATGGGGAGAATGTGGTCCCTCATATTATTACTGGTCTTTTTGGTGTTTTCCCCTCTTTGCATTCTTTTCTCACTGTCTCTTCTGCTAATAAGAACATAATAGCATTTACAGCAGTGTTAGCTGCGTTAAAGTGGAAATCATCAGTCCTGCCTACCCACACGGGCTGGATTAAGGAGGTACTGCATTTTCTTAAACTTGAAAAAAGCAGGCTGACCTTATCTGGCACTTATAATGCATTTGAAAAGACATGGACTCCCTCTCTGACATATGTTAGTAGCATGACCTGTCATATTGCTTTGGACTGAATATAATTGTCTGGCTTGCTTTGACTCATTGTTATGTTGAGCTTTACTTCTTCTTCTTCTTCTTCTTCTTCTTTGTCTTTGTCTTCATTTTCCCTGTACTTTTCTGCCCTGTACTTTCTGTTTTGCTCTACACTGGATGTGTACCATTGGGAGGGGTCAGTTCACAAATAATGAGTTTTCACTGAATGAATAAGTGTAGCTGAATTTTGTAAACATGTCATAAAAACCAATAAATTAAGTTGGGGAACAAAAATACATTTACTGATATGGAAACAACAGTTTTTTGTGGCTTTAATGGAAACATAATTAGAAAAAAATGATGAGCCGATAAAAGATGCAACATTATGATCACCACACAACAATGATGATCGCAAAGACAAAAGAGCCTGTTGTTAATATGGGTTTTTTCAATAGACAACCTTCAAGTACAGTTGCTCAGCTCATGACATGTTTTGTATTATTAAAAATACTGACTGTTATATCCATTCCTGAGTGGACTTGTGATCCTACTAACTTTTTATCATATTTGGGTTTGGCCTGTGCAGTGGTATCAGGAGTCCTCAGCACACCCACAAATGTCCACTTGACCTCCTATAACCTGAACCTGGTGCTGCGGTGGGATTCACCTGAACAGCCAGCCAGCAGCCTGATCTACACAACTGAGTACAAGTGAGTCAACACCACTCTTAGCACCAATAAAACCCTCTGTGGTTCTGCAAACACTGGCTTCTATGTCAGTCTGTTATTACTGCACAGCCATCGTCTTTGATGAAATCAGCTGTAGTTTTAACCTGAACAGTCTTTTGTTCAGGTTAAAACTACAGCTGATTTCTAGAGTTGCAACTATGGATTATTTTCATTACTGATTATTAGATTGATCAATTTATCGGAAAACATCAGAAAATATAAAAAATGACCATCACAAGTTGTTAGACCCTGAGACATTGCAGTTTTTATATTCAAATTGTTTGTTTTTGTCCAGTATGAAACCCAGTTTACTATCATATGAGACCAAGGCAGCAGATAATTATATCCACATCTTATGAAACCTGTGAAAAAATATCCAGGGATGAGGGTCAGCATTTATTTGAAAGAGATTGAATCTTCTTTTACTGTTAAAATTCTGAAACTGGTGAGCTGTGTAAAGCCAAGAGTATAGAGAAGTGTGGATTTACACAACTAAAAGCAAAAGCAAATTTTTGCTCGTCCACTAGTACTTGGAAATTCCACTCTTCTGGTAAGCACTCAGTAGCTGTGGGCCAGTTACATGCTATTTTGCATATGAATAGACTTTTTTTGCTTCATCATTCATGCTGTTCCGTTTCTCTGAAGTGCTGTTATCAGACCAGTTACGAGAAAACCAGAATTTTCATCTACCATGCTGATTCGTAGTTGCATGTTCTGGATGTAAGTAAATTGATGTTAATGATTGGAAAAGCGTATTTGAAAAGTGGTTCATGTGGTGTGACAAGGGTTAAAGTTGTACTCATCAATAATTTTATGTAAACAGATCATGTAACGGAGCTGGTCAGCTGTGGTTCAAGAGGGAGAGCAGATCAGCCGCTAATTGGAACATCCTCAAGTATCCTTAGGCTGCATACAGAACTTGTTGTAGTGTTCCTGCTGGCTGTGTTAATATTGTAATAAATATAAGGTTTCAAACAGGAATTCCCTGCCACCAAGTCAGAGCTGTCAAATAATCACAGGATGCAGATTTTTGCAAAATACAGTGAGCAGCTTTATTAGCCTAATTAAAAATGACGCAGTTCATAAAAATGGGGGAGAGACTGCAACAGGGAAGCCCTACCACCCACCGAGGCACCCAACAAAAGGCTTCCACTGTTATCCACTGCAAACAGTCTAAAACAGGACCAGGCTTCTTCCTTAAGGCACACCAATGAACATGACAGGCTGTCATCCTCTACTGGAGGCACTGCAATTTATACACACAGCTTGTACACTGCAAACTCACATGTGACGTCACCACTCAAGATAAAAGACCCTTCGACTGCTAAACCGCATGTAAAAACACACACAAGGCCTTTTGGCATTTTATTCCTTTTGTACAGTACTTTGGTCAACATGAGTTGTGTTAAATGTGCTTGATAAATAAATTTGAGTTGAGAGCTGAGTTGGTGTAAAAAAGGGTTTTAGTCTCTACAGCTAATTTCAACATTGATGACAACTGTTCAGGGGTGATTTATTTTTTTTTAATATCTATATTAAGGCCCAAAGTTATGCATATTAATGGGTGGGGCCTCTTGAGTGACAGGCTGCCTGCAGGGAGTTGCAACAGTCTGTGAGTCAGATCCACCCCTCGTTTCTCCACAGCTCCACCCTCTTGCCCAAATATGGTCACATCTAGCCTCCAAAAAACAAGATGGCGACGGCCAAAATGCTGATCAATGGGGAACCAGAAGCCTGTCATGACTATAGTCGGCCAGAGAACAGAACATATTTATCGTGCTCCAGTGAACAATAACACAAACAATCAGGAAGCGTTTCTCCTAAAAAGCTCAATGACTAAAGAAAAATAATCTGACCTCATGCAACAAATTTGTTTTGGTCTCACTCCCTCTTAACTTAATCAATCAACCTGATTAAGTTCACAATTTGCCTCACAGGGCTTTACAGCATATGACACCCCTCTGTCCTTAGGACCCTCGCAGCGGATAAGGAAATACCCCCCCCCCCCCCCCCCCCAAAAAAAAAAACAAAAAAAACAAAAAACGGTAGAAACCTCAGGAAGAGCAACTGAGGAGGGATCCCTCTTCCAGGACAGACAATAGATGTAGATGTGCAATAGATGTCGTACAGAACAGATCAGCTTAATAAATTAACAGTAATCCGTATGACACAATGAGACAGAAAGAGAGACAGACAGAGAGTGAGAGAGAGAGAGAGAGACAGAGACAGAGACAGAGAGAGATACAGGACAGATGGTAATGACAGCAGCTTACAGCAACACTAATGAAATTAACGTAATAATATTATGCCAGGGCCACACCAGACGTGGAAGCGCTGCGAATAGCCTCGAAGCGTCTCGAAGCAAAGCCAGTTTCCTTTCGCCGCCCATGTTAACCGATTGTGTCATCCACACCGGCCGCCGCAGCGATTGTTTCGGCGTCTATGTCTATTTTCTGCGTGAGCCACAAGCAAATGTGTCAAGCCAGGCAGGAATATAGGCTATACATATTAGTCAGTGGTATCTAAACAGAGCGCGAGAGAGATGAACACACACACACACTTACACCCACTAACACCCACTAACACACACACAGACACACATACACACACACACAAGAAAGAGAGAGAGAGAGAGAGAGAGAGAGAGAGAGGGCAAGCTATAGGGGCTTGGGGTTGGGGCACACTCATGCAAACAGAGAGAGATACCCATGATGGAAAAACAGCCCCAAATGTGACAGAGACAACAGCTGGGAGCAGAACGCTTGTCGACCGGTGTGGAGAAATGCGTGTCTGATGTGAACGGGCTTGCGCCAGAATTTCGGTGCGCTGCGCTTCGCGGCACTTCGTTGGCAGTGTGGCCCTGGCGTTATAGTTATAATTCTGGCTATTGTGGTACAATGTGTTGATAGTATTGTAATGGATCACGTACGAGCAGGAGACCAGAGTAATGCTCAGAACAAAAGGGCTCATTTATTGTGAACTCAACAAAAACTCCGGAAACACTTCGGGGGGTGGGGGGTGGGGGGGGGGGTAACACTGCCACCTCCTCCCATGGTGGCTGCTGCTGAGCCTCCACCCACTGCCGTACGGGCTGAAGGTCAGCATCCTGCTCCTGCAGCTGGCTCCACTCTTCCATGCCCACCGTCTGCAACTCCCGGCAGATGAACTCTCCCACATGATGCACTGCAGCACAGCCCATCTCCTCTTCACACAACTCACTCTCACGAGTCTCTCTCTGCTCACAGTAGCGACACCCGTCCGCGGCGCACGGGCGGCATGAGAGAGCGTCTGCATTGGCATGGCGTGCCCCTGCCCTGTGCTCCACGTTGAAGTTGAAAGCCTGGAGCTCCTCTATCCACCTGTCCCTCAGGTTCCTTAAAGGTCATGAGCCACTGGAGAGCAGAGTGGTCAGTCCTCATAGTGAAGGGCGGCCCGCACAAGTAGTACTTGAAATGCCTGATCGACAGCACCACTGCCAAAAGCTCCCTGCGTGTGACGCAGTACCGCCGCTCCGCCTTGTTTAAGACCCGGCTGAAATATGCCACCACTCGCTCCCCCGCAGGTCCCACCTGCGAAAGCACCCCTCCCACACCTACGCCACTCGCGTCGGTGTCCAGGAGGAAAGGCAAGTTGGGGTCAGCTGGAGCCAGCACCGGGGCCTCGCTCAGGGCGCGCTGGAGACTGCTGAATGCCTCCTGACATTGCTCAGTCCAAACAAAGTCTCTGTCTTTTTGAAGCAGCTGGAACAGGGGAGCCGCTGTACAAGAGAAACCCCGCACAAACTTCCTGTAGTACGAGGCCAGCCCCAAGAAGGCCAGCCCCTTCATGGTGCTCACCTTCTCCTCCATGGTGCTGATGCCCTCACCCCCCACCTTGTGCCCCAAAAAGAACACCTCTCTTCGCAGGAAGTGGCACTTCTCGGGATGCAGCTTTAGGCCTGCTGCTCTGATCCTTTCCAGCACCAGCTGCAGGGACCCCAGGGCAGCCTCGAAGGAGCTGCCATGCACCAGAATGTCATCGAGGTAAACCAGGCATTGTTGCCGGGGGACCCCATACAGCACCTTGTCCATCAACCTCGCGAAGGTGGCAGGGGCATTACAAAGTCCAAAGCTGAGGACCTTGAACTGCCACAGCCCCCGCCCTGTGCAGAAGGCTGTCTTGGGTCTGGCCTCTGGAGCGAGTGGCACCTGGTAATACCCACTGCGGAGATCCAAGGAGGAGAACCAGGAGGACCCAGAGACCAAGTCCAGGGACTCGTTGATACGGGGCAGCGGGTATGAATCCTTCTTGGTCACTCCATTAACCGGCCTGTAGTCAGAGAAGACCCGCCAGCCGGTTATCTTCTTGGGGACCATGACAACCGCTGCTGCCCAGGGGCTGTCGGAAGGCTCAATGATGTCCGCCCTCAGCATGGTCGCCACCGCCTCATCACAAGCCTGCTGGCGAGCCAGGGGAAGCTGGCGAGGGCGACACTTGATAGGCCGTGCATTCCCGGTATCGATCTCATGTTGTATCAGGTGAGTCCTCCCCACCTCCTCCTCGCTCATGGCGAAACTGCCCTGGAACTCTAGCAGCAGCTGCCACAGCTGTTTCTGTTGCTCGAAGTCCAGGTCGCCACAGTTCTTCCTCCATATCTCCCTTACTGCAGACAGGGTCCCCTCCTCCTCAGGCTGGGGCTTTGGGCTTGGGGCCGGGGCTGAGTGGCACATGCTGTGAGTGGAGGAAAGGGGTTCCCCTTGGCAGTGTGTCACGGGAGAAGGGAAAAGGGCAGGGGCTGAGCTGTTCACACTGGGAGTGGGGAAGGAGGGGCCGCCCTGAGAGAAAGACCAGTAGGAAGGGACAGGGCTGGAGCTGATTGGCCCTCACAGTGAGTGGTGGAAGGGGGGTCATCCTGGGAGGGTGACACAGGGACAGCGGGTGTGGCAGGGGCTAAGTGGCTCACACTGAGAGTGGTGGAGTGAGGATCACACTGGTTGGGTGTCGCCGTGGGAAGAGGTAGGGAGGGAGGGTTGCTGACAACAGACTCTACTGTACTAACTGCTGTCGTGGCCAGTCTGACAGGAGGCATGATAAGGGTGTCACCGGGGAGCAAAGTGACCACGGGCCCCCCTTGGAAGCGTGCTGTGCCTCTTCCTAGGTCCAGCTGGCAGCCTGTAGCTTTCAGAAAGTCCCTGCCCAAGATACACGGGTCCTTCACTGCTGCAATCCACACTGGGTGGCACACCGAGCACCCCCCTACCGTCACAGTCATCCTGCCCAGGCCTTTCACAGGCACCAGCTCGCCTGTGACTGTGCGCAGTCGCACAGCGGTGAGCTCAAACAGAGTCCAGGCTGGCACTACATCAGGTCTTGCCAAGGTCACTGTCGACCCTGTGTCCACTAAAGCAAGGCAGGGCACTCCCTCCACTGTGGCGGGGACATAAGAAGGGTCCCCATCGCAGGTGCGTCCCACTGCGACGACCAGCTCCAAACCTGTGTCGTCTTCCGCTTCTGAGGGAAGTAGAGCCTGGCTTCCCCTGCTATGTTGTTGGGCTCCTCCTGCTGCTAGAGAGGTATGAGAAGAGAAAGTTGGCATTGGGGTTGGAGCTGGGGTCCGCATATCCCCCTCTATACGGGCCCCGAGCCGTTTCCCTGCCCCCTGCGTGACTTGGGGCACTCTCTGATCAAATGTCCTGGCTGTCCACATCCCCAGCAGACCCTGGGGCCGGGATGTGGCTGACGTGCTGCCTGGAGTGACACAGCCCTTAACAGTTCAGTCACTTCAGACACCCAGGCTGGCCTCTCTTCTGCTGGGATGCTTCCCACCGCAGCCCTCACCGCAGGCGGGCTCAACTTTTGGCAGTTCCCAGCAGCTACACCCCACACATTCTCCCTCTCCACAGCCATCTCCAAGGCGGCCTGCAATGACTGAGGGTGCTGCAGCTGTACCTGGATTCAGTGGGAAGGAGAGCTCTGATGAACTGGTCCCGTGCCAGCTCACTCTGTACCCCAAGGGGCATGTGTGCATAAGCCCGCCGCGTCAGGCTCTCTATGTCGTTGGCCAAGACCCGCAGTGGCTCCCCAGGTTTTCTAGCCCGATTACTCAGTTCATTTCGCAGGAGCTCAGGCTGTAAACACTGCCCAAATCGCCTCTTCAGAGCTCCCACCAAAGCTAGATAACTGCGTCTTTCCTCCTCACTAAGCAGCAGAAGACAGGACAAAGCATCATCCGTGAGACATAACGCTAGCTGTAGCGCCTTAGTTTCAACTGACCACCCCTCTGCATGAGCCAGCAGTTCAAACTGGGCATGGAAAGCCTCCCAGTCCAACCTACCGGAGTACTTGGGTGTTTTCACGGAGATGACAGCTGCTGGATGGCGGCGGCCGCTTCCGGTGGGAGGAGGAATGCCGCGAGCCGCCGATGACGGAGTCATACCCGCGTTGCTAGCCATCTTCACAGTAGCCTCTCTCAGGCGCTCCTTCGCCTCACATGCAGCTCTCGCAAACTCTCTGGCCATGTCCTCCGACCACCCACATGCTCCTTCCTCCTCGTCTCCTCTCTCCTCCTTCTTCACTCTCCTCCCGCCGTAGTAATCCATGTTGTGCACTAGCAACCAGGCTAACTCACCGCCGATGCTCTGCTAGCTCCCACCAGGCTCGTAGTCCATCGTCCGAAATCACTTCTGACACCAGTGTAATGGATCACGTACGAGCAGGAGACCAGAGTAATGCTCAGAACAAAAGGGCTCGTTTATTGTGAACTCAACAAGAACTCTGGAAACACTTCGGGGGGGTGGGGGGGTAACACTGTAACACTGGGGGGGTTGGATGCCTCCCAGACTGCAACAGGAAGGTGATTCCACAGGAGAGGAGCCTGATAGCTGAAGGCTGATCCTGATCTACTTTTGGAGACTTTAGGGACCACGAGTAACCCTGCATTCTCACAGCGCAGTGTTCTGGTGGGATAATATGGCACTATGAGCTCTCTAAGATATGACAGAGCCTGACCATTTACAGCTTTATAAAGTAACAGTAGGATTTTAAATTTAATTCTGGATTTTACAGGGAGCCAGTGCAGAGAAGCTAAAACATGAGAAATAGGATCTTGTTTCTTAGTTCCTGTTAGTACACATGCCGCTGCATTCTGAATTAGCTGGAGAATTTTCAAAGACGTATTAGGGCTACCTGATAATAGGGAGTTAACAGTAATCTAGTTGAATCTACAGTTGTCAAGTTTCTCCTAAAGTTTACATCCATGTCTGTGGATGCCTCACATCCATTGTCCCGTTGACAGCACAGAAGATCTTTACAATCAGACCCTTCTGTCCCTAAAATGTATTAAAAGTATTTTATGCAGAACAGTATAATGTCACAGTAAAGCTGACTTTTGACCTTTTGGATATAAAATTTCATCACTTGATTATTTATCCTATTAGACATACAGTATGTGTGAGCTTTTGTCATTATTAGCATATGAATAGTTGATTTATAGCCAGATTTATGATCACACAATTCTAAAATACTTCAGTCCAAGTGAACATTTGTGCCAAATTTGAAGATATTCCCTGAAGCTGTTCCTGAGGTATTACGTTCATAAGATGGCTTTTGACCACCAAAATCCACTCAGTTCATTGCTGCATTGCAGTCTGTAGGGGAAATTACTTTTGAGAATGTTCGCACTCGTAATAAAGTTTGGGGCACCACCCTCCTAATGAGGGAAGCGACTAATCAAATTAATAACTCCGTAAACCAATTATTAATTTGTCAGCACGCTTATCAATAATGAATCAATCTCAATATCTGGGTATGAATTCTCCATACAGTGATCTTAATTCCTACTCAAAATAAATATCCACAGACAACGACTTGGCGTCAAATGAAAATTTATATAAGCTAAATGGGTAACAACTGAATAAATGAATGAGGATAATATGAAATAACACAAAATCAACAGTATGTATAAGTTGCCTAAAACAAGAAGTAACAATCGTGAGTTATTTAATATGGGGATAGTGAGAGAATATGTTACGATAACTTGGGAACGCAGGAATGCTCAAAATATTTATCTAAGGAATCTTAAATTAAGATTAAGATAATTAAATCTCCGGCAGCATGGTGGTGTGGTGGTTAGCATTGTCGCCTCACAGCAGGAGGGTTGCCAGTTCGATCCTGGGTGTTTGCATGTTCTCCCCGTGTCAGCGTGGGTTCTCTCTGGGCACTCCGGCTTCCTCCCACAGTCCAAAGACATGCAGTTTGGGGACTAGGTTAATTGATGACTCTAAATTGCCCGTAGGTGTGAATGTGAGCGTGAATGGTTGTTTATTTCTATGTGTCAGCCCTGCAATAGTCTGGCGACCTGTCCAAGGTGTACCCTGGCTCTCTCCCGATGTCAGCTGGGATAGGCTCCAGCCCCCCCCTGCAACCCTCAAGAGGATGAAGCGGTTAGAAGATGAATGAATAATTAAATCTAATCGACATCAACTCTCACCACTGCCCAGCAGGTCACCTTTGAGTGGAGCTCGTTGCCTCCCTTCTTAGCAGCGAATCATGCAGACGTTTCTCCTGGAGCCCCGAACTTCTACTTTGCAACTCCCAGATTTTCCAGCACTGTGAAGGGGGGAGCGGTTGAGCCTGTGAAGTCTTGTGGGTGTCCCTAGCGTTGGTTTCCTAATGCTGCAAAAAGCCTTTGGCGTTGGCACGAGAACCACTATGGCAAGTGGCTGACAGCCACTGGGTTTGATGAATCTTTGGTTGTAGAGGCAGGTCGAAACGGGCACTTGTCTACTTTGTTATAATTACTAAATTATAATAATGGTGAAAACAACATCACTGGCCGTTCGATACTGTTATCAAAGTTATTATTAACGTGTATAAAAATGTTGAAAATACTGGAGATAAAAGAAAACTGGATAAGCAAAGCTTAAAAGTTTAAAATAACTTTGACCGTGAGTGTATAAAAGCATAACTAAAACATAAATACGAAAGAGGCTAAGATACGAAAAAGAAGAAACAAAAGAAAAAAACAAGAAGAGCACAAGAGAGCGAGACAAGAAAGAGGAAACAAGAGAGCGGAAATACAACATACAAGTGAGCGAGTGCACCAGGGCGCACATGTTTTTAACCGGCCAAAGTGAGCAGATCTGATAAGGCGGTCTTCTTAGTTGTAAAACAGACCGATTACTTTATTTCAGAAGAAACTTAATGCTTCTTATTATACCAGATCATATATATACTTATATATGTATGTATATCTCTTTGACATATACTTTGACATGTCACGCACGATAGGCACATACTCTTCTCAGTATGGTCAAAATTGGTTCTTAACATCCAATTAAAATGAATACAATTGAAAACAACCTATAGTTGCAACATATAATGAAAAACAAAATGAGGAAGCACATATTCATGAAAACAGGTTGATTAACAAATTCCAATTATATTTTTACAACTCCAAACACATAATAGGGATAAAATGTATAATTTCACTTCCAACAGACATTTCAATTTTGTCACACAGAAATATTTGGTAAGAGAGGGGAGGGCATGATATCCCTGGGGCAATGCGAATGGACAGGATGTGGCAGAGCAAAGAAGCATTGTCTCACAACAACTAGTGGGTCGTTCATCACCGCGTTTTGCCCCAAGGTTGGATACTTTAAGATGGCATCTGAAACTTGAGGGTTCCCAAGTGACTTTTTACCTCGTTTTGGTCTAAGGATGGCTGAAAGAAGTTTTTGTCCAGTCGGGTAATACAGGGTTGAGTCCTAAACATTTGACCCCCGGTGGTCTGGTGGGTCTTGTTCATTGATAATACTGGTTCAAAGGAAGTCTAGTCCAAGAGGACATCTGTGCCAATTTTTAAGAAATTCCTCCTTCTCCCAATACCACATTAACAACAATCAGACAGATGAGGTTATATAGACTTGCCCTTTGACCTTCGACCTTTGACCACCAAAATCAGCTCAACATTAAGTCCCAGTGGACAGCTGTGCCAAATTTGAAGAAATTCCCTTGAGGCATCCTTGAGATATTGTGTTCACAAGGATGAGGCAGACAGACAGTCCAAAAACATAATGCTCCAGTCATAGCTAACCAGTGCAGAGGCATAAAAAAAGTGAAAACTGGGCTTAGATTTATCATGTGTACACAGACTTGATTTAAAATGAATGCTTATGTTTATGCTCTGTGGCAGCTGGATGTTCTGAACTAGGGTTGGGACTCGTTAGGATTTTAACGATTCTGATTCCTTACCGATTCCTTCTTAACGGTCCGATTCCTTACCGATTCCTCCTACCGATTCCTACATTATATTCATTATACTTGCAATACTGAAATAAGTATAATAAACAAAAATGCAATCATACAAATACAAAAACGTTATTCTAACTGCTGCACAGTACAATTAGATGAAAATACACATTTGTGTGTGGTGTGTATTTCAGATTTAGAGCTTATATCATCTCCCTGAGAATATATAACAACAAAAAGTGATTCTCTGATTTCTACAGTAACACTATTATACTCAAATTAACCACAGCAATGTAATAAAGAATACTTAAATGAATTTATGCTTGGGCACTGTTATTTATGTGACAACACCTGAACAGAACACACACACACATTGGCTGTTTGTTTCTACCGCTCCCCTCACTGGAAGCATCGGACCTCCCGCCGCCCGCGTCCACCTTGATTAAACGCTGAAAATTAAATAAAAGAGGGAGACAGGTTTTTCCTGTTTTATCCTTTTTTGTTATATTTCTCCCTCTCTCCTCACTGGAAACGTCGGACCTCCGGCTGCCCGCTCCCGCCTGTTAAATAGCCTGTAACCATAACAACTGTGTGACACAAACTCAGTGCTTTAGTAATTAAATAATGTCGGGCTCGGTCGGGTTCGGACAGAAATATGCGGCCCGTGGCGCACTCTAATGGAAATGCACATGACGTTTTTTTTTTTTTTTACAATCTAGGAACAGTTTGCAGGAACTGTTACTCCAAATGTGATGGAACCGGTTCTGGAACTGGAACTTTGGACCCGGTTCCAAAAAAGAACCGGATCCGGATTCCAACTCTATTCTGAACAGAATCAAACACTGCCCCACCATTGTGTCGTGAATTATATTGAGAATCATTCAGCTTAACTCAAACATGCAATAATGGGTCCACTTGTGCAATACTGCTTTTAATGTTATTTTTTATATTTATTAATTGGAATGATTGTGTACATGTGTATGTGTTGTTTATTTATTACTGTCTATTTTCTGCTTTTTCTATTTCAGGCATGGCACAGTGAATTTAGTTGTACTTCTTGTGCATTGACAGTGAAGTCTACTCTGTTCTATTCTATGTTTAGATAGGCATCTCTTTGCTAACATGGTAGTCATAGCCGCAATTAAGGTAATAATTTGTGTCGATGTGATGATTAAATCTTTATTTGACAGCATGGTGTACTAGCTTTGTCTGAAAATTATTTACACACAGAAGCACGCTGTCAAATACACACACACACACACACACACACACACACACACACGGTGTTGCTGTCAAGCCCAGTCAGCTTCAGTGGTTTGGTCACTACCATTCTGTTTACCTTTTCATCACTTCTAGCAAATCTGTAAAACCAGCACTGTATTTTGTCCACAGATCCACAGTCACAGACTTCAAAGTGGGCTGTGTGAACATCTCCACGCTTGAATGTGACTTCACAATGTGCCCTAACATCTCCGTATTTGAGTATGGAAAGTATAGAGGCAGAGTGAGGGCGCAGCTGGGGACAGAGAGCTCCGCCTGGGTGGAAAGTAACCAAATTACTATGGACAGAGATAGTGAGTAGAAACTCTATGATTCATGGCTTTTCACTGTAAAACACTGCATGTGTTCATTTTTATAACAAAACTCTACAGTGATCTTTATCAGCAAATACAGCTAATGTGCTCTCAAAAACACATCTTGCAGGAAATTACTTAATGATGGATTTTTAGCGCTTAAATTATTCCTCGGTTAGCTGATTAGTCAATCACTGCAAACTGATTCCAATGTACTCAAGTAAAAAGAGCTTTTGTTATAATTATAGTGTAGATAAATGGTTGTTTAAACAAAAGACAGTCAATTAAATTAGCTCCAATCAATATTTTAAGATTAACAATTGGTCAATTGACTGCTTGTACAACCCTGATTCTACAAAAATAGTTAGTTAGGGTTAGACACTGTGTAAAACATAAATAAAACCAGAATGCAATGATTTGCAAATCCCTTTGACCTATATTTAATTGAACACAGTCCAAGGACCAGATTTTTAATGTTCAAACTGATCAATCTTTTTGTTTTTTTGTAAACATACACTCATTCTAAATTTGATGCCTGCCACACATTCTAAAAAAGTTGGGACAGAACACTCAGTAAGTGTTTGGGAACTGAGGACACAAACTGTTGAAGTTTTGAAAGTGAAATTCTTTACAATTTTTGCTTGATTTTCAGCTTCAGTTACTACACAGTCTGGCGTCTCTGTTGTCATATTTTGTGCTGTTGGAATACGTGCATAATGTGTCTCATTGTCTCACTGGAATAAGCAGGGATGTTCCTGAAAAAGACATCATCTGGATAGCAGCATATGTTGCTCCAAAACCTGTATGTACCTTTCAGCATTCATGGTGCCTTCACAGATGTGCAAGTTCGCCATGATGCCATGGGCACTAACCAGAGTTGGGTATAACTCATTACAAAGTAATGCGTTACTTTGAATACTTTTTGCAGTAACAAGTAACGTAACGCGTTAGTTTACATTTAGTACATTTTCAAACAAGCCATCTGTTACTTCCGTTACTTTTAGAACACTGGTCTTTTGGTTCTAATAACGGAGATAACGTTAAACCTATCCATCCGAAAGAAGTCATGAAGCTTGTGGCTAGCTACGTGGTAGAAGAAATGCTACCATTGCTACCAAGAAATGCTCCACAGAACCGTCAATAAAATCCCCACAACTCAACAGATGGAGGAGGACTCGCTGACAGTCAGGTCAGACTCAGAAGGACTTGCATTATGCCTGGTACACACACTATACGAGTTTTTTGCCCGTTCTGAAAGTCACTATGTCACATTACACGATTGTGGTGTCATAAAATTGTGCCGTGACTTGCCGTGATATTAAACACTACACGATGGTACTCACCAATTATCCCCAGTTGTCTTTCATGTCATCGGGTTATTGTTGTCCTATTTTTATTACTTTTACTATTATTTGAGTCACTGTGTTTGTTCATGTGCCAGCTGAAATGTTGTTGTAGTCACCTAAAAGCGTCAGCAGATGGCAGGAGCTACATTTGAAGCACCGTATGGAAATATTCAAGCTACTGTATCCTCCACAACAAGTTCCTACAAATGAAAATGGAGGGATTCTTTCAGACGAGGTTATAAGGGGCTTTTAATTTGAAACAAATTCAGGAAGTGTTGAGTTTGAAATGACGGTGCGATGTGTTAAATTTATTAAGACAACGGGAGCAGATAAAAAGTAAATATATAAAGACACAGAGGGATTAATAAATAACGGACCTTCTATAATCAGCTTGACAAACAAATCCTCTGCAGGCTGACATAGACTTTACTATACTTTATTTGAGCATTGTTCCCTCAAATAAAGTATAGTTAAGTCTATGTCAGTTGTCTACAGCAGCAGATCACTCTGTGTTTCTACTGGTCAAAGTGATGGCTGTGATGGGAGAATTGGATCTCAGTGAAGGGCAAGTGGTCCATAACTTTAATTTTGGAGACAAAAAATGTAGGCTAAGTGCCCTGTGGTCCATTGCCCAAATGTAGAATACTCAGAAGTACTTTTCTCAGGGAGTAACATTGGAAGTACTTTAAAAGTACTTAAGTCATTTTTCTCAGGGAGTAACTTTGTAAAGTAACTGGTAGGGCTGTAGTCAACCAAAGAAAATCTTGGTCGACTAAAGTTGCACATAATCTTCAACTAATCGATTAGTCGCGGGGAAAAATTTTTTATTTTCACTTCTGCGGTGGTGTGTCTGTATCACACTGCAGTTACACCTCCAAAACAATAGTCGGTGGTGGAGGACTGTGTTAAGTGCTATATTTATATAGTTGATTCAAGACACACATTAAATATAGCTTAATAGGGTCAATTTCAAACACAAGTATGCAAATTAGCTTCACCAGGCCTGGAATTCCGTCATTTTAGGGGCAAGGGCACTTGGCCTTTCGTGTTGTCAATTTTTTGAGGGCACAAAGGCCAAAAGCCAGGGCAGCAAGGCCATAAAATAAAACAATTATTTTAAGTCCACTTCCATAATGAATTTAATTTAAGGACTAAGGATGTATAACTATATGTGAAATGAATAAATAAAACGAGCTCAAGTAATAATAATGAGTATAATAAGTAATAATGTGATTTATTTAATAGCACTAATCAACCCAATGTGTTTTAAATAAAGAACAACCAGATTCATGTATTTATAAGCAAACAATCTTAAATATTAGGGCTAAATATTTTTTGAGTGTACATGATAAACTGATTCACTGAACAAGACTGGCTTCAACAGCCCCTCCCGTTGCAGAAGGCCGCCGTCTGTTTAAAAGGGTTCCACCAAAATGATTACCCTACAAGACGGAAAATTGGGCGCCTCAGATAAACTCGCCATTCCGCCTCTGTGTGTATAAATGCTTACATTCCCAGAATATCTGGCAGTGTAAAAGGGGCTTTTATAATCTTGTGTATTCCTGTCCAGACGTCCGTGTAGTGAGACAAGGTGGGGTTTGGGTGCTATGTTGAGACTGGGATAAACTATTCACAGGGGTAAATGGTGAAAAATCGGAATCGATAATAAAAGTTAGGAGGAATCAAAACAACAAAAATGGCCAGGTTTTTCATCTTGTTCATTGTTGCCTTCACTTTCCAATGTATAAAGTGTGGTGATCCTGTATATTTTATAAATAAATTTTTTTATAAGACAGTGGTTATCAGCTGATGGCTTGCTCACCTCCAGACACACACTCCGGTGCTATCGCCAGTTGGATGTCTCGATCAGCTGAGCCCAGGTAGACCGACCCCTACATTATGCCGCTTCTGGCAGTATGGCGAGAGACGATGGAGAAATGAGCCAGAAGTCCTCTGCGTATTCGGCCTACCACGGCACTTTACACCGCTTAAAGTCCGCGGCAGTAGCTCAGTCCATAGGGACTTGGGTTGGGAGGGTCGCCGGTTCGAGTCCCCGTTCGGACCAAATATGGAGCGTGGACTGGTGGCTGGAGAGGTGCCAGTTCAGTTCAGTTCAGTTCAAGGCACCGTACCCCCCAACCGCTCGGGGCGCCTGACCAAGGGCAGCCCCCTCACTCTGACATCTCTCCACTTTGTGCATGTATAGGTCCCGTTTGTGCATGTGTGTGTCTTTCGGACCTGTGACAAGCAAGAATGAAAACATTGAATTTCCCCTCGGGGATTAATAAAGGAAATAAACTGAAATAGGTCCGCTTCCCTGTGGAATATCATCCATCCGGACACCGGCCTCACCTCAGATTCCCCGCCAAGGATATAAATGGCTCCTACGGATTTGGAACCTTCGGGTTCGGGTTGATTTTGTTGTTTTGAAACTGAGTCAGAGCGATTGGATTGGATTTTCTTTACTTCCTTGTTTACGAGAAAACCCGGGTGGATTTTCTTTTGTTTAGCGAACTGTGTGGATTGAACTGAATTGAACTGTGATATGTTATCTGGAAGTCCCGGAAGGGAGTTTTTTGTTTGAACTGGATTGAACTGACTGAACAGAACAGGACATTTCTTTTCTTTGGTGAAAAAAATATATACTTTTTGAAACTGATAACTGTTGTATTTGTATTTTTGAAAATTGAGTATAATTCGTTTGTTCTACAGAAACCATGTAAAAACAATTTGATTTTGGTGTTTGGTGTTTTGGTGTTTGGACCTATTTTATGGGTTTTATGGTTTCTTTGTGGGGTTTGACTAAGTAAAAGAAAATATTTGTTTCATGTGTCAAACCACTACAAAAGCTATAGGCCTGTTTTGTTTGTTGAAGACAAGAAGACATTGAATTTGTTTACATTTTGTGCTGCTCAACCACCGATAAGCTTTTTGGATACTATTTAAATAAAAAACAAACCTTGTGAGACAACTTGGATCCATTTTTTTCTCTCTCTTAATAATTTGCAACGTATAGGATTGGACTCTGTATCAGACTCGGTTTCAAAATAATGGACTTGGTATCGGATCGGATGCAAAAAAAATGTGGTCGGGACATCCCTAATAATTTATCTGAAAAGTGTTTTGATAATTGAAATTTCTAATTTCAGTCTCGAGTTCCTTGATTTTACATATGTACCATTTTTTCTTTCTGGATGCCTGACCCATGGGCGTAGTGGACGCAGGGTACGGTACATGTCCCCCGCGCTTTTTACAGCTGGTAGAACCGTTCAATTTGTTTTTAACGTGGTAACGGGTTTTTCTGAGCCGTCTTTAAACACACCATGAGTCGGAGGTGCCACAGACTAGATATGTGCTGTTGGGCAGTGCGGCTGCTGTGTTAACTATGTTCAGCAAACCAGCCAGAAGAAGCAAAAAACCTTGCAAACTCTTCCAAACCAACCGTGTAAGTTGAGTAATGCTGTTGCATGTAGATAATGTTAGCTAAATGATGACTAATTAATAGCCTAGATGCCAATATATCAAGTTAAGCTAGTTAACAAGAATACTAAGGGTATTGTTAAAAATCCCTTGCTAGCTAGTTTAATGCTAGGAATAAACCCACTCCTCCTTAATTTCTGTGCAGAACTTGTGCTCACTATTGCTTTGCACATATTTTTTTAATCGTTATTGCCAAAATAGAAAGAGCAGGGTCAGGGAGGAGACAGTGGACCAGAGAGGCCAGGAAGGATGATCATGCAGGGTCTTCACTTCTCTGTTTGTGGTTATGGGGTTCTTTAGCCGCTAAGGAGAGGTGCAATTGAATGTGAGAGGATGATAAATCACTCAATAGACATCTGAACAATTTGTCCCCCTCACTTCTGAAATGATGGCTACACCCCTGGCCTGACCTACGATGTTTTTCCCGAATAAAAGCTTTGGATGCTTCCCATTCCATTGCCCTCTTACTTGGGCTTCCAAAATTAATCTAAAAAAGGATTTAAGATCCCCTTTCAGCAATACATTAAAGGTTTCATCTTGTAAAGGAGATGTATTTAGCCTCCATCTACCCTTTCTTTCTTTATCTGTATTTACATATATATATATATATATATATATATATATATATATATATATATATACATATACATATATGTATATATAATATATAATGTAATAATTATATGAGCCAGCGACTGTTAAAAAATAAGGGAGTATGATGGGAGTGGATGAACCCAGTTAAAGTGTACCCACCCGGACGGGACGCTCTAATACTAAAGCGAGCGCGTCCACAAGGAGGCAGGGATCATTTCATTGGTCCGCAGTAAATCTGGCATTCTATTGGTTGGGGGATTTTGACAGGATTGTTACACAACAAAATCCAAGCGCAGAGCAGAAATATGAGAGCAGAAATTCCACAAGCGCACAGAAACAGTTTGAGCGTGAGGAGAAAAGCCGAAGCTCGAGCAGGAAATCTGTGTAAGCAACATTGTATCTGAGTGCGAGCAACATGGCTGAGTGCGAGCACACAGTTTGAGCAGAAACAGAGTAGATCCAAGCGCAAGCAGAGGCTATTTGAGTGCAGGGACAGGGTTTTTGAGCGTGAAATCAATAAATAATGCTCTCAAACTGATAGACCACTCTCTTGAATAAAGATAGGGATAAAGCTCCATAGGTTTTCCACTTCAATGCAACATTCCTCATTGAAAGTGCCGTCTTTTTGCCATTGATGACTTCTTGTTGTTCTTTTGCTATGTTTTCTCATACAATTTTGAATCTTCTTTGCAATCTGGGTGGGCTCTCATCAGTACTTCAGCCGGTGACTGCGGTCCGACAAGCCTCTTTCCTTTCCCTGTTTTGCCCCCATGTAGCCTTGTTGTAAGCCAACTCCTTCCTATCTGGGAGTTTCTGGTTATCTGTCAGTCTCTGGCGTACTTATCAATGAATGTACATCTTCTATATGGGAGTATGCTCTGGTATCTCTGGGCCGTCTTCAGGGCGCCTCGGTTATGTGGCCTCGCCTATTTGTCTTTCACTTGACTTTCTTGGGGTTGGCAGCAATGCACAGCCGTAGCTCTCCAGTCACTCTGTTGTGTTGACCTATAGTGGCAACCCCTTCTGGTATTCCAGAAAATAAATTCAGAAGAATTGGTGCTATAATGCTTGAATTATTACCCAGTCGCTCCAGCACTCGTGCTAGTATTTTTGGCTTACAGATCTCACAGCACCTGCTCCTACTGTCGCTTAAAAATGGCCTCTTGTATTTGAGTAATAAATCTTGTGATTCGCCAAGGCTTTACATTGGTCAGCTGTGTGTACTGCCACTGCTCCACGTCCGTTTCACCTCTATATCTTTGGATCTCAACCAAAAACAAGTTTTTTCTCCGGACCTCCTCCTCTGTTAAACTATTTTTAAAGCTAAAATTTCATCTTTACTGCTGCTTTCTTTGTCCATCAATCATTAATAGTAATAATAACTTTAATTTATATAGCGGCTTTCAAGAAACCCAAGGTCACTTTAAAGTACATAGTAATGAAACAATTACACAAACAGAACAGTACAATACAACACAAGCAGTACAGAAATGCAACAAAACTATAACCAACAACAGAAGAAAGCAGAGAAACTATGTGATGGTATACTGGGCATGAGATGGATTATCGAATTAAAAAGCCATGGTGAACAGATTAGTTTTGAGGGTGGATTTGAAAATGTCCAGTACAGTTACAACTTGCAAATCTGCAGCTAAAACTGAAAAAGATCCAATATTCTTTTCTTGATTATAATTATTTTTCCAAAAATGTATTTCTTTTTCATCTATTTATTTATTTACTTATTTATTTATTTTTATTATTGTTTTAGTTGTGTAGAAGAGTATCTGCACACCGGGATCAATGCAAGTATCTAGTATTGTTTTAGTTCAACTAAATTTGAATACACTTATCTAAGCTTTTAAGGTTACTATAGCACACCAAAAATGTGTTACAATACACGTAGTATATCTCCCTCTGAAGTATAGCGTGATATAGAAATAATTATGGCAATATAGTTCACCTCTTTTAATTTAGGACATTGGATTTGGTTACCCTCCTCCACCGTCGGTGTGGATGCACTTTGATTGTTTTTCCATATTGATTAATGAGTTTATATAACGATGACTAGGTCGATGAGTAGAATCCTGGCATAGGTGTTCTAAGCCTCCAGATGAGTCAAGGTATGGTTCCTCCATAGACCGGTTTGCCATATAAGCAAAGTGCAGAGGGTCTAAGCTGACAGGGAGTCGTGTTTTAATGTGTTCCATGACGAGCCACTCAAAGCACTTCATTGCTACTGGGGTCAGGGCTACAGGGTGAAAGTCATTTAGACAGTCAGGGTTGGCTTTTTTGGGCACAGGGACAATGGTGGCACTCTTTAATGTGTGTGAGTTAACAGGAAAACATTTGTTACAAGGGACGACAAAAAAATGACTAAAGACTGTTAAATATAACTATATACTTTTCTTTTTTTTAAAGGTATTTTTGGGGCATTTTTAGCCTTTATTTGACAGGACAGACAAGCGTAGAGGGGGGAGAGAGAGAGGGAGTGACATACAGCAAAGGGCCATAGGCTGGAGTCGAACCCGGGCCGCTGCGGCAACAGCCTTGTACATGGGGCACCTGCTCCACCACTAAGCCACCGACACCCCAACTATATCATTTTCTAATTAAGTCATAAACCTTTTTGTCTTTCCTGAGGACATGCCAGAACCTCCATCTACTTTTATCTGAAGGCTTAGGCTTTGTTAACTGTTCTCTGTCCATTCCTCAGCCATCATCGGCCCACCCAGTGTCTCTCTCCTCTCAAATGGGGCTGTTGTGGAAGTCAGCATTAAAGATCCATTGTTCAAGATCTCTGCACTCAGGAATGTTTACAACTTGGCCACCTACAACATCACCTACTGGAAAGACGGACAGAAGGAAAAGGTTGGATGCATTGCTCTAAGTGCTCTTTATATCAGTGTGGACCCCGTGTGGTTCATCAATGAAGCATTATTAACCATTAGGTTTGGGGATCTGATTTCTCACTTGACCATCCATTACAAAAAACATCTGTGCTCAGAGTGTCAAGGTGCTTATGAATGGCATAAATAATGCTGTGCCATATGAGTAACATAAAAATAGTGAGAGATAGTTATTAGTATTTGCAACCAAACAGTTTGAATTTGCCAAGTTAATATAAACCTAAAAAAGTCCCCAACATCAGCTTATCTGTACAGAATGTCATGGTAGTGCATCTAGTATTTGTCAAGATATTGTCCAAATGATGAATAGACAGTAGATGCATTATTTGGCCTTTTTGTAGTCTTTTGTGTATTATTTGTGAAATCTGGAGATAAATGTGCATTTGATATCTGCTCAAAACACTCCCTGTGGAACAATAATTTTTACAATGCCGTAACATTACAATGCTATGGTGGCGGCGATGGCTCAGAGGCTGCATGTCAAAGTATCCTTGAGCAAGATACTGAACCCCAAATTGCTCCCGATGGCTGTTCCATTGGTGTGTGAGTGTGTTAAAAAAAAAAACTGAGTAGCAGGTGGCACCTTGTACGGTAGCCTCGGCCACCAGTATATGAATGGGTGAACATGCCTCTTAGTGTAAAAAGCGCTTTGAGTGGACACTAGATGACTAGAAAGGTGCTATACAAATGCAGGTCCATTTACCATAATGTGGTACTGTGGCAATATTGTCCTTGTTTCAAATAATATTGATCTTTGCCATGTCCTGTATCACTGTGCTGTGATGTATTTTATTTATTTTTATGCCTCCATGCCGGGGACAGCCGTGGCCAGAAGCACTATGTTTTCGGGTTGTCCGTCTGTCCGTCCCATTCTTGTGAATGCAATATCTCAGGAATGCCCTAAGGCAGGGGTGTCAAACTCATTTTCACCAAGGGCCACATCAGCATAATGGCTGCCCTCAAAGGGCCAGATGTAACTTATAAATGTAACTAAATGTAACCAAATGTAATGTAAAATAAATGTAGCCTAACTACTCCTTAATGTTAAAGAACTCTGAATTTATTACTTATTCAAGTTACAAATATTACAGTTGCATAGAAAAAAATATGTTTGCTTGTTGCTCTGTTATAACATAAATCCTTTTAATTTGTCAGGTTATGAAACCCACATAACTCCATCAATCAAGGATCAAACTATCCAAGTGAATAAAGAAAAATAACATCAAACACTACTTGTTGGATAAATCGCATTGATGTGGAAACACTGCCGTCTAGTGGCGGGAAGCCGTCACTTCGCGGGTAACATAATCGACATGCATTGTGGGAAATGTAGTTTTTGGTCAAATCACGCTTTTGACCTATTTATTTTTAGACAATCAGACCTTTTAAGCTCTCGCGGGCCACATAAAATGATGTGGCGGGCCACATTTGGCCCGCGGGCCTTGAGTTTGACACATATGCCCTAAGGGAATAATGTCAAAATTGGCACAAACATTCACTTGGACCAGGACTCAACGATGAACTGATTTTGGAGAAATCAAGAACACCCTGAGGGATTTAATAACATTGTTTATCCAAAGGTCAATGGTCAACTTCACTGTGACATTATAATGTCATGACTCAGGAACAGAAGGGGAGACATTTTGTCAAATTCTGAATTGATGACTCCAATCTTGAAACTGTACTGATTGTATAGATTGTCTTCCTAGGGGGAAGATGTTTGCATCCATTTTTTTCACAGACATGGACGTAAACTGTAACTGCAACATGACAATTTTACAGAAGCATCTAACCATAAGGGGGTGATTCTAGTTTTATCTCCATACCTGATCTCTTCTTCTCTGTTCCTTTTACAGGCCAGAAACATTAGCAACGTGCAGCAAAACCGAGTGGTTCTTAGTGACCTGGACCCCTGGACCAAGTACTGCGTCCAAGTCCAAATCAACACAGGGAGCAACCACAACCCCAGCCAGCCCAGTAAAGCTGTTTGTGAGAGCACCACCATCGGTAAGTGTCTTTGCTGGATTTTTATTTATTTATTTTTATTTAAATGCACATCAGGTGGCCAGCCATAAAACGAAAGTTACAAATGTAACTATCGTTCTATGAATCCTGAATGACTGCCAGAGGCGGTGCTTTAAGCATATTAAAGTATGCATTCTTTAAAGTATTAAAGAATATTCCCCTTTGCGCATGTGCAGTTCGAGTATGTATACCAACATACACCAGTATGCATTCTTTAAAGTATTAAAGAATATTCCCCTTTGCGCATGTGCAGTTCGAGTATGTATACCAACAATGTCATCTGTGACCCCTGGATGACCCGAAAGAGACTATATCTTCCGGTGACATCAGAGGATAATTTCCTACAGAATCTTCTTGCAAAAATACGAGGATTCTGAGTGCTCTGGCGGTCATTCGGGATTCATAGACCGTAGTTACAATCGTAACTTTTGTTCCATTTCATCAAAGAGGCGGTGCTATAAGCACTGAATGACTTATACCAGCAAGGTCACAAGGAATCCAGATTACAAGGATTCTGGTGAGAGGAGTGGTCCTCTCACCAGAATCCTTGTAATCTGGATGGGGAGTGGCAACATTCACCCTGTAGAACCTGGAGAAAGTGTCTGGCAATGCCCATGAGGCAGCGGCATAACTGTCTTACAGGGATACTCATCCCAGGGCCACCCAAGATGTGGAGACACTGCTGGTAGAGTGGCACCTCACACCGGATGGCAGGGGAAGGTTATTTGCCCCATATGCATCACGGATGACATCCACAATCCAGTGTGACAGACGCTGTTTGGAGGGCCACCATAGCAGAGCAAGAGCTGTTCTGACCGTTGAATGCCATGGTAGCTACAGTATATATTCTTAGGGCCTACACTGGGCACAACAGTTCCGACTTGTCACCCCGCTCTCCTGTCGGAGGGTCAAACCATGCAAGCCTTATAGGCTGGTTAAGGTGCAGGCGTGAAAGCACCTTAGGGAGGAACACTGAGTTCGGCCACAGAGTGACCCCTGATCCATCTGAGTTCCATTTCAGACATGAGTCACTGACAGAGCATGCAGCTCACTGACACGCTTCTCAGAGGGACTGGTCAGCAGGAATGCGGCCTTATATGACACCCACTTCAGCTCTGCCTGTGCCAAAGGTACAAAGGGAGGCCTGCATAGTGCATCCAGCACCAGGGGCAGATCCCATGCTGAGGGTCTTGTGGCTTTTAGAGGAAGCACCCTCCGAACCCCCCCCCCCCCCTGCATGTCGACACAATATGGCCGCCACATACACCTTCAGAGTAGAAGGAAAGTGGCCATTGTCTAGGAGGAACTGCAAGAATTCAAGAATTGTAGGCACAGAGCAATGCATTGGGTCTTCACTCCGACCCATACACCAGTTGGAAAATAGCTTCCATCTGTTGTTGTACTGCAAATGAGTGGATGGCGCTCTGGCATTCATTATGGTATGCCTGACAGGGTCCACACAGCTGCTCAGCAGCAGTTCGGGCCCTCCAGCAGTCAGTTGCCAGATCCAACCCCCTAGCTGGGACAGGAGATCTCTCCTGTTGGGGAGGCGCCACGGCACGCCACGACAGAGTCGGTGCAGCAGAGGAAACTATGTTCTCCCCGGCCAGAAGGGGGCTGAAGAACTCTCTGAAGTACTGGCTGAATCAGAGGAAGTGGTGGGAAGGCATAGAGAAGACCCTCTGGCCAAGGATGAACCAGAGCATCCTTGAGATCATCAGACCAGGGCCTCCTGTCAGTCCCTCGGACCCGGCTCAAAACAAAGGGGGACCGGTCCTTTGGGGCAGTGGCCCCCAGGCTGTGGAATGCGCTCCCACCGGAGCTAAGATCAGCCCGGTCGGTAATTAGTTAAAGAGGCAGTTAATGACTCACTTGTTCAGACAAACCTTTGAGGGTTAGGCAGTACCCACTGCCCATTTTCCATTGTTTGTCACTTAACTGTCTGCCTTTGGACTTGCAATGCCACATGATTATTACTGTATTGTATTTGGTGGAGTCGGCGAATTTAGTTTTCCCCGCAAATTTCAGACCGCACTGAGAGCAGTACATGCAGGACATCACTTTCTTTTCTTTACAATATCTCAGCCACGTAAATTGAGTGAGCCATTCTTGTCGGAAATGATAGGGCTTTGGCTTTTTCGGTGCTGCGACATCACCTGCTGACTCGTCCACAGTCATTCGGGCTTCCATAGTCGAGCGCACTTCCGCATTGTAGGTTCCTGTAAAAATGTCCGTGAAAAATCCCTGCGATGAGAAAATTACATGCCGAGCAGTCACTGGTGCGCGGAGCGGAGTCCGCACGGTCGTAAAATCTGAGCTTTGCGCGCACAGGGTGAGTCTGCGCGGACCTCTGCAGAGTCTGCTCTGCATACATTCCGCTTAACCCCTCACATAGTGCACACGTAGCCTACTAAAACTGCTGCACGTTGCTGATGATTACTGGTGCCCCCCCGCCTCGCAGTGCGCATCCAGACACATGACAGGCACACACACAGAGACACTCGCTTCCGCTCCTCCATGAAATGCAATTAAAAAAAAAAAGAAAGAAAAAGGGGGAGAGGGGTGGATTTGTAAGTCACGCTGGTGCTCCTAGTTAAAAAACTATGTTGCACGGCCTCCAAAAAAGGTCGCAAAATCCGACCAATTGGGCGCAGTCTGGAGCCCTGCTGAGATGGTTCCAGACAATTCCTCTCCATAGTCCTAGGTGGGCCACATGGGACAGGAGATGCTCTGTATCTTGGAACAGTCCAGGATGGGGCACAGATCAGCCAATCGTCTAAGTACGGAAGAACCTTCATGCCTGCAGAGGCGCAAGGGCCACTGCCACACATCTTGTGAACATCCATGGGGAGAGGGAGAGCCCGAATGGTAGCACCCTGAACTGCCAGTGGCGGCCACAACAGGCAAAACGCAGAAACTGCCAGTGTTGATGGGCAATGGGAACATGCAAATAAGCGTCCTTCAGGTCTATGGACGTAAACCATTCTCCCTGGGCAACAGTTCCCAGATCATCTGCCGTGGTCAACATGTGGAATGGCATGACCTTCATAAACCTGTTCAGTCCCCTCAAATCTAAGACTAGAAGAAATCCACCGGTCTTGACACGAGGAAGTATGTTGAGTAGAACCCTTGGGGTGTGACGGGGATCTACAGCCTTGATGGTGCCAGGGCTTTTGCCGGGTCGCTGATGATGGTCATTCTGACCCGGCTGGATGTAGGGGGCCGGCGTCGGAATTGAAGCTTGTACCCGTGGGCTAAGGTGACAACCACCCATGGGTCTGAAGCATGAGTAGCCCAGTAATTGAGCTGCTGATGGGAGAAATACCCGACAGCCTGTCCCGAGGCCTAGGCCTGTTGGGGGGAGGCATACATCAAAGACCTGCAAGCTGCTGCCTGGTCTGTCCAGCCTGGATGGTTCGCTCCAGGTTCCTGCACCGCTCAACCACATATCTCTCCTGGCTCCACAGGGAGACTATGGAGAGTTCTCCTAGACGCCTCCGTCAAATTCGATTGTGAAAGCCAGACTTGGTGACGAGTTTAAATTATACGTGAGGGATGTGATGGTAGGCTCGATAATCGGCATGCGATCCAGGCCCCCTCTTGCTGCGTTGTGCATAGCTGCCAGGGTTCGACCATCAGCAGAGAGAGGGGAGCAAGCTCTAGTGTCTCTCTAACAGGCCTGCAATTCCTTCAGGTAGGCCTCAGAGTGGGGAACAGCAAAGGCAGTGGAGGCCGGCCTACGCCTGAAGAAGGCACTTGTAGGAGCTGAGCCCGCCTGCTGTGGTATGTCCATCTGTAGGCTATCTAGGGCCATGTGCATGATATCACGCATGGAGCTGTCTTCCCTCTTGGCCAGTGAACTCTGCGCTGAGGAGTGGGAGCCTGGCTCTGAGGCCTGGGAGACCCCATCCCCTGTATCAGGACTCCAGACTAACTTTTTCCACTGGGAGCACCAGTGCTCCTTACTGAAAATTTTAGGAGCACCAGCACAAAATTTAGGAGCACTATCTATATCGACACAATATGTTCATAATTTTGTCGAGATTAACTGCATTATGTATAATTTAGCAATAAACACAGACAACCCTGCAGGGTTCAACGCTAAGGTTTTTTTTCACTTGCCCGAAGTCAGTTTTTACTTGCCCTATAAAAATTGTTTAATTTAAGTGGCTATCAAATAACAAAGACTGCAGTTATTTTTATGTTATGTAATCTTTGTTCACACTGTATCGTTTCCCCCCTCTCTCCAGTTCCGCTGTATTAACACCGGGTTTAATATATTTTGCCTCCATCTCTCTGCCCTGCTCTACTCTACTTCAAACGCTACTTAGCTCTCTCTGCTTTACCAGTACATCCACACACATCCACCTGCTGCACAAAACGCACACAGCAGTGTTTCCCCTAGGATGGAGTTGTAGCAGCAGAGGTGAAGCACACACATGAAAAATAATTTTCACATGCGTGAAACTCTTTTGTATGCTTGCAAAGCACAGCCTGCTGGGATGTTTCTATGTATACTGGCACCAGAAGGGCTCTTTAGAACTAAGTACATAAAGTACATGTGCACAGTAATGAGCAGGTAAAATGTCTGTCTAGCTTACATAGGAGGTGTCTCAAGATTTAGGAACATACAATTTTATTGAACATAATAAAATTAAAAAGTCACTTGACATGCTACTGTTTTGTGCTATGACCTATTTAAGTGCTGGAAGTGGTTAATTACGTGACAACGCCTGAACGCAACACAAGCTCAGCACCGAGTGCCGTGCTGCGCTGCTGTGCGAGCAGCGTGTTTGTCTGTGTGTAACAGCAGTCTGTTCGGGTCAGGTTTGGTCAGGAAAATGCGGCCCGAGCCGCTCTAGCGTGCTCACCTGTGTGTGTGGCGGAACTCCGCCGTGCGCAATACAGAGAGCAGAGGATAAATGTTAACGCGTGACCATGTAGAGACAGAAATGACACGATGACATAACACCATAAATAGTATTTTGTTCGGTTATTATATGAAGCGTCCGTCGCGCAAAATAATATCAATGGGGCGCTGTGTGCAGGACATTGCTGACTCGTCCTCTGAACTATCTGAAGTTTGGGAAACTGGCACAGGACCGACAGGAGTTTCTGGATAAATTTTTCTTGTGAAAAACGAATCTATAGTTCGTTTCATAGCGTCACTTTATGGTCAAACGACACAGCACTTTCTACTCGACACCGGCTTTGTGACCCCTCTCTGTCTAACCCCGCATACAGTACACACGTAGGTACGCTACTAACTGCTGCACGTTGTTATGGTTACTGGCGCCCCCCTCCCAGTGCGCATCCAGACATACACACAGACATTTTCTTCCGCTCCTCCATGAAATGCTGTTATAAAAAGAAGAAAAAAAGAAAGAAAAGGGGGAGAGGAGTGGATTTGTAAGTCACGCTGGTGCTCCTAGATAAAAAAATAGGTCGCACGGCCTCCAAAAAAGGTCGCAAAATGCGACCAATTAGGCGCAGTCTGGAGCCCTGTGTATCTTCCCCATAATGACGGAAGTGAGCAGCTGAAGCTGCCAGGGAGAGCGCATCATCCTCTGGAACCAGTTCTGGCATTGGAGGAGTGAGCACCTCATCCTCCTCTGAAGGGACAGCAAGCTTGTGGGCCCTTAGAATGGAACTCATCTGAGCTAACTCAGCAGACAGCTGATCCACCTTTGATGAAAGTCTGCCGTGGCCAGACTTTGTCTTTTTTCTGGAGGGCGCAGCTGCAGTGGCCTCAGCCCGATGCGTAGAGGGTCGATGTTGAGGTGGAAACAATTGGCCTGATGGTGGGAGGTCACCTTCATCCTCTGGTAGTTCCAGCTCTGTCAGTCTGGCAGCCCTCACTGCTCGGGGCGTGTAGCTGCAGTTCATACAAGGATTTTCAGAGAGTGCCTCCTTCAGGTGCAAGGCACGTAGGGCAGAGACCATGGCCATCATCTGGCTGCAGAAGAGCCCCACAGGAAGTGCAGTAATGGGAGTTATCCATCATGGTAGCACTGGAGGAACACTACCTCACCGGCTAATGTGCACCTGTCCAAGCTGCAGATAACCTGAGCTCGAACGCTGCGGTTGGCTGGAGTATAGAAACCGTATGCTGGAGGGAGGGAGCGCATACGCTGCCTATACCAGCAGAGGCGTGAGTGTAGAGAAAAACACTGCAGATAACCTAAGCATGAACACTGCAGTGAGCTGGTATTCTGGAGTACAGAGGCCGTATGCTGGAGGGAGGAAGCGCGTACGCTGCCTATACCAGCAGAGGCTTAATAAACAACACAACCACAGAAAATCGGCTGCTGTAAATCGTGTATATACAGATATGGGTATAGCTATATAGATATATAGATATATTCACTGTATGCTGGGAACAAGGAGCACTGACTCTAGCTATCACCAGCAAAGGCTTGTCAAAAGGCAAAAGCACTACTTGCAAAAAACAATACAGTTAACTGGAGCACAGACACTAGAGTTAACCAAAAAACAAAACAGTGCTTCCCTCCAACAGCGTCAGCTTATCCACAAAAAAGAAAAAAAAAAAAGACTAAATCAGAAACTAATCAGAGCCCTGACACTGTAGGTAACAAAATGAGACCATTCTTTCTTTTTTTCGTGTATCATCAGATGGCCAACTCCATGTCGGGCAACCACGCCCTCGTCTCCGTCCTAAGGCTGGATTCTGAGGGTGGGCTGTATGAATGAATGAATGAATGAATAAATGCTTTATTTCGGTTTAAAAACAAAAACAAAATCATGTTTTTACAAAAGAATTTATCAGATAGCAACCGAAAAAGGAGTAGGCTGAAGCCCCGCGGCTTATTTTTGCCTATCCTGTACCATCAGAGGATTAACTAAATAATTCACAATAAAACATCAGTACTAGTACATCATTACAAAACACATGATAACTGAAACTGAAAAATTGAATTCAATCAAATTTCATTGTAACCTTTGATAATTTTAGATTTTAAAGTCTTCTTGAAGACTAACATAGAATTACACATTTTTATTTCATTGTTCAGTCCATTCCATAATTTTACACCCAAAACTGACACACATCTGTACTTTAGATTAGTTCTGACTTTGTGAGTTTCAAACATTAACAACCCCCTTTAGTTATAAATCACCTGTCTTAACTTAAACATTTTTTGAATACAAACAGGAATTGTCTTATTTACCACTCGAAACATAATTTCTAATGTTTTTGAATATACAATGTCCAAAAATTTTAATGTGTGTGATCTTTTAAAAAGCTGATTTGTAGAATCACGGTATCCAACTCCATTTATTATCCTAATAGCCCTTTTCTGCAGTTTAATTATTGGATCTAGGTTTGTTTTGTATGTATTTCCCCAAATTTCAGCACAGTATGTCATATAAGGCATCACAAGTGAAAAGTACAGAAAATGAAGGCAGCTCTTATTCAGTAAATCTCTTGTTTTGTAAAGAATAGAAATAGACTTGGATAATTTCTGTTTTACATGTTTTATGTGAGGCTTCCAACAAACTTTATCATCTATTATTACTCCCAAAAACTTAGTTTCATATACTCTTTCAATTTCAACATTGTTTAAATTCAGTTTTACCTCAATGTTAGTCCTTTTACCACCAAACAACATAAATTTAGTTTTACTTTCGTTTAGCGATAGTTTATTTAAAGCAAACCATTTGTTTAACTTCATCAATTCTATTTCTACAGTTTTCAACAGCTCCTTTATGTTCCCTCCAGAACAAAATAAATTAGTATCATCTGCAAACATAACATATTGTAATTTATCACTTACTGTACAAATATCATTTATATAAAGTATAAATAACTTTGGTCCCAACACTGAGCCTTGTGGAACTCCACAGGTTACATGTTTAAGATGAGATTTGATATCATCAATGCTCACATATTGAAACCTATTATTTAAGTAACTTCGTAACCAAAGTTGTGCTATGCCTCTTATGCCATACCGTTCACATTTCTGTAGAAGTAAAGAATGATCGATCGTATCAAATGCTTTACGCAAATCAATAAACACACCTAGTCCAAACTGCTTATTATCTACAACTGTTGCAATGTTCTCTACAAATTCCATCACTGCTAATGATGTTGAGCGATTGCTCCTAAACCCATACTGATGGTCATTCAATAAATCATATTTCTCAATAAAGGAATCTAATCTCTTTACAAACAATTTTTCGAGAATTTTAGAAAATTGAGGCAGTAAAGAAACTGGTCTGTAATTTGACACAAATTGCTTATCTCCATTTTTATAGATTGGGATCACTTTGGCTATTTTCATCTTATCCGGAAAAATACCAGTTTGAAAAGATTTGTTACAGATATATGTTAATGGTTCAAGGACACACCAAATAACCTCTTTTATAAGTGACATATTTAGGTCATTACAATCAGTGGATTTTTTGCTCTTAAATTCTTTTACTACTTCTAAAATGTCACTTTCACAGACTCCCCCAAGAAACATTGTGTTACATTTATTAAAAGTTAAATTAAAGGTTTCATCTTTTCCACCTATAAGGGGAATCTCTTTTGCTAAATTAGGACCTACATTAACAAAGTAATCGTTGAACTCATTAACCATGCTCTCAATATCCTCAGTCACTGAATTGTCACCTTTAACAATGTTTGTTGGAAAACACCTGTCATTACGATTTTTGATCACCTTATTCAATACACTCCAGGTAGCCTTAATATTCCTTTTATATTTTTGAAGCAATTGTTCATAATACATCTTCTTTTGACATCGCATAATAGATGTCAGTCTGTTTCTATATTTTTTATAATTATCCTCCTTTTCCTTTGTTCGATGCTTTAAAAATTCCATATATAGCTTGTTTTTCTTTTTACAAGCCTTCTGCAGTCCCTTTGTTAACCATGATTTTCTCCTATTTTTAGAATTCTGTGTAAACTTTTTCACTGGACAATATCTGTCATAAAGTGTCAAAAATGTGTCCAAAAATGCATTGTAAAATCATTGGTATTCTCCACATAAACTTCCTGCCAATCATGGTTTTCCAATCCCGTTTTAAGAGCTGCAATTGTTTCTGGTGTTTTCACTCTACCTAAATAATGAGTCTGAATTTTCTCTGGAAAATTAAACTTATTGTTCCTTTCAAGAACTGCAAAAACAGGCAAATGATCACTTACATCTGTCACCAACAGTCCACTATTTATATTCCCATCAGTTATATTTACAAAAATATTATCAATCAAAGTAGCACTATCCTTAGTTATCCTGCTGGGCTTTAAGATCAATGGATAGAAACCAAAACTAAACATAGTATCGATAAATTCAGCAGTTTTCTTATGATCATTTGCCTTTAGTAAATCAATGTTAAAGTCACCACAAACAAAAGTCACCTTCTCTTTATGTTTTTCAAGTATTTCCATAATCTTTGTGTTAAAATTATCAATGCAGGATCCTGGTGTGCGATAAATGCAACTAATTGATATGTTTTTGGCTCTTTCCACCTGAATTTCAATGGTCAAACATTCCATCAGATCATCAATTACAGCTGTCATGTTACTGATAACTTTACATTTGAAACCCAAAACTACAAATATAGCAACACCCCCTCCCCTTCTGTTCACTCTGTTTTGCCAAAACATTTCATATCCCTCTAGTCCCTCCTCCATCTCTTTATTATTACTCAACCATGTCTCTGAAATTGCTACAACAGTAAACTTTTCTTGGAACTGTTTAAGATAGTCTTTAATTTTAGCAAAGTTACTGTAAAGACTCCTGCTGTTAAAGTGGATCAATGAAAAACCCTTCATTTTAGTATTTAACTCTTCCTCAGAGTAATATTCACAGGTCATATTAACATTCTGATAGAAATAGATGTCTGAATCAATGCCATTTTCTAACTCATAAAATCTGTGATCTTGAAAATCAAAAGATTTTAACTTTGTGTGTTCACACATTATCATGCCCACGTATTATTTCCCACATATATCACATATTTCATTATTTCCCACATATATCCCACATATATCACACTGATCACATCACACAAAACAAAAAAAGAATGACATTTCTCCACTAATTCATCATTTTTCACTTATATCTCTCAAGATCCTTAATATCTCTGACAGCAATGACTTTGGCCTGTTCTGGTGTGCCATTGAGTCTTATGAATACCTTACAGTTCCTTGTCCAGGTGTCTTAAATGCGCTTTTCCTTCTTCAGGAGTCTTGCCTGCCGTGCAATTTCAGCATTTCTCTTTGTGAGATGCTCGTTTACATATACTCCTGTTCCCTTCAGTTTCTTTGCAAGCTTTAGCACCTCAATTTTGTGTTTTCTGTTCACAAATTTGATTATGATGGTTGGCCTCTTGTTTTGTTTTTGTGGAATAGTGTGACATGCAGCTATATTTTTACTATCTAAGGGGATGTCTTTATCATTGAAAAATTTAATGACTTGCTGCTCAAGTAAGAATTTTTCACCTCTTGGTGCATCCTCCCCCTCCTTGTCACCTGCTGTGATCCGTGCGTAGGAGTAATGGTTTGTCTCCAGCCCAGATATCACCAGGTCTTCCATTCTTGTATACTGTTCCAGGTCGTCTACTCTTCTCTCCAGCTCTTCAATCTTCCTGTCTTTTTCTTTTATCACAGCCTTCAGTTGTCTGACTTCATCAATTAACTCCAGTAGGCCCACCTGTTGTTTTACCACCTTGCTCAGCTCCTCTGACATGAAGTTAAGGGACTTTTTAACTTCTTCCATATCTTCTGATAACTTCTTAGTTGCCATATTTCTTTTCATCAATAGAAGTTCTTAGAGAAGTTCAGATCAGTAGAAACAAAAGACTTTGAGGTTCCAAGTAATCCAGCGATGTTGAGTGCAGAGCACATGTCATCAAAAACGCCAAAAACTTCAAAAAAAGCAAAAAATAACCCTGCAAACTGGATCAAAACTGCTTTGTGAAGTTTAGAAACTCAACTAATCTCTCGGATGTTGAGTTATTTCCATGATATTCAATAGATTGTTAGAGCTGATCAGCACAGAGCTTCCAACCAGCAGCCATCTTGTCTTCCTCCTTCCATGAAGGTCCTTCCTGCTGTATAGGGGGCAGCTGGTGATTATGTGCTTGGCATTCTGTTCAGACTTGCCACACTCGCATGCCGCACTGTCCAAAAGGCCCCACTTCTTCAGAGATGAGTTGAAGCGGCCGGCCCCAGTGCGTAGACGGTTCAGCGAGGTCCATAGATGGCATGGTAAGTCTTCTCCTTTTACACCACCACCTGGGTCCTGGATGTATCGGTAGATGCGGGAGGGCCCAGCTGTCTCCCACATCTGTTTCCAGGATGCTGCCAGCCAGACGTCTGGACAAGTCCTCAGGAATAGACTGCAGCAGCTCTTGTGCCACCTTGTTGTAGGGATGGCGAGATTTGAGCCTGCATGGAGGAGCCGGTGTTGTTGTGGCTTTGTGCAGGATTTGCCAGTCGTACTTCTGGGCTTTTCTTGCCAGGGCGAGGGTAGCCTCATCCCGTCGGAGACTGGCCGGAGCAATTCCAGCGAGGACTGACAGGTGAGACATGGGGGTGGGTATCAGACAACCAGTCACTATCCAGAGGGCGCTGTTGATGGCAGTGTCTACCTTATTCACGTGTGGGCTTCTGCTCCAAGCAGGGGCACAGTATTCGCTATGAGTAGGACCAGGGCTTGTGTGGATATGTGTAGGGTCTGGGGGGAAGCTCCCCAAGTTGAACCTGCCAAGCGGCGGATGAGCGAGACCCTAGCTGTAACCTTGGCCTTGACTTCGTCCAGGTGCTGCTTGTAGGACAATGTCCAGTCCCAAGCATACTCCGAGGTACTTGGGAGCTTGTTGGAACTCCAGGTGGTTGTTGCCAACATACACGACCAGTTCCCTTCTTGCTTCCCGATTGTTGAGGTGATAAGCTGCCAACACTGTCTTACCCACACTGAGCTGAAGGTGCCACTTCTGGAGGTAGTCTGCCAGGATGCCCATGTCTCGGTTGAGATCATCTGCCATCGCCTTCCATGTTGGCCGTCTAAGCATGATGGTCAAGTTGTCCGCATAGCCGTACTTGCTAGATGTTGTATTTGGCAGGTCGTGAATGTAGATGTTGAAGAACATTAGTGAGAGGACGGAGCATTGTTCTTCAAATTTCAGAGCCTGCTGGTCTGGCCATCGCTGGTCTGTGGGATGAAGCTACGATTGGATAGCATCTCAGTGATGAACCTCACCATGTGCCGGTCCGGGATTGTCCTTAACAGTTTCAGATGTAGACTACGGTGCCAGATAGTGTCATAGGCGGCTGTCAGGTCCAGGAATACTACTCCAGCTTTCTCATCATCCTGAAAGCTGTCTTCGATGTTGATGGCCTGGTGACTTGCCCGGCTTCAGTTTGTTGATTGCTGCACTTAGTTCTCCTGAAAGGTTGCCATCGGTGCTGGCTGCCCTGGAGGAAGAGGATACTTCACATGAGATCAGTCTTGTGAAGTTTTTGTCTGCATCCGGGAAGCGGCCGATTTTCAGGAGCTGGGAAGCAATGGCATCTGCTGTCACTGGGCACCTGCGGGGCATTATTTTTCTCCCTGAGAGCCAGTTGATGTCTGCCATGCCTTTCGGCTTGAGTGGGTGAAGTCAATAGATTCCACCACTTCAGTCCACCGGTTTCTTCGGGTGTCGTCCAGCTTCTGCAGTAAGCTTGTTGCTGTTGTGTTCATTTCTTCCCTGGAGCATGCCTGCTGGTGTTGGCACAGCAGGCTGTTGCACTCCTCATCCCATCCTGGGATGTAGTTCTTGTTGTAGCCACGTGTGATGTTGTGCTTTGCTGCCCTTAGGAGAACTTTACAGTAGGCGGAGTATGCAGCGTCCGCATCAGCTGCTTCTGGGTCCAGGAGACCAGCAGTTCTTCTTTCCGTTTCTGCCATAAACGACTGCCAGTTCGCCTCCCTGAAGTTCCTTCTCCTGACCGGTTTGCCAGCTAACGACTGTACCAGCGATGGTACTTTGATGATGGATGGCCAGTGATGTGAACGAGGAAACCTGTCCAAGACACGTCCTTCCGGTTTCAGGTCGTTGTTGCGGCATACGGAGAAGTCCAGGTCAGGGTTGGTTTAGGAGTTCCAGCTTGCAGAAAAGAAGTATGGAGGCTCTTTTGGATCGAAGAGCACTAGTGCTTCGGTGTTAGAAGCCCACTCACTCAGCACTTCACCATCCTGTGGTGTGTGGCTGTAACCCCAATCTGAGTGTTGGCAGTTGAAGTCTGTAGCAATTCATAATGTAATAACGCCTCATAATATAACAACAGAAATGTAATAAAAGTTCATAATGTAATATTCGGCTCATAATGTAATAAAATCATGAGCATATAACGTAATAACAGCTTTATGCATAATGTAATAACTTATTACATTGAGCCTTATTGGCGCCGCTCATAATGTAATAACACATCATAATGTAATAATGGCTGATATTGTGAGAAAAGCGTTGTATCATCATTTTTAGGTCAAAACTGCACACACTGACAACGTATATGACGACGGAGGCCCTGGTAAAATTTAGAGTCCTCACATCCCTTGTGGCGATCGGCGGGGGGGGGGGGGCAGCACACCTAATGGCATACGGCGCCCCGGACTAACGTCCACGAACGCAAAATTGAATGCACAAAGTATCTCCAACATGCTCATCCATAGTGATCCAAGTATGCTGCAGCTGTGACATAAAAAGTTGTTTCGAAAAACGTCATTTGAACTTTGAGCCTCGTTGTAGCCTGTAGCTCTGATTGTTTCTCTGTGCTCCGTGTTCACGTGTGTGTGCCTGTGCAAGACCAGCGAAAGCATGAGCTTTGCACATCGGTGTTTACATCACGCCATATGTGCACCACAGGGAGAGACAATGGTAACCACAGTAGCTAAAAGATCATTTGCACTACAGTCTTTCAGCAAAGGACAGCCCAACATGTCTGAAGACTTTAAAACTGAGGAGGAACAGCATCTCTTTGTTGAGCTGTATTTGTTGGAGCCCGAGTGTATGGACGGAACGCGGGCTACTGGACGAAGCAGCAGCCGCAGCTCATGAGCCTAACCCTCAGCCAGCCGCAGAAAAGTCGAGCAAAGCAAAGCCAGCGGATGAGGAAAGTCTTTGCTGCTCAGACTGGGAATTGGCGATGCCTGCACTTGAGAATCTGGACATCAGTACTGATGAGACTCAGAGATCACCGATCACCCTGAGCGCACACGTGAGCGTGGAGCACAGAGAAGCAGTCAGAGCTACAGGCTACAGTGAGGCTACAAACAGAGTTCATTTGACATTTTTCGAAACAACTTTTTATGTCGGGTTTGCAGCACACTTGGATCACCATGGATGGGCGGTATGGAGATACTTTGTGGATTCAATTTTGTGTTCTTGTATGTTAGTCTGGGGCGCCGTCTGCCATTAGTTGTGCTGGCCACTCCCCCGCCGATCTCCGCAAGGGATGTGAGGACTCTAAAACTTCACCAGGGCATATGGGTGAATAGATAATGGCTGAATTTTCATTTTTGGGTGCACTAACCCTTTAAGGGCAGAGGTCTGTGTTTGTGTTTAACTGTTATTTGTTAATAGCTGGCGCGACAGTAACCAACTCAAAAGCCGTCTGGAGAAGAGGGGGACTGTAGTTCATGTAGTTTAAAAGAGCATTTCCTTTGTTTACTATTGCTGCAATAAATGCAGGACACAATAACTTCTACAATAAAAACATATTTAAGATTGGTCTTTTCAAATAAGTAAGTGAACACTCTCTCCTTCCATACAACCTAGTGAAGACCTTCCAGTCAAAATGTTGCCGTTATTTTATTGTCAGTCTTAATGCCAATTTAATAAAGACTTTTAATAAGCATTGTTTTCCTACTGCTTACTTTAAATACATGATAGCTGCGTAACATATTCATTCAATTTACTTTATTTTGGAACTTGTGCAAGAATGAGAAGTGCATTTTAGAACCATGTAATAACAATGGACCAGCTCAAAATTTCTTAAAATGTAAACACAGCCTGTCAGGACACCCAAGTAAAAACATAAGTCCAAATAAATTTAACTAAACAATATGCATAAATAAAACAAAAATCAAGCTCAGGGGGCTCCATTTGTCAGTGACTGTGCCAGTGTTCACTCAGATCAAGGCTTAACGAGTGAATGGGATTTAAAAAAAAAAAAAAAAAAAGAAAAGAAAACTTTACTTCTTCCAATGAATATGGACCCATCCAAAGGATATATGTTTATTCAAGATCCAGGCTGTAATCCACCTGGCATTTTGGCTGAAGAGCTGCCTGATATTGGACGCAAGGCCACTATTGCGTCCTGTCACTCTGTATAACCTACTAATACTTATGCAGCAGTCTTCATCCGTCATAATATTTAAACTTTTCACCAACTGCTTACCTGCAACAATCAGACAGTGGAAGTGAGCATGGCATTCTCAAAGGCCCAAAATACCTAACACACCTTCAACTGCCAACACTCAGATTGGGGTTACAGCCACACACCACAGGATGGTGAAGTGCTGAGTGAGTGGGCTTCTAACACCCAAGCACTGCTGCTCTTCGACCCAAAAGAGCCTCCAAGCTTCTTTTCTGCACGCTGGAACTCCTACACCAACCCTCACCTGGCCTTCTCCGTATGCCGCAACAACGACCTGAAACTGGAGATATATAAAGTATATATATATATATATATGTAAAAATGATGATAATGCAGCAGTTTTCTCACAATATGAGCCATTATTACATTATGAACTGTTATTACATTATGATCGACGCCAGTAAAGCTCATAATGTAATAGGTTATTACATTATTACATTATGCGCAAAGCCGTTTTTACGTTATGTACTCATGATTTTTTTACATTATGAGCCATTATTACATTATGAGTTGCAACAAAGTCACCCGCATAGATGGTGGGAGCAGGCACAGATGGAAGTGATGATATAGTCAGCGCTGTTGGTGGGGGCTTGCAAACATTCACAACAGATGTTTCCTGGATTTTGTTGACCAGCCACTCAAGTTCCAGCCAGGTGGAGATTGGCTGAGACCATATGCTGGGGGGAGGCAGCGCACATGCAGCCTTCACCAACAGAGGTTGATTATAACAAACTCAAATTCCAGTTGTAACTCAAAATAAACTTTAGTGTGGATGCTACCGCTAAATAAACAACAGGCTATACATGCTGGCAACTGGGAAGTGCTAACGCAACCCTCCAGCAAAAAAACTCCAGAAGCACAGAACGTTAACTCAATCGGAGTAAATCAAGTGTCAGGAAGATGTACAAACGCAACTTTCACCGACAAATCTTAGGAGTTACATACCTTGTCCAGAGAGGGAAGTGAAACACTGCCTCACGGCAAAAAGACGCACCACTTCCACACTGAATCAAGCGTAGTTAAACAACTCCTGTGAAGAGGGAAAGAATGCCGTCGCAGCTCCTGGAGGGCGAACGTCCGCTGCTCCAACCGATAATGGCCACGATACTACCAGCTACGGGATATAAGTTTGAAATTCACTGCTTCCAACGAGCAACCTGCGCATGAGAAGATTATGTAGGAAATTATCCTCTGATGTCACCGGAAGATATAGTCTCTTCATCATCATCATCCAGGGATCACGGGTGATCAAAGGGGAATATTCAGTGCTAAAAGTACCGCCTCTGGCGGTCAGCAAGAATGAAACAGAACCTTATATCCATCTCCACTTTCACTTCCACCAGAGAGGATTTGATCTGCACATCATGGTAGCATGCAGGAGGCATGAGAGCCTACAAGTAGAGTTTTAGTCCATAAAAGTGCCTGACATGTTGTGTTTAAGAAAAAGAACACGACTAATAAAGTTTTATAAAGGTCACTATAAGCTACTAAAAGTACCATACTGAAGGTTACTTTTTTTTTTTACAGCAAAACTCGAGGCTTCAAAGCGTCAGTCCACAAATCAATGGCTGATGCCACAGTAGTGACGTCTATTGTTTTATAGTCTATGAGTGTGTCACTTTGATAGATGAGACTGTTACAGCCACACAACACCAAAACTATCAGTGATGACACATAATGTTGAAGTCCACTATAGTGTAAAGAGCCCTTGTCTATTGTATAGGGAAAAGTGAATGAGTGAGAGTGTGACTTCGGAAACAGCCTCCAAACTCTTCAAAGAAGAACCTGTTCTACAGAACGTGATGCACTTAAAAGTCAAGTCAGTTTTGGGGCCCAGGAACATCAAACCAACTTCAGAGAACTAGGGACGATGAAGGTCCCCTGCTGCATCACCTAATGTCACCGTGCAAAAAAGTTGCACATGAGCACACCACAAAGACTACAGCAGATGGCCAACTGGCATGTAAAGTCTGCGCCTGTATGAGAGGAAATAACTTTTCAGTGATACACAGTAGCTACATTATGGTAGAGATGTCATTACCAGTGGAGGAGGGGAGGGAAGTGAGCACAACAGGAGGAGAGTGACAGCTGATGAGAGTGCAAGATGGAGTGATTTAGTGTGGTGTTATAGCAGAGTTTTGGTGAGTTTTAGTGGAGCTTTTTGAGAGCTTTTGAGTTTTTTTTATGCCATGTTTTTGAGTGTTTTTGCTGTGTTTTCGTCGTGTTTTCACCATAGTTCGTAGTTTTGCCATCGTTCTTCTTTTTTGCAATAGTTCGTGTTTTTATAGTTCATTGATAGTTATAGTTTTGTAAATACTGGAGGAGAAATGTCGAGGAGGCCGGCAAGGGACAGGAGAGTCCCTTTTAGATTTGTTGATGTGGAGGATGGACCTGATGAGACTGGTGGAGTGTAGTCATCTCAACCACAGTAAGTAATAGAGTTTGTATGCACTGGATATGTATTCCCAGTTTTATTACAATAATGTTTTTCAATATCTAGTATAAATTTTCTTATTGGCTCATTTTAGAATTGAGAATTGTTTTAGAATCGAAATTGAATGGAATCGTGAGTTGCCTAGAGATTCCCACCCCTACTGGACATCAGTTGTTTGATGCCTTTCGCTACTTGTGCGCTGAGCTGAACTGCTAATCAGAGTGACTTCTCTATCCGATGGGCTCCACTGCCAGTGCCAATTCAGCATGCTGTATCAGTGGGGAAAAAAAGCCAACTTCTGCTGACTTGGGCCAACAGTGCAGGACACACCACAGCGATGAAGACCAAAGATGATATCTGATGGCCCAGCGTTGACCAACTGCCGACTGTCAGCTTAGTGTGTAAGGGCCTTAAGACACGAAAATGAAAAGCGTAATAGGTCCTCTTTAAAAGTGGAACTTGCTGGAAAATGTATATTTATTGTTTAACATCAGAGCCATATACTGAATAGCAGCAGTTTAATAAAGTCCTAGTGAGGCTTCTATTTTTTTTGTTATTGTTTACTGTTTTCAATTTGATGCATGGCACCTTCAGAGGCCACAGTTACTGCTGATGCTGAAGTGGACTGCAATACATTCAGTGGTGTTTCTAATAATTTGTCCAAGCCCTCTCTGTCATTAGAGGTGAATGTGAAACACTTTGCAGGAGGTGTTGAATTTCATCAATAGTTGAAAAAAAGGCAAAGTATGCAAAGCATCTTCAATTTTGATATTCTCTGTGTAAGTGGGTGTGGACAAAACCGTCATCAGTTGGCATGTGTGTTGACTTTTGCAGTGACTGATTCCAATCAAAATGCTCCAGGGCTTGACAACAAATACATTAAAATTAGAAACGTACTTATTACTCATGCTGTTCTTGGTCTCATTGTTTTGCAGATGAAGAGGCTCCGTGGGTGGCAGCTGTTGGGATGTTCGTAGCTATGGTAGCGGGGATGGCTCTGGTGGTGTTTGCAGTGATGTATCGGAAAAAATGTCTTGATCCAAAATATGTGCTGCCTCAGCACTTTGAAGAGGTTTGTATTTTTATATGTCTGCATGTGTGTACAGGGTTGCCTGTAATGTTTAATTCATCATCATACCCTGTCAGGTCTTGGTGTGTGTGGCAAGCAACAAAATGAGATCTACTTGCATGTCCATAAAACTGAAGTAAGGATTTCCATTGTATGCATGTGTGCAGCAAGAGTCATGGAAGTGTTTTCCCATCTGTTAGAGTCTTTACCCAGGTATTTACCAAAAACCTGAATCACTTTCCTTTCTGCCCCCTAGTACCTACTGGCACCCCCCAACTCGTCACTGTACTTAATCATGCAGAACTCCCATCCACCTGAGGAGCTCTACGACCAGGTCAGCATCATTGCAGACAACAGGACTCTGGAGGAAGGGCGCCCACTGGAGGCAGCAGGGAGTAGCTGCAGCCAACAGCCTGACACCACAGCAGGGGAGAGATAGAACGAAGAGGGACAGGCTGAAAAACGCACAGGCATGAAGAAGAGTTGATTTGCAGGCTTCAGTTGGATGGGGCTGTTAGACGTCATCAGCAGGAATGACTTTAAAGACAACGAGAAACAGTGAAATGTTGATTCTTGCTTGAGTTTTAATGCAACAAATTCTGCAACAGTCCGACATTACTCCTCGGTGTGGATGTTACTGTTGGGGGTGGGCGATGCCACAAAATTTGGTTTTGAGCCAATTCAGGGCCAGAATCGCTGATTATCAAAGTATGGATGTGGACTTAAATAAACAGCATAGTCTGCTATTCAATGCAGTAATGGAAAGCTGCAATACCGGAGGGTGCAGTCTCAGGACCACAGTTCTAGGACCCTTCAATTTTCGTCAGAGCACCACCTACTGAGCGGAGGCTGCAATAATGGAGGCTGCAGTTTCAGGACCGCAATTTTAGAACCATTTAATTTGCTGAGCAGAGGCTGCAATTACCTGTATTTTATTTTTACTTTTTGTTGTACCCAAATACTACTTTTTTATTAAATAGTTGTAATCGGTGTTGAGCAGTAACTCGTTATTTAGTAACACATTACTGTAATTTGATTATCAAAAATAGGAGAAATTAATTAGTAATAGTAGGCCTAAATAGATTATACTTACAAGCCCAGGTTCATACCATTGCCAGTAACGCAGTGTTGGCCCGCCCCGCCTGACCTCCGCGGTCCTCTCTGCGCCTCTCACCCACACTGAAACACCCGTCCTGGGCTACACAGTGTCAGGATGCTCCGCTGTCCTGATAGAGTTTGTTCTGTGTTGTCTATTATTATTTATTTTTTGAGGGAATGGAGTAACTAGTAATGTAAGTGATTACTTGTGAAATAAAGTAAACAGATCAGAACTGTGATTACTTTTTGAAGGAGTAAAAAGTAATTAATTACTCTTAAATAAAGCTGAGTTGACTGACTCCTCACCAGATATTAAAGATTACAAAATCATAAAACACAAGGATTACTGTGGGGACAGATTAAAAATATTAAATTTGAACTTAAACTAACTTAAACTAAAATTGAACATGTATAAATATAGAAAAATGTACAAAAACAATCAATAAGAAATAAAAAGTCAGAGAGACAAGTATATTTTTCTTCCCATTTTTAATGGAATTCCATTCCTCAATCTTCCTTCTCTTTGCAAGCTTCTGTATGAAGTCTTGCACTTCACTAAATTGGTAACAGAGAACACAATGATTGCAAAGTTGATATTTTACTTCAAATTGCATTTGAAAATGTAATTATCCCCCCTTACCTTTGATCATAAACTGGACTAGACAGATAAGCCTGCTCAGCCTCCTGTGATGACAGCCCCTTTAGCTCAGTCAGTCCATATATGAGTGCCTACCGCCAGAATATACACACACACATTATACTTAACTCCTCAAAAAAGGTTTGGAATTGGAGAATTATTTCTCCCCTTTAATTATACCATGTGGTGTTGTATTTTATATTGTTGGAAAGCCCGATTAGTCACCTTTACAACGAGGTACAACTTGTAAGGATCATGCATTAGTGGAATGAGCAACACAGCTAAACATGTGGGTAACGCCCCAAAACAATGTGCCAAAACACCTTCTCATTTAATGCGTTTTCTTTATTTTCATGACTATTTACATTGTAGATTCTCACTGAAGGCATCAAAACTATGAATGAACACATGTGGAGTTATGTACTTAACAAAAAAAGGTGAAATAACTGAAAACATGTTTTATATTCTAGTTTCTTCAAAATAGCCACCCTTTGCTCTGGTTACTGCTTTGCACACTCTTGGCATTCTCTCGATGAGCTTCAAGAGGTAGTCACCTGAAATTTTTTTCACTTCACAGGTGTGCCTTATCAGGGTTAATTAGTGGAATTCCTTGCTTTATCAATGGGGTTGGGACCATCAGTTGTGTTGTACAGAAGTCAGGTTAATACACAGCCGACAGCCCTATTGGACAACTGTTAAAATTCATATTATGGCAAGAACCAATCAGCTAACTAAAGAAAAACGAGTGGCCATCATTACTTTAAGAAATGAAGGTCAGTCAGTCCGGAAAATTGCAAAAACTTTAAATGTGTCCCCAAGTGGAGTCGCAAAAACCATCAAGCGCTACAACAAAACTGGCACACATGAGGACCGACCCAGGAAAGGAAGACCAAAAGTCACCTCTGCTTCTGAGGATAAGTTCATCCGAGTCACCAGCCTCAGAAATCGCGAGTTAACAGCAGCTCAGATCAGAGACCAGATGAATGCCACACAGAGTTCTAGCAGCAGACCCATTTCTAGAACAACTGTTAAGAGGAGACTGCACGAATCAGGCCTTCATGGTAAAATAGCTGCTAGGAAGCCACTGCTAAGGAGAGGCAACAAGCAGAAGAGATTTGTTTTGGGCCAAGAAACACAAGGAATGGACATTAGACTGACCAAATCTGTGCTTTGGTCTGATGAGTCCAAATTTGAGATCTTTGGTTCCAAACGCCGTGTCTTTGTGAGACGCAGAAAAGGTGAAGGGATGGATTCCACATGTCTGGTTCCCACTGTGAAGCATGGAGGAGGAGGTGTGATGGTGTGGGGGTGTTTTGCTGGTGACACTGTTGGGGATTTATTCAAAATTGAAGGCACACTGAACCAGCATGGCTACCACAGCATCCTGCAGCGACATGCCATCCCATCCGGTTTGCGTTTAGTTGGACGATCATTTATTTTTCAACAGGACAATGACCCCAAACACACCTCCAGGCTGTGTAAGGGCTATTTGACCAAGAAGGAGAGTGATGGAGTGCTGCGGCAGATGACCTGGCCTCCACAGTCACCGGACCTGAACCCAATCGAGATGGTTTGGGGTGAGCTGGACCGCAGAGTGAAGGCAAAGGGGCCAACAAGTGCTAAACACCTCTGGGAACTCCTTCAAGACTGTTGGAAAACCATTTCAGGTGACTACCTCTTGAAGCTCATCGATAGAATGCCAAGAGTGTGCAAAGCACTAATGAGAGCAAAGGGTGGCTATTTTGAAGAAACTAGAATATAAAACATGTTTTCAGTTATTTCACCTTTTTTTGTTAAGTACATAACTCCACGTGTTCATTCATAGTTTTGATGCCTTCAGTGAGAATCTACAATGTAAATAGTCATGAAAATAAAGAAAATGCATTGAATGAGAAGGTGTGTCCAAACTTTTGGCCTGTAGTGATTATATATATATATATGTGTGTATATATATATATATATATATATAATTTGTGTGTGTGTGTGTGTGTGTGTGTTACCTTCCCTCCAAAACTGGCATATTAAATTGATATTAAAACACTTCACTTGCACCTCAGGAGTTCTTACCTGTCGGGATCCTACGGTGGAAGGCCAGGTGAGGGGTGTTCCACTGATAGTTGTTGCAGTTAATTGCACTACACTTGTTTTCTTTTACTTTTTTTCTCCTCTCTCCTTGAGATCTTGCATGTTGTCTGGGCGCAACAGTCTAAGCTCAACAGTCCAAGATGGCGGCAGCGCTACAGCAGCGCCCCTGGTGGCTGTTGGCAGAAATTCAACGGTGCTTCACCTCTTGGTATCCATGCTCTTTGGTGTGGATTCTGGTCTAGAGAGCGGATCCGGAATTCACCAAATTCACCAAAGTAAAAGTGTTCACCAAAGTAAAACTTTAAATTCTGGCCCTCATCATTTGGGGTGATGAGGAGTGTAAGAAAATCATTTAACTTAATGGCTTGGGGCTTTTCTTGTAAATTATATTCTTTAAGTTAAAAAGCTTTTAATTGGCTTGGTGCTTTTATTTTGACGGAAAGGCACATCCATCGAATTCCGGATCCTGTCTCACTTGCCCTGGTTCCGGTTCCTGACCAAAACGGCCACTAACGGCCCCAGACTAGGGTGCTCGGCACCCCTAAACCTCTGGTCCTAGAATCGCCCCTGCTGGAGGCAGCTGCAATTGTGTTAACTAAGAATTATTTTAGCGTTGACAGAGATTTCTACCTATAGATAAAAGGAACTGCAATGGGGACCACCATGGCCTCAAACCATCCAAACCTCTATGTAGGTCTATTTTAGATGACATATGTTTTAGATGATGCAGTGAACCCATTTTTGCCAAATATTAAGTACTGGAAACAATATATTGATGATCTCAAACCAGCATAAAATATGGCAACTGGACTAACCTCGTGTGAGTAGAAGACGTTTCGCCTCTCATCCAAGAAGCTTCTTCAGTTCTAACAGAGTCTGGTGGGGAGTATCAGATATTTATCCACCAGGAGGGTGGTGGCAAAAAACAAGTGGTCATATGACCCGAAACCAATAGACTCGTTAGGTGGTAATGTGAGTCGTTGGGCGGTCGTTACCCCTCCCAGCTCTCTTAGGAGGGTTGTTGGGGGTCACCTGACTGCAGGTGGGAACGATGGCTGCACTTCCTTGGGAGGGCTCTAAGGACAGCGTTGTAGGTGGGAGACAAATGGTGTCTGAGGCCCCCTCCTCTGTTTAAAGATGTTCATTCATGTTAAACTAGAACGGCCCAGTTTTCTCTTTTTCCCAATAGTTTTCCTAAGATGTTGGTAAAGATATTTATATTTGATCTTTTTTTTCTCTAGATCGCCACATATCTTCTATTGCTGTCCAGAATATATTGTTATTTGATTGATTTAATGTGTTAATTCCACACACCTATGCAAAGGTTTGCATATTTGACAAGAGGCTATGGCTGAGAACATTACCCTGATTACACTGCCAATTATCAGATTCTATCAGGGAGGCTGATCTCAATACTTTTCTCAGGACTTGTAGACATAGAGCAGATGAGGATACCTGGAAGGAGTGTTTTGAACCTGTTACTGGTCTCATTCTCCCCAGTTTCTTCATGAACCCGTGGGCTAAAGTCCTTCTTGCTGTCCCTTAAATTTCTTGTAGTAATGGAAGGAAAATACAAAACACGTCAATTAAATGACCCAGTTTGACCCTGATAACCTCTCCTCTTCCTCCCAGGCTAAGGAAGTGGGAGCACATTCTGATCAAGACAAAGAGGAGCTGCACACAGTGATGAGCTCCACTAATTCAACTCCCGCTGCTGCCACCTCCTCCTCGTCCAGACAGCGAGAGACTTCATTCAACCTTTAAAATATTATAATAAAGTAGCTTTGGAAGTTTTTCCTGACTTGATTATTGATTGCAGCAGTGTGTGGTGGTGTTCATGCAGATCACCACCATTAATCCTTTGAATTGTAGTAATTTCCCCTAGCAATACAAAAGAGCAACACAGCAGCCAAGTCTTGTAGCCTACACTAACCATGGTTTACAAATCACTGATAGAATCTGTACTCACCTTCAATATGGCATCCTGGTACAATTCACTCACAACCAAACAAAAAACAAAACTTTCCCGCATAACAAAACAGGCTGGGAAAATAATTGGATCCCCACAGACCCCCCTCGCAGAACTCACAACCAAACAAAAAACAAAACTTTCCCGCATAACAAAACAGGCTGGGAAAATAATTGGATCCCCACAGACCCCCCTCGCAGAACTTTTTACACCCTTTACACCCAAGCAGTTACCAGGAAAGCCACCGCCATCACACAGGACCCCACCCACCCCCTGCACCCATCCTTCCAACTACTACCATCAGGTCGCCGGTACAAAGTCCCACTTTCCCGGAAGAACACATACAAAAAAACTTTTGTTCCCACTGCCATCACCACCCTCAACAGTTTAAAATAACAACTGAAGTCCCACCGAGATACAATGCTTTGTCGTATATCTTGTATAATGTCTATTGTGTTTTGTGTGTCCTTTTCTATTTTATTGCGAGCTTGCCAAAGACGAATTTCTGTTACTTGTGACAGACAATAAAGGTTTATCTTATCTTATCTATTGTTTTGGTCTCGCTGTGCTCTCCGCTGATTGGTTTCAGAAACATTGAACTTATTGGTTGTGTTAAACAGAGGGCAGGACTCATTATCATCTGGAGGAACATCGTAAATAACGGCGTTCTTTGGACAGTTATTACGGCGTAATGCTTGATGCTCTTCTTCCTTGTGATTCTTTTCAAATGTGATGAAGACATCAATAATTCTGCATTGCCGTTTTGTTTCTTGATTTGTTTTCCGAATATCATCTCTGCCTTGAGATTCGTAGTCATTCATTGTACTGACAAATTTGTCTGTCTGAGGTCCCTCACCACACAGACACAGAATCCCTTTTTGCAGGAATTGTGCAAATTTGCAGGAAAGAGGACAAGAAGGGCACGCAATTCCTTGTTTCCCCAGTTGCTCATCTTTACAGTATCTGTCAGGTTTGCGTTTCCCTCTTGCTATTAGCGGCTCGTTAATTCCTGCTATCAGCCGTTTCCTGTTTATCCACCGCTAGTGGATCGGACATGTGGCGTCATCAACAGCTCCTCCCACAAGTCATCAACAGCCCGTCCCATGGCGGAAGGCCGCCTCGTTCTGTTGAAACCAAAAAGGTTCCACCAATATGACTACCCTACGAGGCGGAAAATTGGGTAACTCAGATCAACTTGCCAATCCGGCTCTGTGTGTCTAAACGCTCGCAGCTTGCCGGCAAAACGGCCCAACATTCGCTGAAAATCTGGCAGTGTAAAAGGGGCTGGACACTAACATACTTAAAAACCCAGACAACTAAATCTGCATTGCCCTCCCACTTTCCACTTTCTCAGTTTTCTTTCCTGCTTGACCATCATCCAGTGGAGAGAGCAGTCTGAGTTGGTAGAAAGAATGAAAGCCTGATCACCAAGGTCCCAGCAGAGGAACGGATCAGCCTAGATGAATATTAAAGACTCTGCTGATAAAGCTGCACCAAGTCATATATTCATGTATTCATAGACCTGTTCTTTTTCTCTGTAAACTTTTCAGTAAAAATGAGTATAGGTCTTGTATTCTCTGTGTGTTCTTGGCTCTACAGTACCTTCTGTGTTTTACTTAACAGAGGAGGGGAGCGGCTTGACTGTGACTTTGTTTTGTATTCATTTGTTTGTTTGTTTTAATTTTGACCCTCCCAAAAGCTACAAATACTTTTCCTTGAGCCTTTTTACTTGAGTAATCCGCATCATGTCCTGCCTTCGTCATGACCTACCCAGGTGCCATTCCTCAACTACAATCTCCTGTTATGTGCTATGTGTGTGAAAGAAAAACTCCGGACAATGTCAAGACCTGATTCTCCGTTTCAGAAAATGGCCTATGTCATTGTGAGTAACAGTAGAAAAGTTTTAATGTCATTGAGCGCTACAGTATAACTCGAGTGATGGCATTGTGGCAAGAAGCTTCTCTGATGTTCGGACCTATCGACCTAATCCCAATGTTTGTTTACAATAACTCCCAGGTAGAAAATCTCTGTCATGTACATGAATTGAAACAGTGCTGAGCAATTGCTTCCTTACTTGTTTAAGCTTTAAGCCACCTAAAAAACATTATACCTGAAAAAATCAATATTAGCTAAAGTGTATGCTATCTTTTTTTTCATCACTGAACTTTGCAGTCAGACAGCCTTTTCTGATGGGGAACTTAAATGGTTATCTAAAGGCCGCCAGACTCCATTAACCATAATAGTAATTTTAGGTAAGGCAATGTAAATATTTCAAATATAGTATACATTTTAACGGAAATTCTATTTTAAAAATGGGTCTTTTCGGGAGGCCAAACATTTTTTTCCTGTGGCCGGGGTACATTGTGTAGCGTCCGTGGTGGTACTCCTGTTTGCTTCTCCAGACAGGGAGTGTGCAGACTGCCATCTTCGCTAGGTAATACACTGACTATGGATAAGTAACAAAACCCCACTTAAAATTGCTTTGAAAATAGCCCTTGAATGCCAGCATTGATTTGCTGATTTGAAGGTCCAAACATTAAAACCAGCTTCAATTTGGTTGTGAAGTGAATGTTCATTAGACATCTAGGTCTAATGATTGTTTTTTCAACAATATTTAAATAGCTATAATTAATCATTGGAATACAGTAAATTAATAACCTTGATTCTGTTGTTTTCATTTATAAAGAACATCGCTCCACCAGTGTGATAGTTCTGACAAACTGTAGCTCACAATTAACATTCACTGTTACATTCATTCACGTTCAAGGTGTGGTCTTTGTTCCCAAACCTAGTTATAAAACTATATTTCACTAACAAAGACCACACCAATAAGGTAAAGATTTTGAATGATTTATTGCGTATGATGGATTTTGGAGAAATTTTTTTTTTAATTTATTTAACCTTTATTTAACCAGGTAAGTCATTAAGAACACATTCTTATTTACAATGGCGGCCTGGCAAAAGGCAAGAGCCTTTTGAGGAGCAGGGGACAGGGACTAGGGGAGTATCCAAAGATAAAAGAAACAGCAACACATACAGCGTACATTACATAAAGACAATAACATAAAGCACAACCACGGGTAAGTGGCTCACAAATAGCAGCATCAGGTAGTACAGCAACAATAAAGGTAGCACACACATGTAGCAGAACGGGAAAAGCAACATCAGCAATAAAAGTAGTAATGTACTAAAAGTAATGCAACAAATATACAAATAAACCAACAGACTGGCAGAACAATAACAATAGCAGCAGGAACAAGAAACATATGATGAGCAAACAGAAAGCAGCTGAAAGACAGAAGTTTTTAAAACCAAAATTAAAATTAAAATTACTGGGTCAAGAGCAGTTACATGTTTCAGTGAGAGTGTCCAAAATCGAGTTTTTGAAAACTGACTTGGGAATGAAGTTTTCCAACTTAAGCATTTTTTGCAGGTTGTTCCAGTCCTTGGCTGCGGCAGCCTGAAAAGACGACTGTCCAAGTACACTATTTGTTTTAGGGACTTTCAACAGAATATGGTGAGCAGAATGAGTATTATAGGCAGCAGATGTAGTTTGCAACAGCTGACACAAATAAGGAGGAGACTGACCAAGGAGAGTTTCATATATAAGCATAAACCAGTGAATATTACGCCGGGTGTGTAGCGATGGCCAGTGTACAGAGGAGTAAAGAGTGCAGTGGTGTGTTTTGAATGGCGCATTTGTAGCAAACCGGATAGCTGAGTGGTAAAGAACATCTAATTTCTGAAGCAATCCCTTGCTTGCTGACCTGTAAATGACATCACCATAATCTAACATGGGAAGGATGGTCATTTGAACAAGAGTTAACTTTGCAGAGGCTGTGAAAGTGGAACGCATTCTGTATAAAAAACCTAACTTAGATTTGACCCTAGACTGTAACCTGCTAATGTGATGTGAGAAAGACAACGTGCTGTCAAGCCAGATACCCAGATATTTATATTCAGTGACTTGGTCTAAAACAGTTCCGTCAGGAGTAGTAACATTTAGTAGTGGAAGGGGCATCAAACCCTTTCTACTGAACCACATGACCTTAGTCTTAGTAGTATTCATCAGGAGGTTTAAAGAAGAGAAAGCCTGTAGGACTCTATGAAAGCTATCCTGAAGTGATGCTCGTACTGCATCAGGGGAGGGACCAACTGTATAAAGAACTGTATCATCTGCGTAAAGATGGATTGATGAGTCTCCAGCATGGCAGACAATATCATTTATATAAATGGAAAATAGTGTAGGGCCTAGGATGGAGCCCTGGGGGACACCCTTTGTGACTGGAAGGGACTGCGAAAGGAGATGCTCTGATTTTACACATTGTACCCTATCCGTAAGGTAGTCAGAAAACCATGCCATTGAATGAGAAAAGACCCCGATGTTAGCCAACCTACGAATGAGAATAGAATGATCAACAGTATCAAAGGCCTTAGCTAAATCAATAAAGATTGCTGCACAAAATTGTTTAGAGTCTAAAGGGCCGTCCACACCAAGAACTATAACTGTAACGTTAACTATAACGATAACAATGGCAGCATCCACACCAATGAACGATATCGTTGTGTTGCTAGGTTACGCCAAACACACACTGCTCGGTGCGGTCGGCAGGGGAGCAGAGTGATGGATAAAATGGATATTGATGACCTGTTATTGCTGTATGTTGCGAGAAAGAAAAAGAAAACCAATTTGCCGCTTGCTCCACCTGTCTGTCTGTCTGTGTCTGTCAGCTCCATCTGTCATGAGACAAACATGAATGAAGACGTGCAGTTTATTGTGTTTCACCGGCGACGAGCTGTCATTACGCACGGCTGCGCGCTCTTTATAACTCCCTGTGTGAACCTATGTTGCATAATAAAGATTTGCCCCCCTCAGTAACGTCATCCTGGTGCCGGGCTTGCCTTAACCTCAATCACTGCATGATTAGTATATAAAGGTAGAAAAATAAATATAATTGCGGGCGGTAATGGTCAGAAATTCAGGAGCGGGTTGAAGAAAACAGTCCCACGCAGGGCTCTAGCGCACAGGGTGAATTTTATGAATGGAGGGGAAAAGAGGAGACGCATTCCCATGCAAAATGTATTTTATTGCAGTTATTTACCCGGTATTTGCGAAACAAAATCACTGAAGTTAAAGTTCTGTCACAAAACTATATTGTTACGATATTTGCACATTTTTAAGTGGGTATATGGAAATTCTGGAGCTTTCTTAGTGGGTATACATGACGTGATGAATGTCTCGACTTGTCATTTCGGATGGCTTTTGATTGGCTGTCAGTGTTTCTATCGTTCATCAAATCGCTCTGAAAGTGATCCAAACGATATCGTCCACCACTATCGTTGTCGTTATAGTTGCAGTGTGGACGCTGCCAAACACTTGAGTTTAGAACGATTTTTAAAACTGTATATTTATAGTTATATTTATAGTTATAGTTCTTGGTGTGGACGGCCCTTAAGGCAGATATAACATCATTAAGGACCTTGAGTGTTGCAGTGATACAGCCATAACCAGATCGAAAACCAGACTGAACATCAGACAGAATATTATGAACACCCAAATAATCCTTAAATTGCTTGTTTACCATTTTTTCTAACACTTTTGATATGCAAGGCAGTATAGAAATGGGCCTATAACTGTTTGGGTCAGCCTGATCTCCTCCCTTAAAAAGGGGACACACTACAGCTGCCTTCCATGCATGTGGGATTTCACGTGTGGAGGGACAGATTAAAAATATCTGCAATAGGACCTGCAATGACAGGGGCCGCAAGCTTAAAAAAATAAGGATCCAGATCATCGATCCCTGCTGATTTCCTTGAGTCCAACCTAAGCAGCTCATCCAGGACTTCACCTTCCGAAACAGCCTGTAGGATGAGGCTATGTGAGGGGGTAAAAGGCCTTGAGGAGGTAGGATGAGAGGCTACGGGTGGATTTGGGGGAGAGGTCACACTAGAGGAGTTAGCAGCTGCATAAATATAACTAGACTTCATAAAATGTTGGTTAAAAATGTCGGCCATGCGTTCTTTATCAGAAACTATAATATCACCCACTTTGAGCGACAAGGGCAGCTGAGTTGATGGATTATTTTCAAGATCTCTCACTTTTTTTCCATAAGCTCTTTGGATCAGAGCCACAAAGATTATATTGTTCTTTAAAGTAACCAACTCTGGCCTTTCGAACAGCTTGTGTAGCCTTGTTCCTAATTTGCCTAAATGTTAGCCAGTCAGCGGGGGACTGAGTTGATTTTTTATTCTCATTGTCTTGATGGGGGCATGCTTATTAACTTTAGAACTAAACAGGTCACAAAACAAACTCCATGCGTCATTTACTGAGGGGATAAGGCTGACTAAACCATTCAACCCTTGCCAAATCATGCAAGAAGGCTTGAGTGTTGAAGTTTTTTAGGATTCGTTTGTAACTGATCCGAACATGCTGTTTAATAGAAGAGTTTGCTCGGACACAAGCAATAAAACAGTGGTCACTCATATCATTGCAAAAAACACCAGACTGGTAAATGTGAGGGGAATTTGTTAAAATAACATCAATTAGTGTGGCCTTTTCTAGATTTTTAGGGTCATACCTAGTCGGAAAAGATATGATTTGATGAATATTTAGGGAATCAATAATAATGCTGGCGAAAGGGAATTCAAGTTAGAATATAGACCAAAGGTCCTTGTAATGAACAGGGTGTCAATGTCTCTATGTGGATGGAAATAAATAATGTTTGTTCCATGATGAATAATATCAACACTGTCTAAGATTCACTGACATGTGCTTGTGTTGGAGAAGATGTCAGAAAAAGCACGATGAAGGAAAACAGAAGATTGAGCATAGCCATGGTAAAACCAAAGAAAAGGGTGTAGCCAACTCACATACCAAAAACTGGGCAGATTCACGGTCGCTGACAGGTTAGCAGACCTGGCCGGTAGCTGAAGGCTAGCAGGCAGAGCTGACAGGTGGAGGCTAGCAAGCAGAGCTGAAACTTTGAGCGATTGTCCTTGTTTTGATCCTCAGCTGGCTCAGATCATGAAGTGGCAGTGGCAGTAACACAGTCAGATCAGTCTGTTAGCTGTTAGCTGCAGTTGGAGCTGCTGGTGCCTGATGGTGGCTGCTGTCAGGCCTGGTGATAGCTGCAGTTGGGCCTGGTGGTGGCTGCTGTCAGGCCTGGTGGTGGCTGCTGTAAGGCCTGGTGATAGCTGCAGTTGGGCCTGGTGGTGGCTGCTGTCAGGCCTAGTGGTAGCTGCAGTTGGGCCTGGTGGTGGCTGCTGTCAGGCCTAGTGGTAGCTGCAGTTGGGCCTGGTGATAGCTGCAGTTGGGCCTGGTGGTGGCTGCAGTTGGGCCTGGTGATAGCTGCAGTTGGGCCTAGTGGTGGCTGCTGTCAGGCCTGGTGATAGCTGCAGTTGGGCCTGGTGGTGGCTGCTGTCAGGCCTAGTGGAAAAGCGTGAAGGGGTATGGTTCGAAGGGATGATGGGATGAGGGTCAAATGGATGAGGGATGAAGGGATGAAGAGATGAGGTTCAAAAGGATGAGGGATGAAGGGATGAGGGTCGAATGGATGAGGGATGAAGGATTGAGGGTCGAATGAATGAGGGGTGAAGGGATGAGGGATGAAGGGTCGAGGGTCGAATGGATGAGGGGATGAGGGTCAAGGGCCAGATGGATGAAAAGTTAGGGATGACAGGGTAAAGATCAAGGGATATAGAGTGAGGAATGAAGGGATTTGGGTTAAGGAACAAAGGGATGGAAGAAAGAAAAGGGTTGATGGATGACGGCTAGGATCCTGGGTAGCATGCAAGCATGATGGTCGATGTGTTGGGTCGAAAGCAATAACGCAGGAGGGATCCCAGGACTGAGGCTGAATGGGGGGGGGTTGCCTCTTTGTGAGCTCGGCTGCGGATAGAGCCCCCAAAGGAGCTTCAGCTTTTTTTTTTCTTTTAATAAATATTTTTATTATTTTAGTTATGGGCTGAACAAAGCACATATACAAACAATCACAGCCTAGAATGTCATGTGGCACAATACAAAATATGACATCACAAGATTTAAAATGAAATAATTACAGCGACCAAAATAACATGTATACAAATCATTAGGAGCTTGTCAGACTTTACCACTCAGACATATGTACTGTAGCAAGGGGTCCCATATCTTAGCAAAGTATTTCAATTTACCTTTATTATGCTATCTAATTCTTTCCAGGCTTAACACATTCCCAAATTCTCTAAGACACATCTCATATGTTGGTGCAGTCAGATATCCACATTTGTAAAATTATTTTCTTGGCCACAACCATACCAAAAGATACAGCCTGAGCCTCATACGTATTAGCCATAAGCAGGGACCCACTTTCCCCTAAGACCGCAATCAGTGGGTCTGGGGTCCAGCTCTTCTTAAAGGCTTTAGAAAAGCACTGGAAAATATCCCACCAGTAGGAAGATAACTTTGTACATGACCAAAGTGTATGTGCCAGTGTTCCTTCAGAAATTTTGCATCTAATACAAAATGGTCCTACAGTAGTACAAACGGTGTAATGTCTTAAACTGTATCAAATTATGTCTAACATTGACTTTATATTTGCCATACATTGTTAAAAGCCTATTTCACCTATTTCCTCATTCAACTCAGTGGCCCATGCCTGTCTGTGTGAAGAAGTAGTGGGTCACATCTGTTAATGGCATTGAGGGTATCGCGACAGAGTTTGTTGTGGTAAGTATGTATGCTTTTCCTGGTGAAATCCCTTACTTGAAAGTATCTAAACAAATTAGACACTGGGATGGTGTACAAACTTTGAAGTTGTGCAAAAGAGGCAAATGTACCATTTATGTATAATGCATTTAAGTCACAGATTCCTTTTTTGCTATGCGCACTGCTTTGTAGTTCCATTGGAAGGGTATGATGATAGAGTCTAACCGGCGGTTAGACAAAGTTACAAAGTAACACGTTAAGTAATGCGTTAGAGTACTTTGATTACTTTTTGCAGTAATGAGTAAACTAACGTGTTAGTTTGCTGTTTGAGTAATCAAATACTTGAGTACATTTTCAAACAAGCCATCAGTTACTTCCGTTACTTTTAGAACGCTGGTCCTTCAGCTCCGAAACAGCAACAACTGTCTTTTGGTTCTAATAACTGACATAACATTAAACGTTAATCAGTCCGAATTCAAATAAACACAAGAAGTTTGTGCTCTAGAAAAGGATCAGCACTCAGTGAATAACCTCATAAGCCCTATGATAAGCTATTATGATAACTATACCGACCAGTGAGCAGGGATAACTAACATGTCTTTGGGGTCATCGGGTGGGAACCTTCTTTCACCAGTGTTTCGTCTAGTTGGTCCCACAACACCTACAGGAGGCTAGACAGTGATCGCGTCCCAGAGACACTCCCCTAATGCCAGGTCTCACTGCTCCCCACACCAACCCACTAACCTCCTTTACCTTACTTGCACATGGCTTTCTCAGCCCAAACAGCACCGCCACCTTCAACAAACCCAGGCTCCGTACATGCGAGCTCCAGGTAGAAGCAGTGCTGATACTACCTTTCCTAGCACATTCCCCATACTCTATTTCACATGCTACACAGCATAACTACAATGTAAGCTAAAGTTAAAGGAGATAAATAAACTTAAAGGATCGGCAAACACACTCACCTCACAGCATGGTCTCAAACAAAAGGGATTCAAATAGGCCACTCCCACACTTAAATAACCTTCCTCTTCCTGGATTTCCTCCTTACTTACACATGGCTTTCTCAGCCCAAACAGCACTGCCACCTTCAACCAAACCCAGGCTCCGTACATGCGAGCTCCTTCCTCTTCCTGGATTTCCTTCTGAGAGGAAGTGGATCTCTCCACCTGGTCTCAAGGCACTCAAAATGAGGCTATGCGGTACTGAACCAAATGCATTTGCAAGATCTAAAAATATTACATGTAGGTCCCTTTTGTTGATCTTCGCTGCCTGAATCTGGTGCCAGATCATGCTAGTATGCTCTGCACAATGGTATCTATTAAGATATTCCTTTCTAAGTAGCTAGCTAATCTCTGCGCAACTACACTAAAGAAATCAGTCTGAAAGAAGCCATGAAGCTTGTGGCTAGCTACGTGGTAGAAAAAATGTTGCCGTTGTCTACAGTGGAGTCTAAAACATTCCGCAGGATCGTCAGCAAAATCCCCACGACTCAATAGATGGAGGACAACTTGCTGACAGACAGGTCAGACTCAGGAGGATGTACCACATGCCTGGTACACACTACACAACTTTTCTGCCCGTTCTGAAAGTCACTATGTCACATTACGCGATTGTGGAGTCATAAAATCGTGCTGTGACTTGGCCGACGGACATGACACACTACACGATGGTACTGACCAATTATCCCCAGTCGCCTTTCACGGCGTGTGTGATGTCATCGGGTTATTCTTGTCCTATTTTTATTACTTTTACTATTATTATAGTCACTGTGTCTGTTCATCTGCCAGCTGAAATGTTGTTGTAGTCACCTAAAATATTTCACAATAAAAGCCTATTTACAAAATGGAGGGATTCTCTTAGCCGAGGTTGTAAGGGTATGTTCTTTTTTTTGTTATCAATTATTTTATTATTTTAGCAGAGGTAGAAGAAACAAGCTTACAACAGACATATTAATGTTGCTACCCCACTGTGACCATACAAGGTCGAACCCCCCCACCCCTGTGGCGACCAGTATCCTCCCCTCCCCTCCCACCATAGCTCTATATTTAATGATGTACAAAATCATTAACTGACAGCCTTAAATTAAAATGCACTTCAGTACAACCAAACAGTTTATAAGTAAGAGTTCAAGTCAGCAGCTTTTTAACTTCACCTGCGGCAGAGGTCCATGCCTGAATAATCCTTTCGGTAGCCCCATGTACTCTGGCTATAGATTGTTCAAAAAGTATAATGTTCAAAAAGGACGTCAACCATTGTACATGAGTGAGTGTATGGGGGGGTTTCCATCTAAGCGCTAGCATCTTTTTTGCTGCTGTGAGGCCCGAAAACAAAACATAGTGTTTGGCGCTAGACAGAACCAGTGATGATGTGTCATTCAAAATCAGCAGCCTGGGACAACAAGGGATATGCACATCCAGTAAATTCGATAGGGTAGATGCAACCTCTTTCCAAAAAGTAGTAACTGCGGGACACTCCCAATACATGTGTAAAAATGACCCCATGAGGCCAAGGGAACATAGTTGGCAATTTGGAGAGGATACAAGTTTCATGAGGTAACGTTTTCTTGGAGTGAGGTATAGTCTATGTATAAAGTTAAAATGAATAAGTTTGTGATTAGGATTTTTGGATGTACGATCCAAGTTGTCCAAGACAGCAGACCAATCCACATTACCAAGGTCTCTTTCCCACACCTGATGAATAGCAAGTTGACCACAAGAAGAGTTCAATAACAGAACATATACTTTAGACACCAAACCACTTGATTGGACACCTACATCTAAGATGGCATGTAGCTCATGGGTGCGTAAAGGATGGCCCCAAGGTACACCATAGGCACGCATAGAAGATCTAAGTTGCAAATACAGGAAAAGAGAAGTGCCCGGTAAGTCAAAAGAAGTTCACAAATCATTGAATGCTCTGAGGCCCTTCTTATCGCAAATGTCAGACAAAGTGTGGATTCCTCCGTTGCTCCACTGGGGAAATGTAAAGGGGGCACCTCCAGTAAGGAGGGCAAAATTATGAAAGATAGGACTGTGAGTATGCCACTTCAATTGACTGTGAGTTGCTTTTTCTACATTTTGCCAAGTTGACAAAAGGAAAGACAATACTGGGCCTAATTTAGTTTTTGAGCATTTAAGAGAGAGATTAGAGTACAGTAGGTCTTGTAATCGATGAGGAGAGGCCAAATTCTCCTCAATAGCCCTCCATGAAGTTACCACATTGGGGTCAAACCAGACTGATAGTGGGCGCAACACATATGACCAAAAATACATCTTGAAATTAGGGACAGCCAGTCCTCCTCCTTTCCTGCTACGCTGAAGGGTTGACAATTTGAGACGAGGACGTTTACCCTTCCAAATAAATTTAGAAATAAGGCTATGGATCTTATCCCAATAACCCTGAAAGGGTGAGAGGGGAAGCATATTCGAATAAAAATTGATCCTTGGTAGAATATTCATTTTTATAACTGAAATATGTGCTTGGGTGGAAATTGGAAGAAGAGACCGTTTTTTCACATTAGCTTCAACTCTGTTTAAAATGCCCTGAAAATTTTTATTCACAGTGGTGAATAGGGAGGGAAAAATCTCCACTCCTAGATATTTAAAGGACTTCACCAATGGGATGTTGGATGGTATGGTGGAAGGAACAAGGAATGAGTTGAGTGGAAGTAATGATGACTTAGACCAATTAATTACAAAGCCAGATAACGCACTAAATTCTTCGAAAGTGTCCAAAACTTGGGGAATGGAGCTAGGGGCATTATTTAAATATAGTAGAATATCATCTGCGAATAGTGATAATTGATGTGATGTGTTGCAAAAGGTAATTGGGGAGATAGACGGGTGCTGTCTTATTTTTTGCGCCAAGGGCTCAAGAGAAAGAGCAAACAGTAAGGGCGAAATAACACAGCCCTGTCTGGAGCCCCTTGAAATGCTAAAAGAAGATGAAAAAATATTTCCTGTAATGATCATAGCTGAGGGATTAGCATAAAGAACTTTAACCATTTTATAAGGGTATGTTCTTGATGTTGCCTTTCAGTCCCTCTCTCTCTGTTTCCTCTCTGAGGTGTGGCCTGATTGCCTGATCTGGAGCACCTGAACTAGGTGCTCCTGCAGAGGATAAAAGGCAGAAGCTTCAGTGCTTCTCCCTCTCCCTCCATCCTGGCAGCACCATTGTTGGTTTTGTTGAGCCTTTTGCGCACACACAACACCATGCAGCACATCCTCACACACCCACATGCACACTACTGGTCCTACTGACTTAACACATCTTATTCTTTATCTCATTAGTTAATATTTGTTTACTTTAATAAATTACTTAATTTACTCCTATTCTGAGTCCTTTCCCTTCTTTGCCATAACCTCTCAAGCCAGGGTTATGACAAATGGGGGCTCGTGCCACGTTTTTCCCATTTATCCTGTTTCTAGTTAAGCTTTAATTAGTGTACTTGTGTGCTTTTTTTTAGTTTAATACCTCATTGTGCAGTTTAGTGTTTGCAGCTTTGGGTTTGGTTGATTGGTAAATTTGTGGCAGCTTGGTAAGGGGCTGTTCGGGCTGCAGTCTGATTTGGCATGTGCACGCTTGCGCCTGGAGTTTTTAATTGTTGGTGCAGGTGGCTGCACATTTGTTTGTTTGTTTTAGGGAAGGACTTTTACGTTTGGGGTGCCTTTCCAGGCTTAGTAAATAGTTTTGTTTATGGCTTTGTAAAGTTTTGGATTACTTACCTGTTTCTTTTGGAGGGAGCTTTTGGCTTGTCTGTTCTGTTTTTACTGTTGCCAGCTGGTCCGGACATGGTCAATGAAGTGGTGTGGAGTTTTTCCCTTGTAGGCTGTAGCAACACTGTCTCCCTGGAGACGTGTTGACTCTTTGTTTTAAATTGTTATTTTTGTGCATAAACACGATTGGACATTGGGGTCTGGCAAGTCCAGTTTCGGCTCTACTGGGTCACTGGGTTTTGTGTTTAAAACGCCCGTCATGTATGAAGGCTAGGGTTGAGTTTAGTAAGTTTCTTTGTTAGGTAGATAGTGGGGGGAACTCCAAGCTGAGTGGAGGATTATTCCTCTTTTGTGCGCACCGTTGTTTTTCTGGTCCAGTTGTGTCAGTAAAGTTTAAGTTGGTCAGTCTGTTTGAGTTTTTATCATGTCTGGGGTAGAAGCATTTATTGCCGGTCCCTCTCAGGAGGCCCTGGATGCACTTACAAAGGAGCAGTTGCTGGTGGTTGCTGACCATTTTTCAGTGGTGGTTGTGGGAGACAAGCGTCTTAAGGATAATATTAAAGCAGCTTTAAAATCTAAGCTGGTGGCGCTTGAGCTCATGTCGGGTGAGGAAGAAGTGATTTCTGATTTAGATTCTGTTGCGGACGCTGCTTCAAGTCCTGAAGATCCTGTTGCGCCCACTGTATCTGTGCCTGCACACGGGTTAACGTTTGAGCAGCAGAGGGAGATTTTGTTGTTGCAATTGGAACATGACAAAATGAAACACAAATTGGAAATTAAAAAACAGACTGAAGTAGAGAGACTCCGCCATGAGTCAGAGATGAAGCCGGAGTTGCAGAAGCATTTGTCTGTTAAGAGCAAGCAGGGGTCCAGGTTTTCTGTGGATCGCTTTGAAATTAGCAATTTGCATTTGTTGCCACAGTTTAATGAAAGGGATCCAGATACTTTCTTTCTGTTGTTTGAGCGTGTGTCCAAAGCTAGAAATTGGTCTGTGTTTGAGATGCAGCGTTCAAAGAAAGCTGGTTTTGGGAGGTCTGACTCCAAGGAAGGTGGCAGTTTTGACAGTGGTAACATTTGTAACTATTGTCATGAGAAAGGGCAGTGGAAGGCAGAGTGTCCTGTGTTAAAAACTAAAGCCAGGGGAATGAGATCTGGTGTTAAGCCTGCTGCCTTTGCTGCGCCTGTTAAAAGTTGCTGTGTCTTGGAGGTGCTTGCTCCTCACTCCTGTGAACCAGATGTGTTGGCAGCTTATGCTGCTTTCATTCGTGATGGGTTTGTGTCAGTTGGAGGAACAAGTGACACAAACCCATCACGAATGAAAGGAGCATAAGCTGCCAACACATGTGGTGAAGTGATGTGAAGGTTCCCATAAAAATCCTGAGGGATACTGGGGCTTATGATTTCTACATTGTTGACTCTGTTTTGCCTTTGTCTGAAGAGTCTGACACTGGTGACCATGTTATCAGTCGGGCGATGGAGTTAAAAATTATCCCTGTTCCGCTGCATAAAATGTTCCTTGACTGTGAGCTGGTTAAGGGCGAGGTGGCTGTTGGGGTGCGACTGGCGTTGCCTATTGATGGTGTGCATTTAATTTTAGGCAATGGCCTTGCTGGCAGACGGGGTTGGGCGGATGCTTCTTCCACACCTCTCACCGACCTGCCTCCCTCGCCTGTAGTCACACCCCCTGTAGTTACACCTTAGCTGCGTTCCAAAAACGGTTTGAGTCGCACTCGCTCACTTGCCCTCAGCACTTGCCCTCGGGGGAATCCCCGCCACCATCTTAAGGGCTGTTCCATTTCTCTAAACAGGTGAAGTGAACTTTGTGAGATCGACCCTTGAGGGCTGAGTGATCGAGTCAACAACGATGGTCACTCCAGAGCTGTATATCACCCACAATGCATTGCAGTGGTGCACGAAAAATATGTCCATGCGGTGGCGATAATGAACCTCAAACACCGTTGGCTGCTGTCTATTTACCACCAAAGAAGAAGAAAATGAATTTAAGGAGCCAGCACGGGTCAGTTAATTGTGCAATTAGACTGTCCGTGGCAGTTATGGCAGAACCCACCGTTTACAAGTGTAAGTATATAAGCTATTTGTCACAGACAAAAGAAAAAGAAAGCAAAATACTTGTAGGCCTAAATAGCATTTTATTTTTCTGATGTCACGTCGTTTGTTGTGCATTCTGTGTGATTAAGGGATTGTTTCCATATTGTTACAGGGTCTGATGAGGAGACGGAGCTCCTCATATAAAGCTCAGAATAACAAATGAAGCTCTCTTTACTGGGAAAAGAAATGCCTCAAAGCTTAGCCTTGCAAATGAATGTTTAAAATCAAGCTTCAGTCTGTTGCCCCCTTGCTCCAATTTAAATAAGTTTTGTAAATGTTCTGGTAATGATCTGTTCTTTGCTTTAAACATTGTTCCTTGTAATGTCTATCCTACATGACTTTAAGTGTTGTGTTTGTATCGTTGTCTGAACCACAATCTTTAACAATTAAGGCCATAAAGACAATGAGGAGGAGGAGGAGGATGGTGGTGGTAACAGGCCTAATAATCAGGAAAAAACAATCTAAAACTAATGTCAACTAAACTTAAAATAAGTTAAATGTATTTAAACAACAAAACTGTCTACAAATTATACTGTAAAGACAAATACATAAATAAATAATGAATTGCCCAAATAAAATTTGATACAAAACTAATAATTCTGATAATTACCAGGTACCGACGTATTGCCATCAAGCGCAGAATACGTCTCCGTCTTAATGACATGAGTCTCTGTATATTTTGTGTGATTTGGAATAGGCAGTATAGCGCTACTCCAACGACATGTGGTTGATCCATCATTGTCTGCCCTGTGAGTGAACGAGGGCAGGTGTGTTCCATTTAACTCTTTCACTCCCCCTCTGCCCACTTTCCCTCCGCCCTCCAAGTGGCCTCCGTGTGACGTCAAAGCAAGGGCTGAGGGCAAGTGAGCGAGGGCGACTCAAACCGTTTTTGGAACACAGCTCTGGTCCGTCTGAGTCTGTGTCTGGGGAGAGCTCCAGTGTGTTGCCAGATGTTTCTTTGTCGTGTCACCGAGCAATTTGTTGAATTATGTGAACGGGTTCTGTCATAAATTGTTTGTTGCTGGTTGTATGGCACGGAGAAAATTGTCTGTGTCCCAGGACAAAATGAAAGAGTTGTATGATTCTGTGTGCCATGACTTCAGTCCAGACGACCAGGTTCTGCTACTTTTGCCCTGTTGTTGGTTCGCCTTTCCAGGCTAAATATGCAGGTCCATACACTGTTGTTAAAAAAGTCTCTGATTTGAACTATATCATAGCAACACCCGGTTGGCGAAGGCTGACCGTCTTTGTCATGTAAACCTTTTGAAGCCGTACTACACCTGTGTTGAGTTGAGCTTGAGTCAGGAGCTGAGTGACGGGGTGCGTCCGGCTCTGGCTGTGGCTTCTGTGGTGAATGAGTGTGACGGGGTGCCAGAGCTGGATAAAAGTTTGCTGTGCGGGTGGTTAAAAAATTCTGAAGCGCTTGGTAATTTGGACCAGTTCTTGGGTCATCTGTCAGCGTTGCAGCGCAGTTAACTGACACGATTGGTGCGTAATTATCCCTGTTTGTTTAGTGACATTCCGACGCAGACTGACTTGATCGAGCATGATGTGGATGTTGGAGATGCTCGGCCCATCAAACAGCAGTTTTACCGGGTGGCACCGGATAAACATGAGCATTTGGATGTTGAAGTTGAGTATATGCTACAAAATAACAAAGCTGCTCCGTCGTCATCCAGCTAAGCTTCACCATGTATTTTGGTGCTGAAACACGATGGCACGCCTCGGTTCTGTACAGACTTGCGTTAAGTGAATGCTGTTACGAAGTCTGATTCGTTTCCCTTGCTGCACATGGATGATTGTAGTGACCAAGTAGGCTCGGCCAAGTTTGTTAGCAAGTTTGACCTGCTGAAGGTCTGTGCATTCGTCACTCCATCTGGCCTTTACACCTTTAAGGTGATGCCTTTTGGGCTTAAAAATGCCCCTGCAACATTCCAACGTTTGATGAACCGTGTAGTGTCAGGTTTGCATGGTTGCTCAGTCTATCTGGATGATTTGATCATTTATAGTGATACATGGCACTCGCATCTCCAGCGCATTTGGGCGCTGTTTGACCGGTTAGCTGCCAGGGTTATGACAATGGCGCGATGCCGTTATCTACTTCCGTTGTTTTAAAGTTTTAAGTTTATACTTTATAAAGACAATGGGAGCAGATAAAAAGTATATATATGAAGACACAGCACAGAGGGATTAATAAATAACGGCCCTTTTATAATGTAGTCTGTTTCAGATAAAGCTGGTAGCCTCTGCAGTTGTGGTGAGTAAAAGCCCCGCTAATATTTGTTAATGTTATTACTTTATGTCCGACCATGAGGATGAAACATTGTGTGCTAGCTTGATGCTAACGACAGTACTCAGCGAGTTGACAAAGTGCCTCTGCTGTTTCACACTATCATTTTCCCCCTTTACTCTGTCATGGTAATATCCCTCGAGGAAATATTAAAAAGGCTGGGGTGTTGTTATACAGTTGTCTACGGCAGAAGATCGTTCTGTGTTTCTACTGGTCAAAGTGACGACTGTAATGGGAGAATTGGATCTCAGTGAAGGTCAAGTGGTCCATAACTTTAATTTTGGAGACAAAAAATGTAGGCGAAGCGCCCTGTGGTCTATTGCCCAATAGGAAATGTAGAATACTGACAAGTACTTTAAAAGTACTTGAGTTACTTTTGTTGGGGAGTAACGCAGTAAAGCAACTGGTTACTTTTTTAAAAAAGTAATGCAGTAAAGTAATTTGATTACTTTTAAAGTAACCCTTACCCAACTCTGCTAACTGAGGTATGAAGAAAGGAATGCCTTGGAAAAGAAAAAGAAATTGAAGTAAAACAATCATTTTTACAGCATTAATCCTACCAACCAGAGAGATAGGGAGGGTTTTCCAGAAGTCAATATTCTGTTTAAGTTTATCTTAACAAATTTATTAATGGATAACCCCTTGAGATGAACCATCTCGTTTTCAAGGGGGTCCAACATAAAACATACAATACAATACAATACAACACAACACAGTCACAAACAGCATACACAGGCTCTTCGTTACCACCCCACCCACACATCATTCCCACAAGCCCATAATACCCACACAATGATATATCGCACCATTAATACACCGTCCACAGAACAGCAGAAGCAGTAATATGCAATAATATGCCACAGATAGTAACATCAGCAACCACAGTAAATTACATCACAACCATTAAAAGCAGTTACATGATGTTTTGAGAAGACAAAATATAGAATTCTTAAAAAAGCGAAATGAGTTGATTGAACGTATGTTGTTGGATAGAGTGTTCCAATCTGACGGGGCTTTAAATTTGAAAGCACGTCTGCCAAATTCTTTCTTAGTTTTAGGAACAAAGAAAAAAGGTTGCTGGGTGTGTCTGAGAGGGTATGGTGATGTGAATGGGATTAAATATTGTTTTAAATAAGACGGACAGTTAAAGTGAATGCATTTAAAAATAAATTGGAGCCAGTGGTAATGTCTTCTTCTATTGAGGGGTAACCAGTTCAAAGATTCATACATGAAACAGTGATGAGTTCGATATGGGCACCTTAAAATAAATCTGCATAAACTATTGTAAATAACATTGAGAGGTTGGAGATGTGTTTCAAATGTGTTCTGATAAACAATGTCAGCATAGTCCAGAATAGGAAGTAATAACTGAGTGACAATTCTTTTTCTGACCTGAAGGGTAAAGCAGTTTATGGAACGGTAGAGTATGGCTAGGTTACAACTTAGTTTGTTTATGATGGATTCAATGTGGCATTCAAAAGAAAGCGAAGGATCAATCCAAAGGCCAAGATATTTAAAAGAGGTGACTTGTGCTAGAGGTGAGCCATCAGTAAAAGAAATGGTCAGATCTGAGGCGTCACCAAGACCTGGTCTGGTACCAAACAACATACAACATGATTTCTTTTTGTTCAGAATTAATTTGTTTGATGAAAACCACCTTTGAACTGAGGCAAACTCACATTGCAAAATATTTTCAATGCTATATTTATTGACACTAGATGAGTATATTACGGCGTCATCAGCATATAAGTGTACTTGACAATTGGAGCATATTTTTGGAAGATCATTAATGAAAATGGAAAAGAGAAGTGGTCCTAGGGATGAACCTTGAGGTACTCCCTTCATGAGAATTGCAAAATCAGAATTATTTCCATTAAAACGTACACACTGTCGTCTATTGTGAAGATATGAGTTGAACCAGAGTAAGCTATTTTGAGAGACACCAATAGAATAGAGTTTATCCAGTACTAAGTAATGGTCAACAGTATCAAATGCTTTAGTTAGGTCAAGGAATATTGCGCCAGTAAGTTTGCCGTTTTCAGAGGAAGTATACACATCATTAGTGAACTTTAACAGAGCTGTAGTTGTTGAAAAGTTGGGTCTGAAACCAGATTGGCATGGTGATAAAATATTGAAGTCAGTGATATATTGTGATAGTTGATTAAAAATTATTTTTTCAAAAATTTTTGCTATAGAGTTAATAATAGAAATCGGACGGTAATTGTTGATATCATGTGGGTCTCCTCCCTTATGGAGTGGAGTGACTGTGGCACGTTTCCAGGCAGAAGGGAGGGCACAGGTTGAAAGTGAAAGATTGAACAAATCACAAAGTGGATACATGAGAATATTTACTGCGAGTTTAATAAATTTGATCTCAATGCCATCTGGTCCAGGTCCACAATCATCCTTGAGTTCATTAATTGTGCGCTGAACTTCAGCAGGTAGTATTTTACGAAAAGAAAATGAACTGTTACAGGAAGAGCTAGTAGAGGAAGCATATGCTGAAGGTGAGTCAAACACATGGGAGCTACCAGCAGATGTAAAGTGCTGGTTAAAAACGTTAGAAATAGCTGATGGGTCCTGAATGATGTTATTATGAAAGCGAATCTGGTTACTGGTGCTTTTGTTAGATTTGTTGAGGACATTATTCATATTTTTCCAGAACTGTTTTGGGTTATGGATATTTTCAGATAGTTGTTTTTTATAAAATTCTGATTTAGCATTACGTGTTTTGGTTTTGCATAAATTCCTTAGTGATCTATATTTTTCCCAATCAGTAGCACTTCCAGACTTTATCCCGTTGTTTGAAGAGATTGATCAGATCAGAGCTGATCCAGGGTAAATGTTTTCCTTTGACTTTTGTTTCTTTCCACGGGGCATGTTTATCAATAACTTGTGTGATTTCGGCATAAAAATAATTCCAAGCGTCTTCAATATACGGTATGAGTTGAAATCTGTCCCAATTTATTGCAATCAGATCATGAATGAAATTATCGAAATTAATATCCTTACTTTGTCTTACTTTGATACATTTTGGAGGAAGGCGAGGAGATTTTATTTTCCATACACAGAAGATGATTGAGTGATCACTGAAGCAGTCAGAGAGAACACCAGATCCAATAATTCTGTGAGGGTGGGTTACAAGGATCCAGTCTAGCAATGATTTCGATCTGGCGTCGACTCTGGTGGGCTCATTGATCAGCTGAGTTAAATGTATACTTTTGAGTAGGTTTTTATCATTCGATGAAGAGCGGTCAAGCCAGTTAGAATTGAAGTCGCCTAGAATTATCATTTCATGCGGATGTTCAAATGAGGTGAGGGTGGATAAAATATATTTGGTTGAATCAGGGTGGACAGGTGGAGGTCTGTAAACACTACCAATAATAAGACGTTTATTTTCATGGAGTTTTAACTCAATAAAGAGACATTCAAAGAAAGACGGGAGTACTTTTGGTGTAACAGTTTCAGAGATAAAGCGCAAGGAGACATAAATAGCCACACCTCCTCCTCTAGTGCCCCTATCGGCTCTGTATAGCATATAATTATCTAGTTCAATTTCATTATCATTAATTTTGCTATGCAGCCATGTTTCAGAGAAGGTAAGTATATCAGGTTTGTACTGAGTGACCCAGACTCTGATCAGATCAATTTTAGGGAGAAGGCTCCTTATATTCAGGTGTATAATTTTCAGTCCTTTCAATGGTTCAATTATGAATCAAAGGTAAGTAAATGGATACTGGGTAGAGTGAGGCAGAGGAAGAGTATGAGAAAGGAAGGCAGGAGAGCCATGGCATGTAGCACGCACACACACACACACACACATACACACAACAAGACAGGACAGAGAAAAGATAAAAAATAATAAACAAAGAAAGAAAAAAAAAAAAAAAAAAAAAAAAAAACAACAAACGAAAAAATCAGGCTGCACCAAACATACAGCTCAGTCTGCGTAGCTCATGCTTAAGAAAAAGAAATAACAGAGGTCCTGGTCAGTTTAAGAAAGTATTGTATTACTATTCGAGCATGACAAAATACAAGGTCCAGGTCTATTAATGCTAAAGTAATGAAACAGTATATAATGTGATGTAATGGGCTTCTATGGGGTCATTTGATGACACACAAAGATAGAAATAATAATAAAAATAAAATAAAATTAAATAGACTTCAAATGCTTCATAATTTAATAATTTCGACAATCAAAGAATACACCGGCTCTAGTAGATTACATCGGCGTCTGTCCTTTTCCAGTTTAACAACCTGCCTTGAACGTCACATCTTATAGTGTTACGCCGTTATACGGCAATTGTGACACCATTTACGGCAAACAGAAGTAAAGCCGCAGCCATCCAAACAACGTTCAGCTACAGAGTTGCAAATACGAAACAAAGTAAAGCAGCAGCCACCACTGCAATGCCTATGCCATCGACAGTATGGAAAATAAACAAACAAAAGACTCAGCGCCAGCCCGGCGATAAAATAATTACGAAAAGGAAAATAAACAGAAGAGTTCATCGGCAGGCAGAGCATTGTGCTAATGTTAGCACTGGCCACTGTTCATTAACGTTAGGCAGTCATTTCAGAGTCAATGGAGGAGTCAATGGAGGAAAGCCCACCAAGGAATCTCTCAGCTTCATCAGGAGTGTGAAAGAAATGTTTCTTACCATCGTGGATAACTCTCAGCGTGCAGGGAAAGATCAAGGCGTATTTTATGCCCCGGTCGCGTAGCTTCTTCTTAGCCTCATCAAACCCCCGGCGTCTCTGGACCAGACCAGCAGAGAAGTCCGGGTAGATATAAACTCGGGCTCCTTCGTGCTGAAGGGGCTCAGTCTTCTCCCTGGATAGTTTCATTATTTTTAGCTTGTCCTGGAAGTAGTGGAACTTAACCAAGATCGGCCTGGGACCCATGGCTCTGGAGTTGTCCTTGACACCGGTACGATGACAGCACTCGATCACAGGAGAAGTGGAGAAATTCGCTTCACCTAGAAGCTGTGGGACCAGGCGTCTCATGAAGCTAAGGATGTCATTAGCCTCGGCCCTCTCAGGAATGCCGATGAAGCGGAGGTTGGAGCGCCTGCTGCGGTTCTCAGCGTCCTCAGCCCGTGATTTCAAGTCAGTGTTCTCCTTTTCCAGCACTTTTACGCGCTTGACCAGGTCTGATATGTCATCCTCATTTGAGCTTACTCTCTGCTCAATCTCAATGACCTGCTCTCCAAGCATATGAAGTGAGTTATCAATTTTGGTCAATCTGGCTCCAAGTGGATCGATTTTAGTATCCATGTGTGAAATCATGTCGAGCTGCATTTGCTGCATCTTATCCAAGATGCTTTGGAGAGTAATTGGCTCGTCACCCATTGTAAGGCCAGCAGGCTTTCCGCTCACACAAAGAGAAGGGTCAAATAACTTGTTGGTTAGGTGTTAAAGGCTGCTTTAGTTTACTTTTCTTAATTCACCGCAAGTAGTACATTAACACAAAAAGTGTTTGGAGTGGAAAAATATATTACAGAAGCCTCAATAGACAAATAGTTGAGCCAGCAGACTGCAGCTTGTAACACACACTCACGCCATGGCAACCATCTTGTCCTCAATCTGTTGTTGAATGTGTAAACTGTGAATCTAAAACAGATGTCTTTAATAGGTCATCAGGATTTCTTGTTACAATTATACCAAGATAAGTAAAGCAGTTGTGTACTTCCTTAAAGGGACATGGTGTAACATTTTCAGTTGTTTACTGGCAAAAATTGATATCTGCATTCATAAATATGTCATCACTGGTGTACTATTACCTCCACCAATAATCTGACTTATTCTCGTAAAAGGAAAATTTAGGATTTGTTTGTACATTGTGCGGGTAAGTCGTCTGGGGGGTTCCATTTCGTTTCGCCATCTTGAGAATACATCCACCAGCAAGGGACATACAGCACCACCTTCGGCGTTTTCGTTGAGAGCCAGGCCAGCACTGCGTGACTGAGGAGCCGAAGGAGAGGAGCAAGAGGCGCTTCGCTACTACCCTGGCAAATTTGAAACTAAGTCCCACTCTTTGAGCATAATGCAGGATCATGCATATGCAGCATCATGGGAGACGGAATCCTTGTCGCCAAGAAAGCGCAAAAGGGAATAGAAAAGGCAGCGTGACCGGCGAATTAAAAAAAAACAAAGGCCCACATCGGGGTAACCTTTCCCAGGTAGAGAGAGCTGCTGAGCGAGGATGGTAATGCAATCACAGGCCGGCGCTGCTGTTGGCTGTTAATCCGTGTTAGCGGCCAGTCGCTAACAGTCTCATCCCTCTCCTCCCATCACTGCGCCGCCGTTAGCGCTGGCCTGTGATTGTATTACCTTTCTCCTTCAGCAGATCTCTCCACCTGGGAAAGGCAACCCCAATGCTGACCCTTGTTTTTTTAATTCGCCGGTTTTTTGATTCCCTTTGCACTTTCTTGGCGACGAGGATTCCGTCTCCCGTGATGCTGCATAATACATGATCCTGCATTAAGCTCAAAGAGTGGGACTTTGCTATGCGGCAGTAGTGCCGCTGGCCACTAACAGCTGTTTCAATTTACACCCGCCCCAACAGTCCTACGTTGTAAACACAGCCAGCATGGTGAGGAGGGGGTTTGTCATCTTGCGTCGCGTGTGTCTGTGTAGGAGCCTGAATGAATACTCCATGTAGTATCGGATGACATGGTTTCATCAGTGTTATCATAGCTTTTTGGTACACAGCGGCTACCATTGCTGCAATATATGTTTGAGACAGTGAGGCGCTAGAGTGCGCCATCTGTTTGAATGCAATATGTGATTTCAACGTTAGATGGGAGAGATTCCTACACACTGTGGCTTTAAAGGGTATACTCTCAAGGAACCCTTTTCTATTTTCTGTGATGGGCATAACTTCACTTTTATCAAGGTTACCTGTAAACCCAGAGAGAGACCCAAACCACTCAATTAGGGACAAAAGTGGCGGGATTGACTTCTGTGGGTTAGAGATATACAAAAGCATATCGTGTGCATACAGGGAAAGTTGGTGTGAGGTCCCTTTTACCACTATAGGGACTATATTGTCAGACATATTTCTATTAATATACTTATTTTATAGGGTGTAGTTGCTCTTGAGGTATTGTGTTCGCACATTTTGCTGGAGCCCTCTGTACTGAAAACCCACTGCTTGGACAGACTAACCTCGTCTGTCAGTTTTATTCATGCAGGGCTTACGTTTGTCTGAGCCACACTTCTAATGAGAAAAGGACTCAAGTTATACAGAGGTACACTTTAACAGTTTTTATTCTGCTCAGCCATCGGCATTACCTTCGCATTAAAATGTCTTCAATTTGACTCAAGTTATGGAATTATTTAATAAACTTGTTCAAGGTTTATTCTTATGCTCGTTTCATCCTTACCAAAAAAAGTCCTTATAGTTTTTAAACATTCAACAGACTCTGAAGTACACTGTATCAAACAATCACACATACTGAAAAGTTGATCAAATTGTAGTGAGTAACTTTATTGAAATGCAGAGCCACTCAAACAGGCAAAACGCAACACTGATATCAGAAACATAAAAATAGTACTCTAACTTTCCACAACAGGATGTTTTAGAAACCAGGCCATTTAACAGTTGACAGAGCATAACATCTGTAGCTAAAACCTGTCGATGAGTGATGTTAGGACAAGTCTGTCTCTGAGAGTTGTCGTTGCAGCTTGCGTTTTGGAATATTGGAGCTGGACTTCTTGTTGACCTTGGGGGTCTTTCTAATGGACAACTGTGTGGGCGGGGACTTTAAGACCCCAAACTTGGGTTTCTGCTCTGGGTCAAAGGGCACTCTTGATGACCCGTCTGGACTCACCAGCAGGCTGCGATCCGTCTTCCTAAACTCTGCACCATGGCATACATAAAAAGATACAAGCAGCAGTTACAAAGGTTGTTACTACAACTGTTAAGACATTTAATTCATGTATAACATTATTATTTATCTTATAGAATCACAACAAACAGCTTACGCATTTATGAGCTGGGGTTCAAAGTTCATCATGGACCTTGGAAACAGCAATTGAGAATACCATCTAATCGCAAGGTCCATATAGTAGCTGTTCTGGAGGTTTGTAAAGCAAAGAAAAAAAATGGAACTGCTACAATAGTGTAAGCGTACTATAAAGGACTCGAGGTCCATTGTGGTTTAAAGGCTGAGGTTCAGAGTTCATTATGTGACAGATGTGTTCCCAGTACAGAGAATAGGGACATTTGAACATACAATGCCAATTGTGCAAACTGTCGGACTGGAAACTCCAAAACCGCTACTAAACAGACCTTGTGGTGGGATTTTATACTCAACCACTATTAAGATTAATCAGATCCTGCATCTGTACTAGGTTGGCCTAAAGACAGCAGACAGCTGCAGTTTTTTTCAGAACAATTCCTCACACCACAAATAAACAAAACACAACCAAAGAACATGCCTTCATTTCTACTTCAGTACATATTCATAATACTTTGTAACAAATGAACAGTAAACATGACATCATACAAACTGGCAGGTGAGAGACACAAAAAGTTTATTTTGGTGACTGATAGTAAGTCATGTTGCACTTTACTAAGCGGTATGCATTTATCTTCTCTGGTGTCACAAAGAAGAGCAAAAAAAGAAGACATGGTTATGAGCATTATTAACTGGAGACTGTGACGAGGTGCCGTCTCTGGCTGCTCGTACTCATGTTGTGTCATAATTGTCTTTCGTAGCACTGTGAGAGACACATTTTACTACCTGTGCTTACATGCTGACATACTTGTTCCTATGGTTACTAATTGAGCAGCATAATCACTTCTTCCTCCTCTCCAGAGCCTTTGTGCTCCACTGTCTGACAGGTTAACTCGTATCGCAGCTACGCCTGGATTGTGTGACGTGGTTGTGCTGCTGCTGTGGTCCTGCCTGATGCTGCCTACTGCTGCTGTTATTATACACATATGATCATTATTGTCATGTACATATACTGTCATATATTAATATATACTTACAACATATTGTACCACAATTTACTTAAATTACTGTTATTGTAGCTATTATGCATCTCTCTCTGTCTCTGTCTCAATTTCTCTCTCTGTCTCTCTTGATGTATCATTTTGTCAGATGGAATACTGCAAATTTATTATGTTGTTCTCTACGACATCTATTGCACGTCTGTTTACATCTTTTTTTGTCACTGTGTTTTTATTCAAATTTTAACATTTACAGAGTGAAAAATGTAACATCCATGATACATACATATAAATGAATAGAAACTTCACCAATTACAAGACAGTAAGTAGAGAAAGGAAAGAGAAAAAGAAAAAGAACTAAAAATAGAAAAAAAGAATACATAAATAAATTAATAAAATAAAATAAATAAATAAATAACAAAAACAGACAAAAAAAAAACAGTTTCCAGAGTAGTACACCCATGTAGCTCTATACTCCATTCATAAGTTGAGTGGTACAGTCAGATATTCCACATAAGAAATAAAGGGCTGCCACATTGCATCAAATTTCCAAATGGACCCCTGCAGTGTGTATCTTATCTTTTCTATTTTAAGACAATACATGACTTCACAGATCTACCTGCTAAAAGAAGATCACCAACTCAAAGGAATAAGACGCCTTGCTGGAAGGGCTGAGTAAGCTATGTGACTTAGCTGTATTTTAGTCAGATTGAGTTTTCCTGACAGCACACCAAAAAGACCAGGGAAGGGACAAGGTTCAATTTTCTGGCCTGCTTCCTCCAAATATGCAATAAATATTGAAGAACAGAATTTTGTTAGGCTTGGGCATGACCACAATGTGTGATAAAGACTGGCAGGGAATTGTTTGCCTTTGTCACAAACAGGACTGAGACTGGGAAAAATCTTGGAAAGTTTCACTTTTGATATGTGAAGTCGCTGAACAATCTTAAACTGAATGAGTTTATGCCTTGTACAAATTGAAGATGAATGAATACTTTAAGTATTTTAGACCACTGATCATCACATATTTAAGTTCCCAGATCCCCCTCCCACTTTGCTTTAACAGTTGAAAGAAATTAACCTTCAATGTTAAATATGGCTGTGTAAAGCTTAGATATTGTTTGACCTCTGGTTTGATTTCAAGGACTGTATCGAGTGCTGTCCTTGGTGTCAGAGAGGGACTAAAGATTAAAGTTCCACTGACACCTGAGTGTGAAATTTGTTCTCCACATTTGACCCATCCCCTGAGGTGGTGATCTAACCCCCCAATTCCAACCCCTGATACTCAGTGCCAAGCAGGGAGGCAATGGGTCCCTTTTCTGAATTCTTTGGTATGACGCGGCAAGGATCGGACCCACGACCTCCCAGTCTCAGGGCGGACACTCTACCACTAGGCCACTGAGCTGGTCAAGGGGAAATGGGCGAACTGATGTCTCAAAAAATGTCTAATTTGTAATAAGGAAAGAAATTATTTGCCAGAAGGGAAAACTTATTTTCAACTTGATCAAATGACATAAAGATGTGGTGCATATATAACTGTTTAACGTTCAATATTCCTCCTCTAGACCAGAGGCCAAACATGTTGTCCATGAGGGAGGGTTGAAACAGGTGGTTAGCTGTGAATGGTGCACGAATAGACATTGGGGCTAAACTATAGTGTTTCTTAAACTGAGACCACAGTTTCAGGGAGTTTGAAATCACAGGATTTTGACAGGCCTGGGGAAATTGTAACTGAAGTGAGGAGCATAAAAGAGCAGCAAGTGAACTACAAATGCTAGATTTGATTTGTTGCCAAGCAGGGGTTCCAGGGCCAGACTGGTCAAATAACTAATATAGTAAACTTTTGATATTTGCTGCCCAATAATATATTCTTAAGTCTGGTAGCACCAATCCACCTTGCAACTTTGATTTTTGTAAAAAAAATATTTTCTGGATCCAAGCCGTTTTGTTATTCTAGATAATGATGAAATAAAGCCATCAAGCTTCCTAAAGAAGGCTTTTGTAAGAAAATATGGAATGCACTGAAACAATTACAAAAACTTCAGAAGGGTATTCATTTTTATTACATTGATTTAGTAACCAAAGGAAGTTGGCTTTAAAAAGTTGAGAACAGGACTTTGTGATCAATACATCAAGATAACTAAGCTTATTATTCACTATTTTAAATGGTAGAGAACATTAATGGGTTTGGTCGACAGTGGTGGAGATAGGGAAAAAGCTCATTTTTGTCAAGGTTTAACTTGTAGCCAGAAAATTGCCCAAATTCTGTAAGAGTATTTCGAATATGTGGAATGGATGAAAAAGGATCAGATACAAAAAGAATAACATCATCAGCATACAGAGAAATTCTGTGCTCCTGGCTTCCCCTAAAATTCCTTAATATTTGCAGAATGTCAGATTGAAATTACAAGCAGCTCAATAACTAGTGCAAAAAGCAGCGGGGATAGCAGGCACCCTTGTCTGGTTCCACGCTGGAGGGAAGAGTATGATGAGTGTGTATTATTTGTTTTAACAGAGGCCAGTGGTAAGGTATACAATAGTTTGATCCATGATATAAAAGTGTCCCCAAAACTGAATCGTCTAAGAACTTGAAACAGATAGTTCCATTCAACACGATCAAAAGCTTTTTTGGCATCCAGAGACAAAAGTACCTCTGGATGCTGTCATAAAGATGATGTGTGAAGGATATTGAGTACACGCCTCGCATTAAAAAAGAATGCCTACCTTTAATAAAGCCCATCTGATCAGAGGAAATAACAGTAGGCAACACAGACTCGAGATGAAGTACAAGTATTTTTACATCAACATTAAAGAGACTTATGGGGCGGTAGGAGCAATTGAAAGGATGCTTGCCTTTTTTCAAGAGCAAGGATATCAATGCTTGGCATCAATGCTTGAATTTCTAAATTCCCCCAAAAATTGTCTATTAGGCTCTGATCCATTGAATTCTCAGATGCATAGAGTTTGATAAAAGTCGTAAAACTGTTTATTAATATCTGAAGGTTCTCTCCCTGTTCATATGGCATATGTTTAACCTTGAGAAGGGCCCGTTCTGCCTGACCAGTTGACAGTCTGTCAAATTCTGCCTGGTGTATCAGTCGTTCTTTGTACAACTCAGGGGTTGGAGCTGTAGCATACAATTCATCTGCATCTTTTATAAATCGTGCTAAATGTATTGGTCTGGTTATGCGAGATTTATGGATAAAGGCATTGTAGGAAATAATCTGTCCACTTAAAAAGGCTTTGAGAGTTTCCCAGATTAAAGCTGGGGAAGTTTCATCATTTGAATTGGTTTCCAATGTATATTAATGAAGGTCACAAAAGACTAATCAGATTAAAGTAAAGAGTCTCCACTGAGATTGATTGGAATTATGGTTGAGGAAAGCTAATTCCATTGTCAAAGGGGCATGATCTGAAATCACTATGCTATTATAAGCACAACCTTGTACTAAACGAAGTAAAGGAAATTCCATCCAGGAAAAAATAGTCCAAGCGAGAATAAGTGTGATGGACAGATGAAAAAAAATGAATACTCCCTTTTAGTCGGGTGATGGAATCTCCACGGGTCTGTCAGTGCGCAGGATTCCAGAAAATTTTTCAGGCATTCAGATGTTTTGGATTTAGTACCTGTTCTGTTTGAGGATCTGTCCAATGAAGGGTTAATCACACAATTAAAAACCCCAGCCAGAATAATTTTATGGGTATCAAGGTGTGGTATGGATTACAAAAATGTATTCATAAATTGAGTCATCCCAATTAGGGGCACAAGTATTATTGGTGTGTTTAGAAACCTACCCACCACAATCACAAAATGACCATTTGGATCAGACATTGTTTCTGAAGCTGTAAATGGTACTGACTTACGAATCAGAATTACTGCCCCCCTGGTCTTATACTGAGAGTGTGAATAAAATACCTGTTCAACCCAGCCCCTCTTCAGTCTAACATAGTCTGAACGACGCTCTGTGAGAACGACGCTCTGTAAGAAAAGCTATATCTTTTTTAAGATTCTCTAGATGAGTAAGGACTCTGGAATGTTTTATAGGATAATTTAATCCCTTCACATTCCAGTTAGTAAAGTTAATTGACAGGCAGCTTCTATTCAGTGGTATTCTTACATCAACCATGGTTGTTAAAGTGGGTGTTTTTTTGAGAGCATAGCCTTGAGCATATAAAATGTACTGTCAGGTGAACTCTGTAAAACTGATACTCATAACATAAATTCACATAAGTAAGCAAAATCAAAGAAAAAACAAGAAGCAAAAAGATCAAAAGCAACAACATTCAGCAAGAAACAGAAACTAGGAATACTGTAACAAAGTCATTTAAGTAGCATCAGAGTATTACCTTGATGAGGATGGCGTTACCAGATAGTCATTCATTCCCATTTGACAAGATGTTTTCTTTACAAAAGACATGGCCAGCTCAGGATCCAAAAAGGAATGTTCCTCACCCTTAAACGTAATCCAGAGTTTGGCTGGAAAGCGGAGCCAAAATTTTACGCCAGGAGCATCTTTTAACAGTCGTTCAACAGCAGTGAAAGTGGCTCTCCTCCTGGCCACTTCCGGAGCGTGGTCGGGGAAGATGTACACATGTTTCCCTTGGTAGATGAGTGGTTTCTTCTGGCTGGAAATGCAGAGGATGCAGTCCTTGATGTCCCTATGATGCACTCTAATTATGAACGGTTTGGGTGGTTCTCCTTCCTGGGGTTTTGGCGCCAGTGACCGATGTCAGCGATCCAGATGGGGGGGTGTCCTCCAGATCCAAAATCTCCTTCAACCAATCAGCACAAAACTGCTGCACAAAACTCATGTCATAACCTTCTCCACTGCATCCGGGGAGAACATGGTAGCATCGTTCAGCTCAGCTTTGCTAGCGGTGCTGTTAGCTGTCGTGCTAGAGTGGCCTGCCCTCAGGCTTTTGGACTTACCACGGTTAGCCATTAGTAAGAGCTGAAACGACTTGTATTAATGGTCTAATGTCACTTAAATTATTACACCGATTTGGGGCATCGGTGGCTTAGTGGTAGAGCAGGCGCCCCATGTACAAGGCTGTTGCCGCAGCGGCCCGGGTTCAACTCCAGCCTGTGGCCCTTTGCTGCATGTCTCTCCCTCTCTCTCTCTCCCCCCTTCACACTTCACTATCCTATCAATTAACGGCAAAAAATGCCCTAAAAGGATCTTTAAAAAAAAAAAAAAAAATTAGAGCACCAACAAATTGCTTTAAGTAAGAATGTTGTCTGTGGAGTCCCAGACCTCAGAGCCTCACGTGTTGAATGCCAGACCAAAAGTTCCATTAAAGGGTTTTTGTGTGTGGAGTTTTTCCTTATCCGCTGTGAGGTTCCAAAAGACAGAGGGATGTTGTATGTTGTAAAGCCCTCCAAGGGTAATTGTGATTTGTGATATTGGGCTTTATAAATAAAATTGAACTGAATTGAATTCACAGATAGTGATTTCCATGTGTGTGCATATTTTATAGTGATTTAGGTTTTGAATTTGTTCTAAGGCTGCAACTGAAGATTCCATTAATTACCAGTTAATCTGATTGATCTCTTGGTTATAAGGTTACATCTTTAATAATCTTTAAAGGCCATTAGTAATTGGACAAACTAACATAATCATAAATCAAACTGTCACTTTTTAATACTTTGTTGCAAATCCTTTGCAGTCAATGACAGCCTGAAGTCTCGAACCCATAGACATCACCAGACGCTGGGTTTCGTCTCTGGTGATGCTCTGCCAGGCCTCTGCTGCAACTGTCTTCAGTTCCTGCTTGTTCTTTGGGCATTTTCCTTTCAGTTTTGTCTTCAGCAAGTGAAATGCATGTTCAATCGGATTCAGGTCAGGTGATTGACTTGGCCATTGCAGAACATTCCACTTCTTTGCCTTTAAAAACTCTTTGGTTGCTTTCGCAGTATGCTTCGGGCCATTGTCCATCTGCATTGTGAAGCGCCGTCCAATGAGTTTTGAAGCATTTGGCTGAATATTAGCAGATAATATTGCCCGAAACACTTCAGAATTCATTCTGCTGCTTTTGTCAGCAGTCATATCATTAATAAATATAAGAGATCCAGTTCCACTGGCAGCCATACATGCTCACGCCATTACACTACCATCACCATGCTTCACTGAAGAGGTGGTATGCTTTGGATCTTGAGCAGTTCTTTCCCTTCTCCATACTTTTCTCTTTCCATCATTCTGGTTCAAGTTTATCTTTGTCTTATCTGTCCATAAGATGTTGTTCCAGAACTGTACAGGCTCTTTTAGATGTTTCTTGGCAAACTCTAATCTGGCCTTCCTGTTTTTGAGGCTCACCAATGGTTTACACCTTGTGGTGAAACCTCTGTATTTCCTCTGGTCAAGTCGTCTCTTAATTGTTGACTTGGTGACAGATACACCCACCTCCTGGAGAGTTTTCTTGATCTGGCCAACTGTTGTGAAGGGGTTTTTCTTAACGAGGTAAAGGATGTCTGTCATCCACCACACTTGTTTTCCGTGGTCTTCCATGTCTTTTGGTGTTGCTGAGCTCACCAGTGCGTTCTCTCTTTTTAAGAAAGTACCAAACAGTTGATTTGGCCACACCTAATGTTTTTGCTATCTCTCTGATGGGTTTGTTTTGATTTTTCAGCCTAATGATGGCTTGCTTCACTGATAGTGACAGCTCTTTGGACTTCATATTGAGAGATGACCTCACCAGATTCCAAATGCATATACCACACTTGAAATGAACTCTAGGCCTTTTATCTGCTCCTTGTAAGTGAAATAACGAGGGAATAACACACACCTGGCCATGGAACAGCTGAGTAGCCAACTGTCCAATTACTTTTGGTCCCTTAAAAAGGTGGAAGGCACATAGAAAATGTGTTGTTATTCCTACACCGTTCACCTGATTTGGATGTAAATACCCTCAAATTAAAGCTCAGAGTCTCCACTTAAAGCACATCTTGATTGTTTCATTTCAAATCCATTGTGGTGTTGTACAGAGCTGAAATGCTGAAAATTGTGTCAGTCCAAATATTTACGGACTTGACTGTATATGGAGAGTATCAAACTGGGTTACTAGCACGTACGAGCAACCACATCAGGGGCTGTATTCACAGGCACTCTGACAATACTCTCAGAAAGCTCCTAACTTACCCTAAACATTTCTAGCAAGGAGTCCTCGCTTGAAATAATATAGGAAATTCTCAGAGCAACTCTGAGCAAGGAAGAGAAAGAAAGTTTTATGTGAGCGCAGCTCTAATTAGATCAACCACAAACGGTATCCCTGCTCAATATAATCTATAACATTTCATTTACAGAGTCTTCCAGTGTTTGGAGAATATTTCTGCTACCTCTTTGCCTTTCCATCATTTTTTCCTCTGCTCAAGAAAATCTAATGCCTCCTAAAAATCTTCCTCATTGCTCCTAACAGTTCTTCATCTTACGAGGAGGACCTAGTCTCAACTTTAACTTCAAAGCAACAACTTCACTTTGTACGAGGAAACTTTGTCAATACAGCCCGATTCATACAGAGTAAGATTAAATAAATCATAGGAGGCTGCAGTGAGTTTGTACACTGTAAATTTGTATTCTGCTTAATGTTTATCTGTGTCTACTTTATTTTGACTTTGTCATGCTGGAGTGTTAACTGAGAATCAAGTGAATTACTCAAAACAACTACATTAAATGTAGCATGAACTGGAAACAGATTTTTCATCCTGTCAGAGTGGACAGTCTGATTGTAGCACTTCTGTAATGGTCTGACTAAATGAACACATGATACTGTTTTATTATTAAGATGTTTTCTTAAATTTAATTTCCCATTGGATGCAGCTTTAGTATTTATAATAAATATCAAAGTGTATCCAATTTCTTACCAGCAGTCTTATTATTCTTGAGACCGAAGGTCACCTTCTTGGATTCTGCTGTAGGAGTTTGACTCTTCTGTAAAATAACAACAAAGGAGAAGTCTCACAAGGTTACATACAGAACAACGATGTTAACATCAGAGAACGGCAGAGCTGCACACTAAAGAAACATGACATGAGATCAATAAGGACCAAACAGCTGGGGGGACTTGATGTTGTTACCCATTGCTTAGCTCCATCTGTGCATTCAGCCAGTGACGGACTCAGGATGTTTGAAGGGCAGGGCCGAAAAGGAAAAAAGGGCAAAAAGGTTGGGACTCTGGTTGCAACCGATGCAGTAACGAGATGTCTGTGTTTTTTCCTTTCATGTGGCTCAGAATCGCCTTCTCCCCCATGTTGGCAATTTCACACAAAGCTTGCATCTAGCTCTGTGTGTGTGAATTGAGAATGATTGGCCAACCAGTATTTATATACAGTATTGTCAAGCCATCCATCCAAAAACTTGCATCCACCCATTGTGAACCATGTGAAACTCGTCTTCTTGTCGAAGGTGCAGTGTTGGAGTGAAACTTGATACCTGGGGGGCTGCAGGAGGGTCATGGGGCAGCGGACAGGACATACCACTTGTCAATCATGTAAAAGGGGCGGTATGTTTTCTGAGACGTTTGCTCTCACACAAACTGTGCTTGGCCCAGCATAAAACATGATCTGGATTGATTAAATTATTTTTGGAAATACCTAATTTACTATTTTAGAAAACAGTATTTTAGAACAGTGGTAATAGTCTGGAAACATGAATGTTTTTCCATACTTTATTTTTCATTTTCCATAATTTTTAATACCTGGAAATTGATCAAATTTATTTCCATACTTTTCCATACTTGTGTAGGAACCCTGTGCATGACATGGGGACAAGAGGGCAGCCAAAAGGGCGCATCCGCTTGTTTTCATCATTCAAGAGGGCAGCTGATAGGGCACATACTCTCATTTTTGCCACTCAAGAGGGCACTTCAGCACAGCGTTTTCAACTGAGGCGGCAACAGGGGGGGGCAACTTGCAACAGGTGAGTGCAAGAGTAAATTATAGCTGTTGCACAGCGATGTGTTGGGTCTGGGCATTTTTAGGCAATTCTGAGCAACAAGCAGAAGAATTGGAAGACAGTTAGGGATTTAGCAACACAATATGCCTTTTGCATCAGCTGAGGCTTGAACGCACAACCTCTGAGACTAAGGATCAATTTCTATCTCACTGAGCTAATTAGTCAGTGGCAATTCATGTGTAGCTTCACAAATTGACCTAAGCCAGACGTGCAGGTTTAGCAGCCGTCCATGCATGGAAAAGCAGATTTCAAACCACTGTAAAAAATTCAGTTATCAAAACAAAAATCTGAAAATACACATATTGCATCTAGACAGCATGGAGATGTTGGTAATTTGTTTGTAACAATGATTGATTTGCTCCATAAGTGAAAAACTGATGTTTAAAATTGCCATTTTTACATTAGAGCAAAATTGAAAATGCTGTCAAAAATTCAGTTTGAGATAAAATTCTGAAATTTGCCACACATCATCTACCATGACTCTAGAATTTTGTCATTTTTTTCATGAACATTGAAGATTTATTTAGCAAGAATTTGCATGTATATGTTTACCATATCGTTTAGTGTCAAACATTTTGATGCACTGTAGGCTCAATTTTTGATAAATCAAAAACCTGAGAAAATTAGTTTTTGTAGGAAAGTCTGAAGATGTTCTGTAGCAAGTTTGGTGTCAATTGAGCAATAATTGTGGGAGGAGATATGTACAAAAGTTTCTTCAGTATTAGGGCTACAGTTTGATGAAAGTTGTGAAGTTGTAGCACGTATGGTTGATTTGTTATGAATTTTCAAGGTTTTAAACTTTAGACGCTTGCTGTAGTGCCACCATCAGGACTATTGGCTTGAGTTTACAGCTGAGGATATCTGGCATGAGACTGGACCTTTGTTCAAAGCTTGGTGAGTTTTCACCCATGGGAAGTATGATTTCCTCTGAAGAAGAAAGAAAGAAAGAAGAAGAATACCTAGGATTACAATAGTGTCCTGGCACCTTAACTGCCCGGACCCTAATTAAAAGGACAGTATCAGATTCAGTGGTAGGTTTAAAGATTTGTACCATCAGAAATGTAGATTTTCACACAGAAGAGCTCAACTCATTTTGACAAACAGAAATTTAAAGATGAATAAATGATATCAAATCAAATGTTTGTGGCATTCACTGATTTTCCATAATTGCTTATCCTGTTGGGGGTTGCAGGGGGGCAGGGCTAACACATAGAGACAGGCAACCATTCATGGTCACATTCACACCTACTGGCAATTTAGAGTCACCAGTTAACCTAACCTGCATGTCTTTGGATTGTTGGAGGAAGCCAGAATACCCAGAGAAAACCCATGCTGACAGGGGGGGAAAAAGCTATCTTTACAATAAATGCAATGAATCCTAGCAGAATGAACCTAAGGTCTGTATATCAAGTAAAATTAATCAAGAAAAAATCTTCTGAATAAAAAAAATAAATGCCTTTTAGAAACTAGATTTACCACCCCGCAGATGTATGCCTCCACGCAACAATCAAGTTTCTCTTACATAGATGCTTCACACACATTGTCCCCCCAAGATCTATACCAGGCATGCCAAACATGGGATGAGGATGACTTTGAAAAGTGTGAAAATTATAGTGGTCATAAATTCCTTCTTTTTTCAAAAATGCACTGCTATTCCTGTATTTGTCCACAAGAGGTCGCACTATCCTTATAAAAGTAGTAAGCCCTGAGCTGTTCAGTCAGGTCCATAAATATTTGGACATTGACACAATTTTCAGCATTCCAGCTCTGTACAACACCACAATGGATTTAAAATGAAACAATCAAGATGTGCTTTAAAGTGCAGACTCTGAGCTTTAATTTGAGGGTATTTACATCCAAATCAGGTGAACGGTGTAGGAATTACAACACATTTTATATGTGCCTTCCACCTTTTTAAGGGACCAAAAGTTTGGACAAATTGGACAAACTAACATAATAATAAATCAAATTGTCACTTTTTAATACTTTGTTGCAAATCCTTTGCAGTCAATGACAGCCTGAAGTCTCAAACCCATGGACATCACCAGACGCTGGGTTTCGTCTCTGGTGATGCTCTGCCAGGCCTCTGCTGCAGCTGTCTTCAGTTCCTGCTTGTTCTTTGGGCATTTTCCTTTCAGTTTTGTCTTCAGCAAGTGAAATGCATGTTCAATCGGATTCAAGTCAGGTGATTGACTTGGCCATTGCAGAACATTCCACTTCTTTGCCTTTAAAAACTCTTTGGTTGCTTTCGCAGTATGCTTCGGGCCATTGTCCATCTGCATTGTGAAGCGCCGTCCAATGGGTTTTGAAGCATTTGGCTGAATATGAGCAGATAATATTGCCCGAAACACTTCAGAATTCATTCTGCTGCTTTTGTCAGCAGTCACATCATCAATAAATATAAGAGATCCAGTTCCACTGGCAGCCATACATGCCCATGCCATTACACTACCACCACCATGCTTCACTGATGAGATGGTATGCTTTGGATCTTGAGCAGTTCCTTCCCTTCTCCATACTTTTCTCTTTCCATCATTCTGGTACAAGTTGATCTTTGTCTTATCTGTCCATAAGATGTTGTTCCAGAACTGTACGGGCTCTTTTAGATGGTTCTCGGCAAACTCTAATCTGGCCTTTCTGTTTTTGAGGCTCACCAATGGTTTATACCTTGTGGTGAAACCTCTGTATTTCCTCTGGTGAAGTCGTCTCTTAATTGTTGACTTGGACACAGATACACCCACCTCCTGGAGAGTTTTCTTGATCTGGCCAACTGTTGTGAAGGGGTTTCACCTGGCCATGGAACAGCTGAGTAGCCAACTGTCCAATTACTTTTGGTCCCTTAAAAAGGTGGAAGGCACATATAAAACCTGATTTGGATGTAAATACCCTCAAATTAAAGCTCAGAGTCTGCACTAAAAGCACATCTTGAAGCACCAGGCTTCTGCCACCATCAGTCTGACTGGATCTTGCTGGAGATTTGGACAGTCAAAGTAAGGACAAAGTTAAGTCATTTGTTGCATTCTCAGTAGCCATTGACAAGAGCACACATTACTGATGCTGCTCAACTGGCCATATTCATTTGTGGTGTTGAGAGTTTGGCTGTCACCAAGGAGTTCCTTGAGTTTGTGCCGATGACAGACACCACAACAGCAAATGACATTTTTAACTCTTTCATTGTAGCGCTGGACAGGGTTGGGGTGGACTGGGCCCGTGCTGTCAGCCCGGCTACAGATGATGCGCCATCAATGATTGGTAAAAAGGCAGGTGTTCAGAGAGAAAAATATAGGCTGCAAATGGAGGGCACAGTTTTTAGACTTTTCACTGTATTTTTCACCAGGAGGCATTGTGTTGGAAGTCATTGAGAATGGCTCATCAGAATTAGATGAGAATTCATCATTTCTAGATTGAAGGAATTAAAAATTGCTATGTGAAGAACTAGAAGTGTAATTTTATCTGGAGTAAAGCATGACTTCACACAACCTCTCTCTGTGTTGATCTCCAGCCCCTTGTTTACAAGCCGGTCCGGCTGCGCATTCATGTACGTTCACACGTTAGTGTTAGCACTAGTCAGCTGCCACGCTAACAGGAAAGCAGGGAAATAGCTAAACACAGCAGAGACTGAGAGTGAGTGAAAGACATCGCTAACTGCTAAACTAAGCCAAACTAAGTTGGCTGTTTAGGCTTTATTTCATTGCCCCTGTGGCAAGTGAATCTGCCTGTAGTGAAACCAAGGCTAACCGGTGCTTCCTCCTCAGACTCCACTTCACTCAGCTGCCAGCACAGCCAGTTAGCCCCAGCTAGCTTCCCAGCTAACGTTAGCCCTGGCTCTCAGTTTGGATCCAACCGGAGCACAGAGCCCTGGTTTGTTATTCAGGTTAATGTGGGAAGATGCAGCGGGTATATCGGGCAGCAGAATGAAGTGGAGCCTGCAAAAGAAACACCGGGACCGTCTGGACATAATAGTCCGTGGAGATGCTGTGGTGCTCGACTACATAGACGAGGCGAGGCGGGTGGGGGGTGGAGAGCAGAGGTAGAGGGGCGAGTGGCTCATGACGCACTTTGTTTTGGTCTACAGGCAGTGCACAACAGCAAACCTAGCGGTGAAAACGATTTCGCTTTTTGCCCCTTTAATGCACATAATATATATATATACAGCACAGGCCAAATGTTTGAACACACCACCTCATTCAATGCGTTTTCTCATATTTTCATGACTATTTACATTGTAGATTCTTACTGAAGGCATCAAAACTATGAATGAACACATGTGGAGTTATGTACTTAACAAAAAAAGGTGAAATAACTGAAAACATGTTTTATATTCTAGTTTCTTCAAAATAGCCACCCTTTGCTCTGATTAGTGCTTTGCACACTCTTGGCATTCTCTCGATGAGTTTCAAGAGGTAGTCACCTGAAATGGTTTTCCAACAGTCTTGAAGGAGTTCCCAGAGGTGTTTAGCACTTGTTGGCCCCTTTGCCTTCACTCTGCGGTCCAGCTCACCCCAAACCATCTCGATTGGGTTCAGGTCCGGTGACTGTGGAGGCCAGGTCATCTGCCGCAGCACTCCATCACTCTCCTTCTTGGTCAAAAAGCCCTTACACAGCCTGGAGGTGTGTTTGGGGTCATTGTCCTGTTGAAAAATAAATGATTGTCCAACTAAACGCAAACCGGATGGGATGGCATGTCGCTGCAGGATGCTGTGGTAGCCATGCTGGTTCAGTGTGCCTTCAATTTTGAATAAATCCCCAACAGTGTCACCAGCAAAACACCCCCACACCATCACACCTCCTCCTCCATGCTTCACAGTGGGAACCAGGCATGTGGAATCCATCCGTTCACCTTTTCTGCGTCTCACAAAGACACGGCGGTTGGAACCAAAGATCTCAAATTTGGACTCATCAGACCAAAGCACAGATTTCCACTGGTCTAATGTCCATTCCTTGTGTTTCTTGGCCCAAACAAATCTCTTCTGCTTGTTGCCTCTCCTTAGCAGTGGTTTCCTAGCAGCTATTTGACCATCCCAACCCCATTGATAAAGCAAGAAATTCCACTAATTAACCCTGATAAGGCACACCTGGGAAGTGGAAACCATTTCAGGTGACTACCTCTTGAAGCTCATCGAGAGAATGCCAAGAGTGTGCAAAGCACTAATCAGAGCAAAGGGTGGCTATTTTGAAGAAACTAGAATATAAAACATGTTTTCAGTTATTTCACCTTTTTTTGTTAAGTACATAACTCCACATGTGTTCATTCATAGTTTTGATGCCTTCAGTGAGAATCTACAATGTAAATAGTCATGAAAATAAAGAAAACGCATTGAATGAGAAGGTGTGTCCAAACTATATATATATTGACTAGTCGACTGGTCTCAATTAAAATTTTCATTTAGTCGACAGTGAAATTAGTCATCAGGAACATCCCTCGGCCCGACCATCAGAAAAGGTAACCCTCCATGAAGATCATTATTCATTCTGACTAATTATAAGAACTGGTCACAGGTTTGGATAGAGCAGTCACTCGGTCTGGTTCTGCACTTTGCCATTCAGTGATGCCTGATCAAGTGGGAAAGTTAACTAGCTTCAACTTTCTGAATGGAATTCAAACTTACAGTATATCAATGCATGAATGTTGACTGTTGTAGGGGATTGCTCTCACACACTTCTTAATGGATTTAATGTACTGACAAAATACATACATACAATCATGGAAGTTTAAGAACTCTGTAATCAGCTGATGTTCATACATATTATCATAGTTACACACATGCATTAGCATAAAAGGGCTGGGTTATAAGCCTTAAAGATCATTTATAAGATCACAGTATTGTTTCACAATCAGCAGATGGATTTATTAGGAGTTTAGCTTTTAAAGTCATGCTCATAATAGCACATATCTGCTATTGTAAAATCCTGTGGCTGGTTTGCTTGCTTGAACCATACCAGAGTCTGTTTGTGACCAGACTGAGACCACCTCTTCAAGAAGGCCTTGATCCAGTTGATCCTGAGTGTGACTGCTCTTTTCACACCTGCCAAAACAAACCGCACTTGCCCAAACAAAACGCAAATGAACTTGGGTGCGATTCAACCAACCACCAAAGCAGGTGAAAAAGCGCCCTAGACATGAAGATAGTTTTGGTCTCTCAACTCTGTGATACTTAGTTCTGACTGTTGATCATTTTTACCTTCTTGCTGAGCAGTGGGAGGCTGGGGCTCCCCTTGGTTTTGCAAAAGAGTGGTGCTGGGACTGAAGCGTTGCTCTGAAAGGTGATGGAGTTAGACACCAGCTGTGAGGAAATCTTCTTTTGGGACTTTTTAGTGTGCAGAGGTGTGGATGGCTCTCCAACATCCTGAAATGTAAAGTAAGGAATAAAAAATAATGGCTGTCCCAGCTTACCCAGTATGGAAGTCCATGGTGAGGGCTGGCAGTCCAAAGAGGCATCCGAGGCACTCTGATTATAGTTAAAAATTCTTTAGTCACATGGATGGACCAACGTGTTTCAACTTTAGACAGGGTATGAAATGCATTGGAACAGGTGTGTCAATTTAAAATTTATCAAGAGGTCATGTGACAAAGGTCATGACATGCTGTCTACTCAAGGGAGACCACTTGAAAACAAAACAATGAAAGTTTTGTCAAGGAAGTAACTATATACTGTGACAGATTCTCATGAAGTAGCAGAAACACTGCGACCAAACAGACAGGAAGTGACACGAAAAAAGAAAAATGTATTAAGATCAAAGAAAAACATGACACAAAATAGTACATAGTGTGGATGGACAAAAAAACTCATAGAACATATAATGTGGGGACACTGGAAAAGTTAACCTCATAATACTTGACAAAACAATTATTCCTCTCTCCTTGCCTCTTACCCTGATGAGAACTGTCTAAGGTCAAATCGCATTGGTCTATCAGTGTGAATACAGGATTTTTAACAATAATCAGAGTGCCTGAGATCCCTTTTTATACTGCTAGCCCACACCATGGCCTTTTACACTGAGAAAGCAGTGCAGTCATTGCTTTTTATTCCTGTGGGACAATTTGCCCTATCCTTTAAGAGTAGTTTTTTTTTTTGTTTTTTTTTTACAATTTACCTACACCTAGTGTCTTGACCCAGTGCAACACTCCCCAGTTTTTCTGCCAATTTAGTCTGACCTCATTTGAACCATTTAACCTCATCAAAGACTCACTCTGCTTGGTTTTGACTTCTTGCCAACAGGTTCTTCTTCTTCTGTGAGGCCATTTAAGGATGTAGCCTGCCATGCAGCCACCTGCAGCTCATCGACTTCATACTCAAATATCACAGGGATCTTCCTCTTCTTCCTCTTGTCCAATTTCCCAGAGGAAGAGAGCCTTTCATTGTCATCCAATGGGGGCTCTTCATCAACACTGCCAACCACCTGTGACTGGGTTTGATCTTTATCGTGCACTTTGGCTGGTGCCGATTTCTTTTGCTTCTTTGCTGGTGTTGTCATGGTGATGTCAAACAGAACTTTCTCAGCATCAACAGCCAGCGTGGTTTCCACTGCTGCTCCTTTCTCCTCCGCAGTAGTCGATTCTTTTTGATTCTTCTCTCTATTCTTCTTCAGTGGGGTGACAGTGGTTTCATCTGCAGCCGGCAAAGCTTCAAGGGTTGCATCCTCTTGCTTGCCTTTTTTCTTTGTCTTCTTTTTAAGTGGCACTGTGGTGGCATCTTGTAATTCTTCCTGACCAACTGATGTGATTTCAGCATCAGTGTGTTTTCCCTCTACTTCAAACTGTGTCTCAGGCTCAACCTGTGGTGATTTATCAGCTTTGAGATCCGTTTTGTTTCTGTTTCTATTGCACACAGTCTTCACCTTCTTCTTTTGGGTCTTCTTCTCTGAGACTGTAGCATCGGCTTCGGATGACAACTTCTTAGATGGGCCCTTGTTGTCAGTTGTGCAGGATGTTGGTTGGCTCGTTTCTTCTGTGACTGTAACTGTAGGCTGTTCGTTTACTTCAGAGAGGAGCAGAGTTCCTGACTGACCCTCTGTAGTTGCTGCCTCTATCACTTTTAAAGAGGAGAGGGAACTTTGTATCTGTGCTTCCTTTCCTGAATCTTCTGTTTGTGAACACTCCGGACCACCTTCAGTGTCTTTAATTGCACTCTGAGCTTGATCCACAGTTTGTTCGTGTTCAGACCTCTCTGTATTTTCCTCGTTACCTGCACTTCCACTTTCACCTGCATTCTGCTTCCTTCTCTTCTTTTTCTTCTTCTTGTTCTTTTTGTTTTCAATATTTGCAGCTGGGTCAGTTGGTTCATTTTGATCTTTCCCCGAATCCTTGTTTAGCTTGTTGAGCGAGGATGCCTTCTTTTTCTTCCCTGAAGTAACAGAGACACACATCAGAAGACTTTGTCATCAATACATGAAAAGCGTTGCAAGGACATAAACTGTAGTTCAAAACAATATTTCAGAAAAAACAAACTCAAGGACAAGATCTAGGGCATTGAACAGGTACAGATCGTGCTGTGTTCAGAAGGTAAAACTCTAATAACTACTTGTGACGAATCTAGTTAGTCGCTGTAAAAAAGCAGGAATCCCTGATGATGAGGAAGGAACCAGAAGTATTTCCTCTGATTCAGGAGTGCTACATTAAACAACATAAAACAGCCTCTGAAACACAACACATATGCAGGCCCAGGCTGTATTTATCAGAAGTTCTCACAGAATCTACTTACCAGTATTAATATTATTACGTTTTGCAATTTTGAACCTTTACAGTGTTGCACAGACGTCCCTCTCACCCGGCAACACTTCCCAATTGCTCCTGGGCGACCCCAAGGCGTTCCCAGGCCAGATGACATATCCAGCATGTTCTGGGTCTGCCCTGGGGCCTCCTACCAGCGGGACGTGCCTGAAACACGGAGGCATGCTGATCAGATGCCTTAACAACTTCAACTGACCCCTTTCGACGCTTACTCTACTCCAAGCTCCCTCCAGATGTCTAAGCCCCTACCCCTAACCACCTCCACCCCACTGACTGTTCCTATACCGCCTGTGTTACATCCCATCATTTTTTGTTCACTATGTTGTCTTCTGCTTGTTCCCCCGTCTGTCACTACCCCTTTTGTGTTACTATGTAAGCGTGTTTGGGTCATTGAAAAGCGCTATACAAATTAAATGTATTATTATTTATTATTATTAAGCACCTTACCCTATCTCTAAGGCTGAGCTCAGCCACCCCACGGAGGAAACTCATTTTGGCCGCTTGTATTCGTGATCTCATTCTTTCGGTCACGACCCAGAGCTCATGACCATAGGTGAGGGTTGGGACATAGGTGGACCAGTTAATCGAATGCTTAATTATGTTTCTGAAAACACTTTGGGTGAGAAATAGACAGTGCAGTAACATGTTGAGAGGAAGAATTCTGTTGCTATTAGAGGTATAACAATACACATATTCGTACTGAACTGTTTGGTATGTGGCTTTCAGCTTGGTATGCATTACAAACTGATCAATACCTTGATATATCCTATTCCATTTGGAAAATAAAATCTCATTAACATTGTAGGGGAAATACCTCTTTTAGAATATTTGCACTCGTAATAATGAATTTGGGGCACCACCCTCCTAACAAGGGAAGCAACTAATCAAATTAATGACTCCGTAAATTTCTTATTAATTTGGCAGCACGCTTATCAATAATGAATCAATCTCAATATCTGGGTTATGAATTCTCTAGACAGTGATCTCAGCTCCTGTACACAAGATATATCACAAACAACGACTTGGCAATAAATGAAAATTTATTTAACTAAATGGGTAACTTCATGAGTAAATGAATAGCAAATGATGATTATATGACACAACACAAAATTAACAGTATATATATATATATATATATGAATGAAATGAGAAGTAACACTCGTTTGATTTGCTTGGTTTGGCGATAGTGGGAGAGTAGCCTATATTAAACAGCCTATATTATAAATGGGGACCGCAGGAATGCGCAAAACAATTCACTTAGACCTAATGAAACCTAAATTAAAATCGGGATAATTAACGAAGACTCCTGTTCGACCTCTCTCTTCACCGCACAGCGGCGAACTCAAATTATGGAAGTTTTGGCCTACTTTCAACAGCGGTAATCACAGGCGGAGCTCTTTCAGGGTCCCTGGACTGTCGCGGCACCTTTCCGGCAGGAGAGCACGGCTGTTTCACAGCCGAGAGAGCAGACGAGTTTGCGATATCCTGTGGGTACCCAGTGGCTGGTCCACGCTGTGGAAGGCCTTTGGGCTGGATGGAGGACCACTGTGGCAAGTGGCGGGCAGGCGGTTCCAAGGAATCTGGAGCCAAGAGGTGGTCAACAGGTGCTTGTCTGCTTCGTTCTGGTTACTCGTTTATAATAATGTGACAACAATATCGCTGGCCATTCAACACTGCTGTCAAAGTTACTATTATGCGTAAATATGTTGAAAACACTGAAGATGAAGGAAAACTGGATCAACAAAATTTTAAAGTTCAAAATAACTTTGCTCATGGGCACAAAGGGTTAAAAATGCGAATAAATACGGCAGACTCACAGTACCGGTAATATGGAATAACTAACGAAAGACCAAAAAAAAAAAAACCGAGGGAAAAATGAAGCTCGAGTTAAGAGAGAATAAAACAAGACAAGAACGCAAGCAAAAAGACAAGCAAGCACAGAGAAGAGAAGAGACAAGAAAAACAAGAGACCGAGAGTACGCGGCACCCGGGTATTTCACTGGGCCAAAAAGAGTACGGCAAGCCTGATAAAAAGGGGGGTATTCCCTCGTGATAAGGAATATATCCCTATTGAGATATAATCAGAGGAAACTTAAATTCTTTCCTGATACGAGGTCCTATACTTTAATGTTACGCACGAGTGACGCTTACTCTTCCCACCATGGTCCACATTGCTTCTTAGCATCCAATTAAACATACAGAGTAACAGTAAATTAAAATACACTTATTATGCCGTGATAACAGCTAACCTACATCAAACACACACACTCTGACTAATTCAATGACAATGTATAATGAGAGACAGAATGAAGGAACACAGTCATGCAACAAGATGATTAATAATACCTAATTATATCTTGATTAAATATATATATAAAGTGGACTTCCTTATGGTAACTCTTCTTAACTCTGCCACAAGATGGCAATATGGCTACATGTTAGAGAGTTGAAATTAATATTTAATTCTGCCACATATCAAAACTTTGTTCTTAACAGAGTTGAAGCAAAGTACCATTCATATAACACATGGTCATGGGCACATATACTTCAGTCTTATTACGACAGAACATTTGTCCCTTCTCATCACATGCGTCACATGTGAGTGGCAGGATGCGGTCATCAAAGGATGCATTGTTTTTCAAAGCAGAGCTGGTAATCAACGCGTTGGGGTGAAAAAGGAGGTTTCCTTTATGAGTTAATGACTCGATTTGAGTAGTCTCACATGATCTCCTTGAAGACAGACAGTCTTCCTCCTGACTGGGGTCAATTAGGTGACAGGGCAATAAAACATCTGGCATGGCTGAGAATGGACATCAATATGCCCCTACAACATACACAACTACAGAGCCGAAGCACAAGCCGCTGCACAGCCGCAGACTCTCTTTAGCAGTGAAGAACCAGGGAACAAGAGCCACTGTCTGGCTTCAGCCTCTCATTCAGCAGCGAACAGCAGTTAATGTTAGCACAAAGCACACACTCACAGCATGAGCAGTAACTGCTGGCAGGCCAGGTAGCCAATCGGGATGATAGACTGAAAGGTTCGTTGGTGATGGCTGTTAAGCTTGTTCACATGACTGTGGCATTTAACAGAGATGGTTATTTATGTATTTATTAGACTTAAAGAGCTCAGACCGTGGGTGAAAGAAACAACACTGATACTATGCGCTCCGATGTCAGAAGTAAGATAGTATTTACATAGTAGGGAAGAGATTATGTTAAGGATGACTCCAGTGCATCAATGAACTATGATGTCAGGCCCACCCAAAAAATCCTGGACACAGAAATGATGAAAAATAGTTTACTATGTAACATCACAATTCAGTAGGCCACAACACTTAACAGCCATCTCACATTTTCAAGAAGTATTATCAAGTAAAACAGGAAAAATGTAATTACAAAGAAATCACTAGCCCCTTTTACACTGCCAGATTTTCCGCAGATGTTGGGCTGATTTGTCAGCCACACAGAGGGTGAAAGGTGAGCTGATCTGAGGCACCCAATTTTCTGCCTCGGAGGGTAGTCATATTGGCGGAACCCTTTAAGTTTAAACAGGCCGAGGTGGCCTTTCCCAACGGGAGGGGCTGTTGAAGACTTGTGGGAGGAGCTGTTGATGACGTCGCATGTGCGAGCCACTGGCGGTGGACAGCTGATAGCAGGAATGAGCAGCTAGTAGCAAGAGGGGAACGCAAACGTGACAGACACTGTAAAGATGAGCAACTGGGGAGACAAGGAATAGCACGAAGAGGCTATTAACTGTCAGGTGACGGGGACCGTAAAGAACGTGCCGATTTATGAGAGAATCGCCATCTGACTACCACCTCCTGACTAGCCGCGGCTTCCCTCCCACGTAACTGTTTAAGTCACACGGTGAGCTACACGTTTTTTTACTTGTTTACGCCCCCCACTGCCCAGAAAAAGGCACATTCTGTATAAACAAAAGTAGGTAGGCGGCAATTTGCCGCACTCCCCTATTTTGTTTTTATACTATTATCTAAAAGGGCTACTGATTTTGCTTTTCATGGACTTTAACCAGCGTATTTTAATAAGACAGTAAGTTCTTTGAACAAAAAACAAAATTTGAAATGTTAGTTTCTTATACATTTAAACTTTTAAATATCAAGGAAACTTCTCTGGCACTTCTACTTTCTTTGCTATATCAAAAATGTACCAAATCATGACACTACTGTATCGTATTAAACCAAACTGTGAATTTTATTAACGTTACACTCCTAGTTGCAATGGGCTCACTGCTGGGGTGGGGGAAATGTAGACATGGAAAATTTAGTTATATTCATTGTAGCAGGAAGGAAAAAGGAAGTGAGATCACAGCCTTGTCCACCTGAGTAGAAGAGGAAGGAGGAGGGGAAAGTGATAAATTAAGGGACATCTGTGAGCTGAACAGAGAGCGGGAAAATCAAACAAAGGAGACTTGAAGCAGGATGGGAAGGAGAAGCGAGACTGGGCACCAAAAGAGGAAATAAGTAAAAGGGTGAACCCAGCACTGGATTAAATGAAGAGACAACAGTGAATTTACCCTAGGGACAAAGTGTTACAAGGACTGACTGGAAATGACCGGTGAGGAAACAACCTCAGAGAAAAGCTGGTCTCTGGAGCAGGTGGAAACAGACTGGATCTGCTGTGCTTTTCCTGCTTGGATTCAGTGGCTGAGCTGAGGTGGATGACTCACTACTAGCAGATAAGTTCCTTTTTTCCCCACAATTTCCTGGCTTCTTCAAACTCGAGCTTCAAGCTAACCTGGGTCCTTCCCTCCCCCCTCACTCACACTCACTCAACACAGACTCATCCACCTGAACTGATTTGAACTGAATTACATTCACACATCCAAACTGAACTGAACTGAATTACATTCATACTTCCCCACTCACTCACACACACACATCCGAACTGAACTGGATTATATTCATACTCCTCACACTCCCCTCAACACTCTCACCTAGCTGAACTAAATAAACTGAACTGTAAACCTCTCTCTCTCACCCACACACATACACACACATAATTACCTTTTATTTTTTTATGAGCTGAATGAATATTATTTGTATTTGAATTTTGTGTTTTCCTGTGGTTGACTATTGAATTGAATTGGATTTCTGTTTACTGCAGTGACATTGATGAATTAAGAAATTTTTGAGTTATTTGATTCTGCTTGATTGAATTAGAATTAGGAATTAATATAACGACTCTTAATTAATCAACTTGATTTGTGGTGTTTTCTGTTATTTTGTAGTGTAGAATCAAGCAGTCGGGTTATTTTACTTTTATTTCACTCTTAATAAATTTGACAGGTGAGGGTTTTTGTGTCCGCCTGTCTGGCGCCCAACAATTTCTTAGGGTTCTACGCTACATCATGTTTGATAAAAACACATCTAAAAACTAAATGAAATCCAAAATCTGAAAACTTAATTTACAAAACATTAGAATTATGTAGCTTTAGTCTGTGTGCAAAACACGACGCAAATGTTACATGTTGGGCTGAGTTCAGAGAGCACCAAAAACCTCCACCCAGTATAAGATCAATTAGATACACGGTTGTGATTTGCGATAACCCGAAAGAAATATAATTTCTATGAATGATACATAAAAATGTAAATAATCAACTGTATAAATTTAATAGCTCAGTGTTTTGAGACATATGCTCCGTTTCATTCTGAGAAGAGTTTTTATGTTTTCTTTTCACATATTGCAGGGGTAACCATATTTTTTGAATGGGGGCCAGATTAAATAATTTGACAATACCTGGGGGCCAGTTGTTTCTCACATCATATGGGATATAAAAAAATAATAATTATACCTCTCAAAAAATTAAATGAACACTTAAATCATACATCAGATCTTGATCAACGAATTCTTCAAGTTAAAAATCTTTACTGATGTACATTAAATAATTAGTTGAGAACAAAATTACATAACAACGGTAAGTGGAAACCAAAATCATCAACCCACTGAGGGCTGAATTCAAAATCCCACCAAAAATCAAAGTAAAACATTGAAATCACAGGCTGATCAAATTTGTGTGAATTTTATCACAGCAACTCATAATGTGACTCAGTAGAGACTATAGCCACCGCGTGCCTGTATGCACTCCCAACGACATCTGGACATGCTCCTGATGACTCGATCAATGGTGTCCGAGGAGATCTCCTCCCAGACCTGGATTAGGGCATCAGTGAGCTCCTGGACACGCTGTGGCAGTACTTAGTGCATTGGATGCACGGATAGATAATATCACATAGGTACTCGTTTGGATTTAAGTCAGGGGAGCGAGAGGGCCAGCCAATGGCATCAATATCTTCATAATCCAGGAGCTGCTTACACACATGGCCACATGAGGTCGGGCATTGTCCTGCACCAAGAGGAACCCAGGGCCCACAGCACCAGTGCAAGCTCTGACAATTGTTCTGAGGATTTCATCCTGGTACCTGACAGCACCATTGGCTATGACATGGAGGTAGGCTCGTCATGATACCAGAATTTCAGTAGTTGATACCAATACCAGTGAATTTCCACGATTCTCAATACTCATTCGATACCATGATAAAAATCAAAAAACAGAATTCGTGTATTTTTAAATTCACTACTTTATTAAAACTGTTTAGAACTTTAACTTCAACTCTAAGGCCTCATTTACACCGCAAGCAATCTACAAGTGTAGCGGCAGCACACGTGTATTCACACCAAAACCGAACAGAAGCACCGCGCAGCAGCCGCTGCTGTCCCGTCAAAATACAAACCACAACCGAACAGTTGTTGGTGGTAGTGCACCGGGTTTGCAAATCTCCAATAAACCCCAAAGCCCAGGGTGGACAGGTGGAGAATTTATATTTAGCACTACAAATGGGTAAGTATACGAGGGGACATCATGTGTTAGGCCGGATGGACAGCACCACAGTAGTGGCTCATATCAACAGACAGAGGAGGCTGAGGTCCCTTCAGTTACACACTGGCACAGAGACTCATTGTCTGGAGCAGCAAACACTTTCTGTCCCTAAAGGCCACTCATGTGCCTCGGATACTCAACTGTGGAGCAGATCTCTTGTCCAGAGGAAACCCCCTTTATGCGGAGTGGAGACTTCACCCAGGTGTAGTGGGTCTGATTTGGGAGCGTTACGGGTGGCCGTCTGTGGATCTCTTCTTACAAGACATGATAGCTAAAAGGAAAAGTTTTCTCTACCATCAAAGTTTAATTGACGGCTTTCTCTGCCTGCCATACACTGTGTACACAATTATTAGGCAAGTGAGTATTTTGACCATATCATAATTTTTGTGCATATTCTCCAACTCCAAGTTGTATAAACTTGAATGCTTATTGAATTTAAGCATATCAGGTGATGTGTATTTGTCTAACGAGGGAGGGTGTGACCTAAGGAGATCAACACCCTATATCAAGGTGTGCATAATTATTAGGCAGCTTCTCTTCCTCAGGCAAAATGGGCCAAAAAAGAGATTTAACTGACTCTGAAAGGTCAAAAATTGTAAAAAATCTTTCAGAGGGATGCAGTACTCTTGAAATTGCCAAGATATTGGGGCGTGATCACAGAACCATCAAACGTTTTGTTGCAAATAGTCAACAGTGTCGCAAGAAACGTGTTGAGAAAAAAAGACGCAAATTAACTGCAAAAGATTTGAGAGGCATCAAACATAAAGCTACCAGGAACCCATTATCCTCCAGCGCTGTGATATTCCAGAACTGCAACCTACCTGGAGTGCCCAGAAGTACAAGGTGTTCAGTGCTCAGAGACATGGCCAAGGTAAGGAAGGCTGAAACCCGACCACCACTGAACAAGACACATAAATTGAAACGTCAAGACTGGGCCAAGAAATATCTGAAGACAGATTTTTCAAAGGTTTTACGGACTGATGAGATGAGAGTGACTCTTGACGGACCAGATGGATGGGCCCGTGGCTGGATCAGTAATGGGCACAGAGCTCAACTTCGACTCAGACGCCAGCAAGGTGGAGGTGGGGTACTGGCATGGGCTGGTATTATTAAAGATGAGCTAGTTGGACCATTTTGGGTTCAAGATGGACTCAAAATGAACTCCCAAACCTACTGCCAGTTTTTAGAAGACACTTTCTTCAAGCAGTGGTACAGGAAAAAGTCTGCATCTTTCAAGAGGACCATGATTTTTATGCAGGACAATGCTCCATCACATGCGTCGAAGTACTCCACTGTGTGGCTCGCCAGTAAAGGCCTTAAAGATGAAAAAATAATGACATGGCCCCCTTTCTCACCTGACCTAAACCCTATTGAGAACTTGTGGGCCCTTCTTAAACGGGAGATTTACAGGGAGGGAAAACAGTACACCTCTCTGAACAGTGTCTGGGAGGCTGTTGTTGCTGCTGCACAAAAAGTTGATCGTCAACAGATCAAGAAACTGACAGACTCCATGAATGGAAGGCTTATGACCAGTATTGAAAAGAAGGGTGGCTATATTGGTCACTGATTTTTTTTTTTTTGAAATGTCAGAAATGTTTGTTTGAAGATTTTGAGTTGTTTGTTTATTATTCTCACTTTAATAGATGCAAATAAACAAGTGAGATGTGAAAATTTTTATTTTTCATTTAGTTGCATAATTCTGCACACTAATAGTTGTCCAATAATTGTGCACACATAGATTTTCTCCTAAGATAGCCAAAACCTCACTTTTACTTTCATAAATATTGAAGTTTGAGGTTTATTAACATTTTGGATTGACCAAGAGCACTGTAGTTGTTCAATAATAAAATTAATCCTCATAAATACAACTTGCCTAATAATTGTGCACACAGTGTATTGGCCAGTTTGTAAACTGCATCCTGGGACTTTCCCATGGTGTTGAATGCCCTATCTGACCTACCTTTTGAACCACTGGAACTGGTGGACTTGAAAATGGTGCCTTTAAAGACAGATTTGCTACTGTCTCTTGCTTCAGCTAAATGAGTGGGTGAGATTCATGCTCTGTAAGTACACCAAGCATGTACGAAGTTCTCCTGAGGGAATGTAAGGATGACCTTGCAACCTAATCCAGCATTTATGCCTATGGTGTTGGGGTCACATTCTCCAATTGACCTTGTGTCCTTCTATCCCCCATCTTTCTCCTCAGATGGGCAGAAGTGGGTACATATGTTGTGCCCTGTGCGGGCTTTAAGCATCTACATAGACAGAACAAAAAGCTGTAGGAAAAGTGACCAGCTTTGTGTGTCTTGGGCAAACAGCGGCTTGGGGAAGCCAATCTCAAGGCAGCGGCTCTCCCATTGGATTGTTGGAGCTATTGCTTTAGCTTATAGCACCAAGGTACTGCAGCCAGGGGCTATGTGCACATTCTACCAGGGGTCTCACCACTTAGTGGGCCCTTTTCAGAGGGATCTCCATTCATGAGACTTGCGCTGCAGCAAGCTGAGCTTCCCCACACACCTTCGCTGGGTTCTACAGGCTTGATTTTACAGCCCCTACATTAGCCCATTCAGTGCTTAGTGTGGCTAAGCCTCAGTAATGCTTGTTTCAAGCCAGTTGACCCCCTAGTAATATCTGCCCAACAATCCATGAGTCAGGATTTCCCAATGTGAGACACGAAACGAATGCCATGAAAGAGAACTTTACGTTTAGCATGAGTGAGTGTCTCACCAGACAACCCTCCTTGCTCATTCATAGCGAGGAAGAGTTGAGTGTTTGTTTGTTTTTTTAAATAACTGGCAGCGTAGTGTTAGGCCCTTTTATGACGTACTTGATTCCATGAAATAAATCTGAATGAAATCATTCGGAATAAGACTTTTTCCAGGTCGTTTACATGGGAAAATATTCATTCCGAATGAGGGTTTACACGGGAGATCAGTTTAATTGCCTTTATTCGGGTCTGCGCATGGTTTGGGGCAGGGAAGGTTTCTGATTGGATAGGGGGCGGGGCAGATGTTACGTGTTTATGTTTACTGGAAGAAAACACTGTAGTCCTCGCTCCAGATAACAAGATGCTTGACAACGCCATTCTTAATGCCTTTTTCGGGCTTGTTATGCTTATATTCTTGAAGCAGCAGTACGACAACAACCTTGTTCTGCTAATCGTTCGTCTGTTGAGGAGGAGAAGGGAGGTAGAAGGTCGAGGAAGGGAGACAGAAGACAGTGCTCTGGCGTATGGAAACCAGTGAGTGCAACAAGTCCGACTCCTCTATCTCAGCCCGTTCATATGCGCACTATACACGTCATCGTGCCAGAAGGGCAAGGAAACGAGCATGCGCAGAAAGAATGGAATGGCTGGAATCGGGTAGGAGGTGTATACAAGACAGAAAAATTCTTCCATTCGGGTTCTGAAAAGGAATATTCCACCCCTGTGCACCCGATTAGATTTTCTTTTGGGTTGGCTGTTTTCATTCGGGTTGAGGTGTTTAAAAGGAGCATTTCTATTCGGGTAGGGCTTCCAACCCGAATGCAAAAGGAATACATGGCTCCATGTAAATGCACGTTGTCTCCTTTCAGATTTAATGGGTCAGGGATGCAGGACGCATACCCAGCACTACCACTGCAATAAGCCAAAACTGCATCCAGCATAGCATAGCTCCATGTGTTTCAGGTAAGCTAGTTAGTCACAAAGCCCTCTATTTTACCATTGATGTTACTCACACACTGCCACCCTGGACATACATGAACATTTTCATCTCATTAGCATAAGCAGAAGATCAGCTGGAAATGTGGAGAACAATACATGGCTCCATGTAAATGCACGTTGTCTCCTTTCAGATTTAATGGGTCAGGGATGCAGGACGCATACCCAGCACTACCAATGCAATAAGCCAAAACTGCATCCAGCATAGCATAGCTCCATGTGTTTCAGGTAAGCTAGCTAGTCACAAAGCCCTCTTTATTTTACCATTGATGTTACTCACACACTGCCACCCTGGACATACATGAACATTTTCATCTCATTAGCATAAGCAGAAGATCAGCTGGAAATGTGGAGAACAAAACAGAAATGTGGTGTGCTGATAAAATATGAAAACTAAGGAGCTGTTTCTGTGTATTTTATCAGCTGGTTGGTTTTAGAGAGGGAAAAAAACAAAAATTTTGGACTCTAATTGGACGTAAGAACTGGTAAAACAGTTATTTCTTTATATACTATATATATATATATATATATATATATATATATATATATCAGAATCATTCACCAAACGATATTATTTATTAGTGTATTGAGTTTTTTTCCCGTTTTTTTTTTAAAAATAAACTCAGATAACCTTTTACTACCCCTGTTGGTTTTCAGAGTTCCATAAATTCCACAGCAGATTGAATAATTTTGCATAGGCAGGAGGTTTATGCACCAAAGGTATATTGAGATACTTGAAGACAAAAGCAGATGAAGTGCTCATGTGGGTTGCAGTATCATGGTATCCAGGAAGGTGCTCTTTGGTCAGGAACTGCGGTACATCTTGAACACTGCTCACTGGCCTTCATCAGGGCCAGTGAGCATGGTGTTTTTGGATTCTGTTTTGGATTTTGGATTTTCAAGGTAGATTTTTTTTTTTTTCCAAGGTATATTGAGATACCTTTGCTTTTCTTGACTGCTGGCGCCCCCTCATCATCCTCCTCCATCTGACCTCCACTTCTCTTCATCCTCTTTCTGCTGCCGAACATTTCATCATCCTCATCTGTCGAGACCTCCTCTGGATACTCATCCTGAGGAAAGATGCCTGAGAGGAAATCCAGGATAACAGGGTGAGACAGGATGAGGTCAAAGATCAAAAAACAATAATTCTGTTTTCATAAACATCAAGAAAGAAGGTGTGATCCTCAGCTCCTACCTTTATTCAGGTCACGCAGTCTGCCATTAAACACAAAACAAGGGGAGAGAAGAAAATAAATTCATTAGTTTGAGTTTTTAGAATTTTGACCAAAACCAGTAAATACAGTCATATAACTCCTGTCTTAGCACCTCTGCACTGGTTGCCTGTCCAGGCCAGAGCTGATTTTAAGATCCTTCTTTTAACTTACAAAAAAATGGGATGGGACTGTCATCAATTCTGTGAAGTTCGGGGAAGGTTGGACCACGTATGCTGGAGTTACAAACCACTTCCCGTTTATCGTGACACACTGCAGTTAAACGCCTTGCCAGGGTCACACGGTTTGACGAAAACTCAAGCTTCGAATAACTTTTCTCCTTCAAGGTCCTGGGGTGGGACATAACATACATAACATTTCCTGTTGTCAGTAGGTGACGCTATATCTATTACTAATTATTGATACGTAGATATATTCAGGGCAGGACTGTCATCAATCCTGTGAAGTCTGGGAAAGATTGGTTAATGTAAGCCAGAGTTATAAACTGCTTCCTGATTCGTGGCGAGTCAGCTAAGTTTGACGCCATCCCACCGTCACACGGATTGACGAAAACTCAAGATTTAAATAACTTTTCTTCTTCAACATCTTGGGGTGGGACAGACCAAGGTTTGAAGTCGACCAGATGAAATCTCTAGGACTAGTTCTTTAATTTAGGGCCCGTGGAAATGGGCAAAAATGCATCACAATTGCATAGTAATTTCAAAATGGCTGACTTCCTGTTGGGTTTAGAGCATGCCTCCAAGAGGCTTTTTTGTACTTCTTGGAGTGTTACATATGCCTACAAAGTGTCATACTCCTGGGTTAAACCAGCTTCGAGGACTGTTTCGTTGAAATTTTGTAGGTGGCGCTACTGAGCGATTTTTTTTGAGAGCCAAGCATGAGACCCTTAAAATATCAAATGTTTCACCAGTTCTGATACATCTGCAAAGTTTCATGAGTTTTTGAGTATGTTAAGCCCCCCAAAAAGGCAATTAATTTGTCAGAATCAGAGTCAGAAGAATCAGAAGGAGGAGAAAAAGAAGAAGAATTCCTTGCATTTCAATACGGTCCTCGCACCGCTTGGTGCTTGGGCCCTAATAATTGATGGGGAGAACCAGCACAGCAGCTGAAAGGGTTAAACAGCCATCCACAACACTGCACTTACTAAATACTGAGTACAGGGCAGCAGAGCTCTAAGTGTTAAAGGGCAGCAAGAACACAAATCAGGTGCTGTGGTCATTCTTTTTAAATCTCTGACAGCTATAACATCGCAGATGTCTTCTTGCCCTGTAAAACTCTATCAACAAAAATCCTCATGGAACAGCACTGACTCAAACACTTCACTGCTGCAAAAGCCACCTTATGACTGCAATTGATTTTTAGGTTGAAGCCTTTGAGCTGGAGGAGCAGCTGGGCTTTCTCTTACTAGAAAATAATGGGTATGAAATAATGAACACATGCATTCAAATATGAAATTGAAACTTTGGGTAACTGTTCTACAATTGGTCAATCTGTCAACCCAAACATCCATTATACCGCAGGTTAAAGACTAATTTATAAACAGTCAGATAATCTGGAGAAACTGCTTGCTGGTTTGCAACCTGTGATCGTCTGCTTTATCTCTCTCCATGTGGGATTTTGTTGTATCCATATCCCTGTGTTGCAAGACTTGGATCATTACTGTGGTGAGTCTGAAGCCATTATCTACATTTTCTGACTGTATTATCATCACTGTGTTCAAGTCCCGATATCTGCTATGAGAGAGAAGAGAGAACAATGGACAAGGACCAAAGTACAGCCTACAGATGACAGACTGAAATGTAATAAATAACATAGCATCAACTTTCCTGTATGGGAGAAAGATGAGATAGAAGTAGTGTACTGGTAGCTTAGGATAACCTTTTTCATAGCAGACATTTTGATTTGTCATAGCAAGAAAAGCACAGGTGAAACTAAAAACATGAACACAGGCTCAGTTACATTGAGTGTGCCAGCGAGCTGCCCCAGTGAGCCAGCATGCAAAATACAAGGACCTCCCCTACAAGGAATGCAGCTATCATTAATGCTATCAAATGCAACTGTGCTTTCCTACTATGACATGTCAAAGTGTCTGCTTTGAAAAGGTCTATTCTGTATTCTTCTTCTGCATATTATTTTCAATTTCTTTCTCTTTGTTGAAAAACAAAAGAAAATTAAAGCTGCAAGCAGTGTTCGGCCGGACCTCGAACTCTCACTGTTTCAGTCTCCAGCTAACACAGACAGTGTGAATTATTCGTAAGAGCAATGTCAAGAGTGCGCAAGGTCATTTTTGGCAATAGAGGGACTTAATATAACAGTACGTTACAATATGTATTTAAACCAGCACTAAGTAACTTTTCAACCTTCATAAAATATTTTCATAACTTTTGTGATGATACATCGACTTACAACTAGTTGAATGACACCTCTGTCATGGCCTGAGGGGGTCTGTATTGTTTTAACTGGCACTAAGCAACTTCGAGGAGGGTGGCAGGAACCCTGCCACACAAAAAACTACAAATGTGTTGACTGCTTTACGGCATACGTCACTTCCCCCTTTCCCCATTCGTTACAAAGGCGGAAGTCGATGCGAAAGCCTGCGCGCAATTACTGCTATCATGGCAGAAGCTGCAAAACAACAAAGGAAATGAAAAGTTTTGTCTGAGGAGACAATAAAAGAAAGAGGGAGGCTACCCGGATGAAAGGACAGTCAAGGATCAACATTGGCCCGGCTTTCACTCGCTGAGCTCAAAGACGAGGAGGGATTTCCGACCGATGCTGCCTTGGCTCTGTTCCTGCTGGACTAGTAAGTAGCTTTCGATGCTCAAATCAAAATGATAATGCTGATGTGAGCTATCGGAAATATGCGTGGTAGCAATGAATAGCCACCAGCGTGATAGTTTGCAGTTCCACACTGACGCGACCAGCCACGCAACAAGCTCAAAAGTACTGTATAAAGATAAAACAATGCGATGGCTGCAAACCGCAAATATAAAGTTTGAGTAAAATATGTAGGTTCCTATTGAGGAAAGATCAGTCATACTGAATCATTGTGGTGTTATCGTGTCAGTTTGTGTGTACGTGACAGTAGTTTCTGATGATTGTTATGCAATAGTTTCAGAGAATAACAGGATTCTTGTCGTGTTTTTGTTGAGTTGACTACAGTGATTGCAAAAGAAGTCAAACCATGTTGCTTGCTCTAAATAATCAGTAAAACAAAACCCGTGTGCAATGTGCATTGAGTTATGACTTTTCATAGTCCTGCTTATCAATAGCACCTTGTGCTGAGTGTAGCTAAAACTACAGGGATTGTTGCATGTTTAAAATTCTACATGTAATGTTTATTTAGTCAGTCCTGAAGGGTCTGTGTGCAGCTCACTTCAGTAGCACCAAGCACCTAACTTTGAAGGTTACAATCTCAGTTAGCCAGTAAACTTGACATCTTCAAGTCAGTCTGATAACAAGATATTTCTGTTATTGTTATGTGTCTATTGGACATTATGTTGTGTAAGGTGTACGGTGTTGTTCCATATTTATTTTTTTCATGTTATTATCTTTTTATATTTTATGTTGTATTGCTAATTATTGTTATTCTTATCTTATAATTCTCTAGTATAACATAGATGATGCATTTTATTACAGTGTGATGTTTATATAGTGCCTTTATTTCCAGTGTGTATACTTTTGTTTGTCTTGCATTACTCTTTATCCATATAAATTTCTTACATGTTATTTCTCTACAGCTATCAAAAGAAGCAAGTAACGTCTACTCCCCACAAGCAACACCTCCAACCGCTACAGCCTATAGTTTCCAGCTTTACAGAAGAGTCGGATCATGTTAGGTACTTTGTGTTTCCCAGGGCCTGCATTTGTTTGTTTTGGGCAATGTTTAGTATTTTTCAACATGTCCTATTTTCTGTTTTGACTCAGGGGAGAACCGATAGAGGGTGTCCAAATGCTGGAAGAAGGCGCTGGGGCAGAATCTTACAATCTACTCTATCTGCAGCATGTATTCTCTGAGTGTTGTGGAGGAAGAAGAGCGGCATGACTCTCCAGATGACTCCAGATAACTTCTAACATTGTCACACAGATTATTCAGTGTTTCTTATTTTAACTGTCATAGTTTATTTTTTATCCTGCTCTATTTATCCATGTACATGCATCACACTCCCCTTTTGTTTTGTTTTTTTTATTCACAGTAATTTTTTTCAGCTGTCACTGTCGTTCATTTACTACCACTGTAATACAGTGTTGTTGTGCCATTTATTTATTCAAATCATACACATACCCCGTCATTGCAAAAATGCACATTGCATTTATGCCACTCTTTTTTTTTTCAGGATATTTCTTGCGTAACACTGTGCATGTGCCTGGAAATGTTTTTCTTTTTTCTCTAGGTTGTATGTTTTACTTGTTACTTCCTTTACTGTGAAGGGACAAGTGGCAAAATAACAATTTGAATGTGTTGAATGTGACAAAGTACTTGAATTTTGACAACTGTGAAAGAGGGTGTAGAAATAAAAGTTTGTCTGGGTCTGTCTGGGTCTCGGGGTTCAAGTCCTCTGGTGTCCTACTTCTTCCCCTCCCTCTCCCTCTCCCTCTGCCTCTCCCTCTGCCTGCACCTACTCCCCTCGCCCCTCTGCCCCTGCCTCTGCCAGCACTAGTGTGTGGGGGCTCAAACTGGTGGAGGTAGTGTCCGGGACAGCAAATTCCTGATAAAACAACAGACAGAAATGTTATGTAACAAATATAAAAAATTTTGATGTTCAATAAGCATCAGAATCATATTGAACTTTATTGCCGAGGACATACAGGAATTCGTCTTGGCTTTTAGTAATTCAAAAATGACAGTGACAATAACAGACTTGCATAGAGTAATTTTAGTAATAAATGTATGTATAATTCTCCATATAGAATCCTAATAATAGAATTATAACAGTATAGGAAACAATACAATGTGAAGAAACTGTTTAGAATGAACAGTAGTACTTTCCCTGAGAGACTGAACTGTATATTCGTGCGCATTGTGCAGGGTTGATATTCAGGCAATGCGGCACCTTACTGCCGGTATCTGTACGTGTGTTTACTGTGAAATGATCCAACATAACGTTTTATTTATCTGTTTCAAGGCTCAACTCGTCAGCCGCCGCTGACAAGTCGGGTGAGGGGGGGCGGTGGGGGAATACGGCACTAAACCAAAGTTAAACGTTTCTTATTTTCAGCGTCGTCATATGATATTGTTTAGCCACAATTACATTCATTACCTCATCGCTATTCATCCTTCACACAGCCACTGGAAACAGCAATGTAGCTCAATCCAACTACAGGCGACCGGGAGATCAGGATTTTACGACACTATGCGCTGGTCCTCATGGGAAATGTGGTCTTCCTTCAGGCAAAACACTACCGCTTTGGACCACTGGCGCCGCCAAAATCAACCAAAACTGAAAGTTCTTAAGGGTTGCTTTAACAGTCATAATCACAAAAGTAGCAACAGTATTATCAGTAACTAGAAAAAGCAATTTCTTCAGAAATTGCGAGTGTGAATGTGACTGTGAATGCTGCATAGCTTAGGCAACACTGGAACGCTCGCTTGAAGCACTGAATAGTACAATACATTTCTTGAAAACTTTGCCTTGGCCGGGGAGCAAACCCGGGTATCCCGTGTGACAGCCAACAACAATACCACACGACCAACAGAGCTGTTTAAAGAGGAAGTCAAGCCAGCTAGAGAATCTTGAAATGTGGAGAAAACAAGCAATGTCAAGAGTACGCAAGGTCATTTTTGGCAATAGAGGGACTTAATATTACAGTGCTGTTGGGATTCACAGGACCACATATGATTATTTGTCATTTGGAACCACAGCTCTTCCCAGCCTTCTTTTGCCGACTAACAAAGCAGCACACCACCAAGTGACTCTTTCTTCCATCCACTCAAGGATATGTAACGTAACAACTGGGCATAGCTTTATCACAGCTTTACAGGCTAAGCAAGACTGTTTAACTTGTTGTATATGATTAAATGCTGTCATTGAGTTATTGTTGTGATTGTTTGCAGTCAGGTCATTGGTTAGTTGGCTTCACCAAAGCTAAGTGTTAAGTTTGCTAATACTGTTCACAAACAGATTCTTGCACACAATGGTGTCCCCTTGGTGAGGCCTAATATTGTTGTTCCCAACATAATTGGTGCCTCCATGTGACACCCTAATTTATGTTCCCAACACATCCATATCTGTGAAAAGACGGATGCTTCACACACATCTTCCCCCGAGCAGCACAGATGAGCTATACAATCCGCATAGTCTCAAGGTGGGCACCCAAGATTAGAGTCACCAATTAAGTATCTGAACAAATATTTCCTCCTCTGATCCTGATACATGCCGTTGAGTAAATGGCCAGAAATGTGTTTTTGCAGAATGTTATGATGTCCCAGTAAAGTTGACCTTTTGGACATAAAATGTTATCACTTCATCGTTTTATCCTATTTGACATTTGTGTGAAATTTTGTCAGACTTAGCGTATGAATTCTTGATTTTTGCCCAAAACATCATTTTTGAAGTCACAGTGACTTTTGACCACCAAATTCTAATACGTACGTATCAGTATGTTTGTGCCAACTTTGCGAGACTTCCCTCAAGGTGTCCTTGGGATATTGTATTGACAAAAATGGGACAGACAGAAAATCCAAAAACAAAATGCCTCTTGCCATGGTTATTGCCGGCAAAGGGGCCTTGAGAGACAGTCAAGAAATGAGTGGCAAGAGACATGACATGCAACAAAGGTCTCTGGCTGGTTATGAACACTACATGTAAAATAAATAAGATTTTACTTGGGGACAGCCACAGAAGAATGGTAAAGATGTATGGAATTCAGAGTCCTGGTATTCTTCATGCTGGCTCACGTTCACACTGCCATGGGGCTCTGAGGTAGAGCGGGTCGTCCACCAATCGAAAGATCTGCTGTTCGATCCCTGCCTCCTCCAGGCTGCATGTCGAAGTATCCTTAAGCAAGATACTGAACCCCAAATTAAAACTGACAAGCAGGTGACTTGTATGGTAGCCTTAGCCACCAGAGCATTAATGTGTGTGTGAATGGGGGAATGTGACTTGTAGTGTATAAAGTGCTTTGAGTGGTCGGACGACTAGACCATTTACCATGACTTAAGGTGTGTTCACACAGGACCTGTGTTTTTTTCCCCCGCTGTCGCTCGGTTCACCCCTTTGATATCGCTTCATCGCTCAGTTGCAATCACTCGTCAATGTGGCAGAAATCAACAGACTCGCTTTTTTGCTTTGATGACGATATGTCTCGCCACAAAAGGTCCTGCTTGTGACTTTTCTTGTAGTCATTTATTGTGTGGTCCCACAGGATTCTGTGGGACAACACGAGAACAATTAACTTGTCCCGTCTACTGCCATCAAAACATCCGCCGGACACCGGTGTAGCAACAGATGACCAAAGTAAGACGGCCACTTCCGGGATTACGGCAGCCAATCAGCAATTGAGCTGCAAGCGACAGGACCCAGCGAAAACCGCTCCAGATGAAATTTCTCATCTGAAGCGACGAGTGAAAAACCGCTCTGTCACTGTCGCTCAGAGCCCAAGCGATTTTTCTCCCGGGCGAATATACGCTGAATCGCCCGTTTGCATTGACTTTGTATGTAAACTCGTTGCTAGCGGGAAAAAAAACAGGTCTGGTGTGAACACACCTTTACATTTATCGTTCTGCGTTGAATCGACACGTAGGTTACCTACGCTGTAGCCTAACGTGCACCTCCCCAGATTTGTTACTATGATCGCAGTGACGCAGACCTCCTGTCTGTCGCTGTATACTGACGCCCTTTCCCTCAGAGGAAACGGAGCTTGTATTTACTTTTAGTTCAGAGATAGGAACATAAAATTGTGACGGCAGTAAGGCCTACACTAAAACAGCATTCTAAGTGATGTGTGTGATTTATCCTTCAAGGATTTATACTTCAGGATTTATCCAGGTTTCATATGAGAAGAGGGAAAGATCTCCGGCCGCTAGGCTAATCAATACAATATAAAATGCCATAGGCTTGTGCTAATAACGTTAGCATGTTGTATTTGCTTAAAAAAATGTGTTTTGTGCAGGACAGTTGTTTTGCCAGTGAACCTTTTGAGTTGTCATGGAGCCAAACTGTGTGCCGTTACCTTTGTTAAATGCTGCCGTTGTCCCTGGTTTTATATAAGAGGAAAAGATCGCTAGTTGCTAGGCCAGTTTATACACTGTAAAATGTAATAACATCAGCATGTTGTATTTGGGGGGAAAGTGTGTTTGTATTAAAACAAGTGTTTGTCTGTTAATGCTGCGAGTTATAGTGAAGCCAATTGGTGTAATTGTTTTTCAAACGGTCTCTATTAAGCCATATTTAATGTGTGTTTTGGTGTGTTTTGAATCAACTAAACTTAACAGCACTTCACAGAAACCTCTGCCGCTGACTAGTGTTTTGGAGGTGTAACTGCAGAGTGACACAAACACCACCGCAGAAGATGCTCACAATTGAATAGGCAACGTCCGTAGGCTACATCCGGCTTCCGGCTTCCGGCTTTCTTACAGTGCAGACGCTCTGCTGCTTGCGCTCTGCTTTGCTTACATTCTTTTGTGGATATACTTGTTTTTCCTGCTAAAAGCTACAGAAAGTAGATCCTGGATACTTATAAAGCATTGGGACTTTAATTTTTGAAAGATACAGAGGACTACTGCCATATTTTCACCACTTTTTCAAGCCTTTTGCTGTGTCTGTGACTGGAAACCTGTGATTAGGACAAGGACAAGATGGCAAAACCTGTGAGCTGCACAGAGTGTGAGCGACTGACCGAGACGATAAGGCAGCTTCAAAAGAAGAACGAAACGCTACAACAAATTCGTGAGAGTGAGCAATTCATTGACTCTGTGGCAGCTAACATACAAGGTGCTGATGGACAGACTTTTATATATGGAAATACAACAAATGTGGAGCATACCATCGCTGACTTGGCTGACACAATCCCATGATATGTCCTAACACCACTGGATCAGCTGCAGAGGCTCCCAAACTGGCCTTCCCTAATGACCCTTCCTACTGGCACAGGACTGGTGCTCGACCAAAAGCATCAACTCCAGCCAGGACCTGGGCTGACGTCGTTAGACACAAAGGCAAACCCAGCAGGAAATCAGTCAATAGAGTCCCTACGCTCACCCCTCCACTTGAACTCTCTCTACAAAACAGGTATGATGCACTAGCTCCAAATGAAATGTGAGACAATACCAACTACACTGAACCCACGCAGGCCAATCACACCTGTGGTATTAAAACCACTGCTAGACCCAAGGCCAGAAAAAACTATGCTAACACCACACCTGATCAGCCAGACACCATCCTGATCGGAGACTCAATAACCAAGCGTGTAAGAATGGCAAAGACTGAAAATCTAACAGTGTCTGACACGTCTGTCAGGGAGCTAACGAAGTTGTTGCCAGTGATCCTCTCTTCACACCCAAGTAACATGAGGATTATCATCCATGCTGGGTCTTTTGACATTCTACGAAGAAAAACTGGCTCTGAGATCCTGAAAAAAGACTTTTCCCTGCTCCTGGAGAAACTGAGTGACTGTCAGTCACAAAATGTGTTCATTTCTGGCCCCATTCCAACCCTGGGGAAAGGAATCGAGTCTTTTACCAGACTCCTTGCCCTGAATACATGGCTGACATCGGCATGCTTCACTCATGGAATAAAGTTTATTGACAATTTTAACATCTTTTGGAACTGTAAGGATCGCTTTCAGCGTGATGGGATTCATCCAAACATGACTGGATGTGCCAATGGGCCAATCTACGTCATGCTCTTGGAATGCCATACCAAAACAAGAATGGACAGATAAGAGCCAAGGACAAGTGCGGGGCACAGAGACAGACAGCCTGCATCTCTCCCCCTTCACCTGACCCTTTGCTCCACATCACCCAAGGCATTCAGAGGATGCCCCCCCACCCCTAAACTTAACTTTATTAAATATCAGATCACTGGCTGGTAAGTCACTATTAATTAATGACTTTGATTTGGACTGTGTTGTTATAGTGGGTGATTTTAACATTCATATTGATAATCCCAAAGATGGCAGTGCGAAAGAACTTTTCTACATCCTGGGGAACTTTGAACTTTCCCAGCATGTAACAGAGGCAACACACAATAAGGGACATATTTTAGATCTAATTATCTCCAAAGGGCTCAACATTTCTGAGGTTGTGGTGACTGATGTTGCCTTTTCTGATCATTACTGTGTTTTCTTTAAAATGGCCTAAAGATGGTGGTTCCTTCTTCTTCTTCTGCTTTCTTCCTCAGCTGTTTACTGGCGAGCATGCGCAGAACTGCGGTTTAGTTTCCTATGTATTTCTTTCTAAACTTACTTACTGCAGTCATCAGATAAACTCTTCAGTAACTCTAAATGGTCCTGTGTGCTTGTTGTGACTCGTTTTTACAGCGTTATGTTACATTATCTATTTTTAGACTAAGATTAGCACTTTATGTAAGTTTAGAAAGAAATACATAGGAAACTAAACCGCAGTTCTGTGCATGCGCGCCAGCAAACAGCTGAGGAAGAAAGCAGAAGAAGAAGGAGGAGAAGAAGAAGAAGAAGAAGAGCTCATGCAGTAGATCGGTGAAGGAGTTTGTAGGACACTGTGACACTTTTTTTGAGAGAGAGACTTATAAATCCCAATTTTACAAAATGCCTCGTACGTGTGCTGTACGGGGTTGCGACAATAAGCAGAAGATATCAAATCTGATGTCAAATCTTATTTTTCACTCAATTCCAACTAGAAATCCGGAGCGGATGAAACAATGGCTAGGTGCTCTGAACATGGATCCCAACACCCCACAATAAGCAGTTAAGAGGATGCTAGTTTGCTCAGAGCATTTTTCACAGGACGACTACTACGAAAAACTGGAATTCAGAACCCAAACAATGAGACTTTTCTTGAAGGACAGGGCCATCCCATCACTTGGTGTCACACAGACAGTAAACGAGGCAAGTACTTGTTTTGTTTTCACGTTGTAACGCTTAGCTTCTCTTCGTGCACGCTCAGCTTCCAAAACATGTAGTTCCTCCTCTGTATATTCTGGTTCAAATAGGTAAGGTTGTGGATCTTCGTCAGTCACGAAGAAATCATCTTCGTCCTCTCTTACAAAGTCGGCCATAATCCGTAGTTGCAATCTTCTTCTTCTTCTAAACAGAGGCTTTGTTCTGTTTACCTACTTCCAAGCACGTCCGTGGTGGTTTGCGCATGTGCAAAAACTGCATTTAGTTTCCTATGTACTTCTTTCTAAACTTACATAAAGTGCTCATCTTAGTCTAAAAATAGATAACGTAACATAACGCGGTAAAAACGAGTCACAACAAGCACACAGGACCGTTCAGAGTTGCTGAAGAGTTTATCTGATGACTGCAGGCAGAGGCAGGCTAACACTACCCATTGACTCCAAGCATTTGAGCTAAGCTAATTAGTGGTGGGCGAGCTCTGCCCGGCTCTCCCTTGTTACTGCACGTATAGCCGAAAGAATGGTATCTACCTGCTTGTCATGGACTCGGGAGTGAGGCAAGACACGGAAACAAAAAAAATTTTGGCGTATCCCTTTAAATGCATTTTCTGCACTGTGTTAAACTATTTATTGTCTTGCTTTTAGCTTTTGTTTTTAATGATCTATTGTTCCTTTAATGTTTTCTCTTGTAAAGCACATTGAATTGCCTTGTGTATGAATGGTGCTATATAAATAAAATTGCCTTGCATTGCCTTGCCTTACATGCGTAGGGTCTCTGCACAACCATAAATCCCCTTTTACTGGGACACTTGTTAAGAAAAGAGCCATGGTTATTATGTTTTTTCTACTCAAACAAGTCAAAAAGACTACTGGGAACAGCACAGTGAGAATATCAAGGTACCCAACAGAAAAGCTGCAAAACTAAGACCCAAGCTGTACCAAAACCAAAACTCTTCTTTAATTTGACAAGGGAAAAACACAGCTCAAAAGGTAAATTATACATCCGACATTTTCGCTTGTCTTAATTAGTTTTTGCCCACATGAGCACTGCAAAAAATACACACAGGAAATACCAAGTATTTCAAGTTTTATAATGCTGTTTTCATAGCTTTTCAATATTGGATGGGCTTGGGCAGTAAAACATTTTGTCATATCTGAAATTTCACGGGGGTATATAGGACATGACCTACCTAGTTAGATGTGAAATACATTTTTTTTCCTTCTCTCTGCTGTTGCTGGCCTGCTGTTTGCACTCCTGTAACGTTATTCCCACCCCCACCAATCTGAGTCACTGTGTCTGTCTGCCTATTCCACCAGTAGAGAGTGCCTGTTTTTGACAGTATTGAAAAACATACCATCAGGATTTCTTAATACCCTGGTATACCTTAATACAGTGATACCCCCGAGCCTTGTGGCTGTATTCTTTCATTAATTATCATTATCACTTATTATTCACTCAGCAACACACACAGACACAGACACACAGTATAGTTTTTGAGCATCGACTCACACTTTGATGATTTTGTAGAGTCTCTTTCTGTTGTGGCTGGGTGTGCTGCTCCGACTGGCTAACTCAAGCAGCTTGTCTACCAGGGCTGCATAGTCAAACTGCAAAACAAACAAAACCCTCGTTTAAAACCAAACTCACAATTTGTCACCATTTAAAATGTCCATCATCTGTCAACCTGATGAGTAAAAATCCAATTTAATTGTTCAAATTCTTTGAATATCAATTTCTTCAGTAGGAAACTGATTCAATACAGAACGGAAGTCTGAACCAGATAACAAATGACATAGTAATCAATTCTCATTCAGCTGCTCACTTTCAGGCAGTTCCCTCAAAGCTTTTGCCCATTTTATAGACAGAACTAGACTTGCACCGAATACAATTTTTTGGGCCGATCCCAATTTCCAATTTGCAGAGGCCATTCCGAATTTTTTTCAAACCACATTATAGCACACAAGATATTGCAATATTTTCTATCTTTCCTTTATTAGAGCATTTAAACCAAGATACAACCAGCTTTTCAATGATGATCTCATAATAACAAACAAAAACAGTGACACAGGTTAAGAAACATTTTCCTTTTTGCTCAAATATAACTTAAGGTACAGTATTAAAATAAATTAAAGCTGCGAAGCAGCGTTGGGCGGGACCTCGGCTCCTCGCCGTCGTCCCCCAGCTCAAGTTGTAGACATAAGCCATATGACCTGGTGAAACTTTGACATGTGTGACAATCAAACAACACATCCATATTCATTTGAAATCATGTGCCCTAGTGAAAGCTTGAGTGATGTGTACTGGCTGCTTTGAGAATCTAAGTGCTGCAAACAAACACAAAACACAAAACAGACAGACACACACACACACACACACACACACACACACGTATCTGTCAGAGTGAAGCCATTGTAGCATTGTCAGTAATGGAACTGTATTTTCACTCATAATGTTGATTTCATAAGGAAACATAACAAAGTGTGATGATCAAACAACACATCCATATTCATTTGAAATATGTACTAGTTAATGTCAGTGGAGAAATTGAGCAGGACTACATGTATTCCAATTTTTCATGAGGTAAAACAGTTTCACCAGGACATCTTGTATTTACAGGTTTTTGGTATCAGGCATTTCTTTCAAAGTTTTTGGAATCAGCACCATGAGCTGGACAATTTGGTAAATGTTATACTTTCTTGTGTGTGAGACCACACACATACACACACACACACTTCACTCTGACACAGACTGTCAGAGTGAAGCTTTTGTTATGCTAATTAAGAACTGCATGTGGCTGACGGGCAGATAGCAGAATGGGTTGAAAATCTCCTGAACTAGTCCTTTTACATGCCAAACCGTGAGTCACAGTTTCAATCTGAAAGCATCACCAGATAGATAAATTTGTTCTGAACAATAATTGATAAGGACAGGTTGATGGGTAATGTCTGCGAGTTTGAAGCCGATACGATAAACGGTTTAGGACTAGTTGATTTTTTAAGGAATTTCTTGTTTTTGAGGAAAACTCTTGAAGGGAAATACCTCACTTCCTGTTGGATTTAGGTCATGGGCGCGAGTGCGTGATTTGTAGGTCTTGATGAAACGAACACGGCTGTTTTGGTTTGATCTTCCTACGACGTTCCTACTGGCTACAGCGGCTATTTTAGTGTGACAAACACCTAGGTGGCGCTAGAGAGCCCATTTTGGCACTTTTTGAATTAATTTTTTCATTTCCTAAAATTGTTCGCCAGTCCTGACATGCGTGCCAATTTTGGTGAGTTTTGGAGCATGTTTAGGGGGTCAAATTCCAGTTTACAGTGGCGTACGCTGAAAGAAAGAATAATAATAATAATAATAATAATAATAATAATAACAATAACAATAACAATAATAATAAACATTACAAGAACAATAGGGCCCACGCCCGTTTGGCCGAGGTCCCTAATAAGTAAAAAAGGCATACCTAAATAAAAACACAGAAAAATAAAATAATAACTCTTGGTGTACAGCATTTGTGGGTTATTTCTTGAAAAGATAAAAGTTAAAATATCTCCTGTGGAAATTTCTCCTTCTCTCTTTTGATGTGTGCAGGTGAATGATTAAGGTGAGAAGCCACCCATGTTCGACTTCCTCACATTGCCCAAGCCATGTGTTGCACATATTGGGTGTGTGCGCTGCTGATGTTACACAATGTCATCATGCGGCATGGCGGGAATCTGACAGGCGTTTTAAATCGGCATATTTTAGACTGACCGGCCAGTCGCAGGTCATGGCTGATCATGTGAAAATCGGCCCAATTACAAACACTGCCAATTAATCGGTGCAAGTTTAAATAGAACACTTTGCATTGCTGCAACATACAGTTTACACTGATTTTCTTCCATTGGGGCAGCAATATTCAGTCTGTTCAAAGGATCAGTTTGCAGATTACATTCAGCCTTTAGAATTAACATTTTGTCAGCTTGATGTTTTTATAGATGTGTTACCGAGAGGAGGGGCTAGTTTTATCTGATGGGATGTTCAGCCACAGCATTGTGTTACTTACCCAAACAAAAGAAGGCAACAAAATGTTCCTTTCTAAACATCTTTCAAGTCTTACCAACATTATGTTTATACTGCCAATGTAACTCTGGATGGAGGCAATCTAAATTTACAAACTATAATAAGCCCCAGAAAATGTGCAGCACAGAGGTGGGTGGATATACCAAAAATGTTGATACTCTCAATACCACGTTTTCATTTTGAAGATCACTCCTAGAATCGCTCAATACCAAAAAAGGGATTCGTTTCTCACCTTTATGCTGTATCCATTAACTGTGTGTAAACAACACATGTTCTCTTAACTTCTCCACTACTTTTGAGTTGTCTGCACTCACACAACTTACTCCAGACCCAGCAACGTCTTCACAGTTTCACTTTCACCAGATGTCGGTAATAGGAGGACAGTAAGCTGACCTTCCAGCCCTGCTGTTTACTTCTAGGGGCTGACGCCAACCCTCAATTGTACAATGAATAGAACGGGGTGTACGTCTGCCTGACTGCTGTCAGTGTATGTTCAGTGTGGAAAGTATGTCCAACTCTGACTACTAGAATAGCAGTGATGGAGGAGGGAAATGCGTCAACATCCACACCTCTAACAGAGACAGAGTTCATGGGCTGAGTCTGTTCACAGAGGCTCAGACAGGAATATCCAGGTATATAGCAGCCTAGTAAAATTCATATTTTAGTGAAATCACATCTTCAGCATTGGTTAATGTTACATTTTCATACTGTAATTGGTCATCATTACTGTTATTTAATGGGAGTTCTGATTTTTAAAGTGGGGTTGTAAGAAGTACTTATCCATAGTCAGTATATTACATACAGTGGATGTCAGTTGTTATCCCCTCAGTTTGGAGAAGCAGGCTGGAGTCCGACATGGAAGCTAAACAATATACTGCTGTGGAGGGGTCAGCAACAAAATGTATTTCAGCCACCTACAAACATCTATAACAGAGTAAGTGTGAGAGTCCAAGGACAGAGCGATGTCATATGCTGTAAAGCCCTCTGAGGCAAATTGTGATTTGTGATGTTGGGCTTTATAAATAAAATTGAATTGAACTGAACTGACTATGCTTTCATCAAAGCCACCAGACTCCATTGACAAAAAGAGTAATTTTGGCTCACTGATCACAGCAGCTGCTTGTCTACCACTTGCTTGATCAGCTTGACTTTGGTGAAAGTCACAAAGTAACACAAAAAAACACTGATACAACTGATACAGGCAGCAGTAGACCAGCAGCTCCTGTGTTTAGTGATAACTGAATTATAGCTTTTAATCAATGGAATCCGACTTTGAAAAGAGCGATGTAACGGCTTCGGTCCCAACTAAAATCGCTGTTTGACATAAAGGTAAAGTATTAAAAATACTGTCAATACAGTGTACCCTTAAATCGATATACATTTTTTAAGTTTTTTTTTATCAATAAAATAAGTTTTGTTGCTGACCCCTCCACAGCAGTACACCGCAACACCATACAACACCACTTCAAAATATCCAAACTATCCCATTGAGATTATTCAACTCATAATCATGACCCACTACAAAACAAAATTCACCTCTTTTAACCCATTTAGACCTAATCTCGCCTGGAAAAAAGGCATTATAAAGCCTGTATAAAACCCCTAATCCTGAGCATATTATGAAAAATGCAAAAGAATTGACCTCGCCTACTAAAACCTTATTTTCTCAGGCTCTGGAGCAGATAGAAACATGAAATAAAAAGCATTTGAAAGCTTACAAGTGTAGCTTTTATTTGTACTTACTTGTTTTACAGTAATCTTCAACTTAGATTTTCAGAAACTCAATAAACCACAAAAATATCAATAACAGACAACCATAAGACAGAGAGGAGAGTGTGTGTGATTCAGATAACTATATACAATAAACAAATAAGTCTCAGTCTCAAGTCCATAGTGTGTACACCCTCACACCTGCACACACACATACACACTCTCACAATCTTGCAAGTGAAGGTACTTGATAATGCATATACTATGTTTGAGGGTGATCAATCTTGCAAGTGAAGGTACTGTGCAGGTGTGAGGGTGAGTGTGTGTGTGTGTGTGTGCATGTGTGTCACACACATGCACATACTCACACTTGCACAGAACCTTTACTTCCAAGATCAATAAGAGTGTGTGTGTGTCTGTGTGTGTGTGTGTGTGTGTGCGTGCATGTGTGATATCTAGTTTCTCCTGCAGTGTGCGGTAAAACACTTGCGGCACATGGGCACTTCGCACTGCCGGCATCCATATTCCGTTGCAGAAGGACGGCCAGGCTTCTCTGCACACAAAATGCAAGTCTTCCTCTTGGGAGAAAACAGCTTCTCATGGTCGTGCATGCCTGAGGATGGTTGGGGGACGCGCTGAGGAGAACTCCTTGCTCTGACATCAGTGACCAGCTCACCAGCCAGGTCCTCCACCCAGTCCTTCAGACCATTCTTCGCTGCTCCAGCACTCTTTGCCACGACGAAGGCATTGTAGCAGCTGACAGAGAGGAAGAAAAAGAAGAGCCGGCGCCACCATTTCTTGGACCTGTGTTTGAAGATGTAGTAGCCTACCATCTGGTCTAGTAGGTCCACCCCCTTCATGTGCCTTTGATAGTCGGCCAGGCAAACATGCACAGGAACCTGGGTCTGGATGTCCCTTCCCTTCCTTCTCAGCACCACTCCTCTCTCCCTGGGGTCATGGAAGTTGGAGAGCACCTGGACCACCTTGGTATCCTGCCACGCGCAGAAGGTGAACTCGTCCTTCTGGGCCACCAGGGACTCGTGTCTTCAGGCCAGACGGTTTGGGAGGGAGTCCCTTCCTGTTGGCCCGAATGGTGCCACAGGCCTTCACCCTGTTTTTGCTCAGCTCACTGAACAGCTCTACACCTGAGTAGAAATTATCCATATAGATGGACAAGTGGGTCCCGAGGTAGGGTGCAGCCAGATCCATCACCACACGATGAGCAAGGCCCTTCTCTCCCTTCTTCTTCGCTCCATTCTCTTTCGTGGCCCCAGTATAGACCTGGAAGTTTGCACAGTATCCAGTCGAGCTCTCTGCCATCACCCATACTTTGATCCCCCACTTGGTGGGTTTCATAGGTAGATACTGGCAGAAGGCGAGTCTCCCTTTGAACTTGATCATGCTTTCATCAACCGTCACATTTCCGTCCACCTCATAGATCTCCTGGAACCGGCATGTAAGTAAGTCCAGGTACCACCTAACCTTCCAGAGCTTGTCGGAGTGGTCCACCTCGTCTGCCTCGTTGTTCTCCAGGTGGAGGTATCTGGAAATGTACATTGTTTTCTCTTCTTGTTACTTGTTTTTTGTTGTTTGTCCTCTTCCTGTCCCATCTCCAGCACACTGCATTGCATTGCATGTGTTTTATAAATAAAGTGTGATTTGATTTGATAGAGTTGTTGGGCACATTTGAATGACATAATTATTATTACTGTTATTATCATGAGCTATCATTTTTATTTTTGTTATTCTTTTTATCATCAATAAATTTCTATTTATTTATTTATTGCTGCTATTTATTTATTTATCATCAATCATGTTATCATTGTATTTCTATTTATTTATTGCTACTATTTATTTATTTATCTATCATCAATCATTATCATTGTATTTGTATTTATTTATTGCTGCTATTAATTTATTTATCATCAATCATGTTATTGTATTTCTATTTATTTATTGCTGCTATTTATTTATTTATCTATCATCAATCATTATCATTGTATTTGTATTTATTTATTTATTGCTGCTATGTATCTATTTATCATCAATCATGTTATCATTGTATTTCTATTTATTTATTTATTGCTGCTGTGTATTTATTTATTGCTATTTATTTATTTATCATCAATCATGTTATCATTGTATTTCTATTTATTTATAGCTGCTATTATTTATTTATTTATCTATCATCAATTGTTATTGTATTTCTATTTATTTATTTATTTATTGCCAATATTTATTCATTTATCATCAGTCATGTTATCATTGTATTTCTATTTATTTATTGCTGCTATTTATTAATTTATCATCAATCATGTTATTATTGTATTTCTATTTATTTATTGCTGCTATTTATTTATTTATTCATGTATCATCAATCATTATCATTGTATTTGTATTTATTGCTGCTATGTATTTATTTATCATCAATCATGTTATGGGTGGTAGGTGGAGAGAGACGGCAGGGCTCACATGGATGATATGACACTGGTGACCACAACAATGCCATGTACAAAGAGGCTACTAGAGAAGGTAAATAAGAACCTGAAGTGGGCCAGCATGAAGATCAAGCCTAGTAAATCTAGAAGCATCTCGATATGTAGAGGGAAGTTAAGTGATAGGAAGTTTGTCATAGATGATGAGGACATCCCAACAATTAGGGAAAAGTCAGTGAAGAGTTTAGGTAGGTGGTACAATGTAGAGTTGAATGATAAGGAACAGGTGGTGAAATTTAGAAAAGATGTGGCTGAAGGATTGGATAGAATAGATAAATCAGAGCTTCCAGGAAAATGAAGTTGTGGTGTTTACAATTTGGACTATATCCTAGGTTAATGTGGCCATTATCAGTTTATGAAATCCCAATATCTGTTGTGGAGAGAATTGAAAGGTCAGTTAGCTCCTATATTAGGAAGTGGTTGGGTGTTCTAGGTGCCTAAGCAGTGTTGCATTGTCTGGAAAAGGGATTCTTCAGCTGCCAGTATCTAGTTTGACAGAGGAATTTAAATGTACCAAGGTCAGGACAGAGCTCTTGTTATCTGGGAGTAAGGACGTGGTAGTTAGGAGTGTGGTTCCAAATCCAACCAAGGGGAGGAAGTGGAACCCAAGATCGGCAGTTCAGGAGGCAGAGGCAGCTCTTAGGCATGCAGAGATTGTAGGTAATGTTCAGTTTGGCCGGGGAGGCCTGGGGCTTGGCTCAGGCAAACCGGTTTGGAATACAGCAGGTCTCAAATATAAAAGAAAGCTGGTTGTGGAACAGATACGTAGACAGGAGGAGATAGTAAGGGGTGCAAAGGTAGTCGCCCAGGCTAAACAGGGACAGTGGTTGAATTGGGAAAGTGTAGAGAAGAGGAAGCTTAGTTGGAGGGACCTGTGGACTATGGAGGAGAATAGTATTAGATTCCTGGTAGGGGCTACATATGATGTGCTACCAACTCCCCAGAACCTAAAACTGTGGGTAAATGAGGACCCATCATGCCCACTGTGTTCAGGTACAGCAACCTTAAAGCATATTTTGTCAGGCTGTAAGGTTAGCTTGTCACAAGGCCGATATACATGGCGACATAACCAGGTGTTGAAATGTTTAGCGGCAGGAATCGAAGGGAAACGAAGAGAGGTCAATTCAGAAGGTTATAAAGATAGGAATTTAGCAATTCAGTTTGTCCGTGAGGGAGAGAAATACAGAAGGGATAAGTTAGTAAGGAGGCAAGGGTGTGGCCGCCTAGTGAGGGAGAGAAATACAGAAGGGATAAGTTAGTAAGGAGGCAAGGGTGTGGCCGCCTAGTAGGTGCTTGTGATTGGGAAATGCAAGTAGATTTAGGGGGAAAGCTTGTTGTTCCCCAGGAAATAGTTTGTACTAAGCAGAGGCCTGACATAGTGTTGTGGTCATTGAGTCAACGGATAGTTTATTTCATTGAGCTGACAGTTCCTTTCGAAGACTCAGTGGACGAAGCCTACGAAAGAAAAAAGCTTAGATATGCAGATTTAGGAGCAGAAGCTGAGCAGCGAGGATGGAAGACTAGGATTTGCCCAGTGGAAGTGGGGTGTAGGGGATTCATAGCAAGATCAGCTGTCTCACTCCTGGGGGAACTCGGAGTGTGGGGACAGAGTTTGAAGAAGACAGTGAAGGAAATGTCAGATGAAGCCATGAGAACCAGCAAGTTCATTTACTACAGAAGAAATACTGTTAGTTGGGGGCCAGCAGGGGGAACTACTAAGCAGGGCACATAACTCCTGGAGATCTGGTGGAGAGATCCACTTCCTCTTAGGAGGAAATCCAGGAAGAGGAAGGCTATTTAAGTGTGGGAGTGGCCTATTTGAATCCCTTTTGCTTGAGACCATGCTGCAAGGTGAGTGTGTTTGCTGATCCTGTGAGTTCATTTATCTCCTTAAGCTGTAGTTTATATTGTAGTTATGTTATGTAGTGTGTGAACTAGAGTGTGAATTAGGGCTGTGAAAGCCATGTGTAAGTAAGGAGGAAGAGGAAGGTTATTTAAGTGTGGGAGTGGCCTAGTTGAATCCATTTTGTTTGAGGCCATGCAGCAGGGTGAGTGTGTTTGCTGATCCTGTGAGTTCATTTATCTCCTCTAAGTTTAGCTTATGTTATGTAGTGTGTGAATTAGAGTGTGAATTAGGGCTGTGAAAGCCATGTGTTATTAAGGAGGAAGAGGAAGGTTATTTAAGTGTGGGTGTGGCCTAGTTGAATCCATTTGGTGGCCATTTTGAGGCCATGCAGCAGGGCGAGTGTGTTTGCTGATCCTGTGAGTTCATTGATCTCCTTTAACTTTAGCTTACACTGTAGTTATGTTATGTAGTGTGTGAATTAGAGTATGGTGAATGTGCTAGGAAAGGTAGTATCAGCACAGCTTCTACCTGGAGCTTGCTTGTACGGAGCCTGGGTTTGGTTGAAGGTGGCAGTGCTGTTTGGGCTGAGAAAGCCATGTGTAAGTTAGGTTAAGGAGGTTGTTGTGTTGGTGTGGAGAGCAGTGAGACCTGGCATTAGGGGAGTGTCTCTGGGATGCCAGACATCACTGTCTAGCCTCCAGGAGGTGTCGTGGGACCAACTAGACGAAACACCGGTGAAAGGAGGTTCCCACCCGATGACCCCAAAGACATGTTAGTTATCACTGCTCATTGGTCTGTATAGTTAAGCCTTGCCTTAATAGCGTATCATAGGGTTTAGGAGAGTATTCACTGAGTGTTGATCCTTTTCTAGAGCACAAACTTCTTGTGTTTATTTGAATATCATTGTATTTCTATTTATTTATTTATTTAGTGCTGCTAATTGAAAGCTCTGTAACATTACTACGAAGCTCAAATACAAGTTTTAAAAGTCAAAGGTCCTCATTTATTTTAGTCAGTCAAGCCACTTCAACAAATCAACATAATCCAGAGCAGAGAAAAAAGCAAGCAGGGCCGGCTCTCTTGCCGCCAGCAGTGCGGGAAAAAGCGGGAGAAAAGTATACTATAAAAAAGTATAATTTTCTATAATTTGCCCAGGGCCCGCAGATAGGCTAGTTGTGACACGGTCCGGATGCGAACCACGGTCCGCCTATTGAGTACTACTGCCACAGTGACCCCACATGCCTAAAAGTAATTTAGTATTAGTAACGTTAGCTAGTAAAATATAAATAAATAAAGCTATTATTAGGCATACCTCCAGATCTGCGCGAACTGGTCCCTGGACATGTAGTCGGGCAGCTTCGTCTGAAAAAGTGGCTTTTTCTGCCTCCAATAGTCGCGGCGGGTGGGTAGTTGTAAAATCCCCATGGTGAGGGAAAGACCAATGAAGGTTTTCATGTCGGCCACGGTGACCAGCGTCCACTTGCCCAGATGTGAGGGCGAAGTCGGTGTTGTGGCGGCCCTCTGTTGCTCCGCATAACGGCTCGTCTCCGTCACCAGCCTGTCCCACAGCTCCTCGGTAAAGATTTTTGAGAAGACCTCGTTCGGAGTCGCTCCCTCTGGGACTCGTATCTTTGGCCCTGTCTCCCGCTTAAATTTCTTTTCCACACGGGTGACAAATTTTCGCGGACTGGACGTCCACTCCCCCATCCACCCGACAAAGTCACCACCGGGCCCCATGCCATCATCATCACTGTCACCAAATATTGACATGATTTTATCTATCGGATCCCACTGACTCCGATCCGGCCTCATATCCTCATCTGAAAAATCAGCTTGGTTCATGGGCTCCACGTTGATATCGCTCCCCTCGCTTGACTCTATGACTGACAGCTGTCAAAAGACCGATCTGTTTTCCCGGCAGAAAATACAAACGGGAGAGGGGTCGGGTGCAAGCATGCTACACGTGTAATTCAACCAATAAGGAGGACTTTGCATTACTTTGTTGTTGACCTATTCTGACCAATCACAAAGTTTTTTTTGTCACATGACCTCACTGACCAATAGATAGACATCCCCTGCACTCATCCACGTGGTGTTTCAGCCAATCATGGTGCATATCATCAGTTAAATGCCTCTAAAAAGACGATAACGTGGAAATACACACACATGGGTATCCCGGCCTTAATCCCTTTCATTCATGGGTATCCCGTCCTTAAAGGGATATACACATAGATGTGTATCCCGGTCTAAATGGGTTAATAATAAAATTTATCGAATTGGTATCACTATCAGTGATTCTTGCCCTACAAACCACAAGGGAATCTGGCCAGGAAACACACTGATAATCTATTCTAGATCATGTGGATGCAGGGAATTAGACTTAAAATGGCCACGTTTCCCAGATTGCTCTTAGCGCTAAGAGCTTCTTAAGAACGCTCTTAAGCCTCCCGTGAAAGAAAAATGTGTTTCCCAGATCGCGCTTAGCACTAAGAAGATCTTTCACTAAGAAGGAGTTGTAAGATCGAGCTGACCCACTCTGAACAGTCTTCTTAGCAACCAAACGCTCACAGCTCCTGCCGCTGCAGGCACATTAATACTTCACTAAGCAAGGAGACGTTAAAACAGTGCGCACCGTATACATTTTGATCTATTTCATACTTCTGATTTATATTGTTTAGCATTAATTGGTGACAGAAAAGAACGAATTTCATTCTGCAGGGAAACGAGTGTCCTTACTGTGCATATTGAATCTTGAATCTATGTGTTTTATGAAGACTCTGTGTGCACTCACAGCTGTGGCACAAGTTATGCACTGAAATCTGGCAGAAGGAAAATAAGAAAAATAAGTATGAGGAATAACAAGTGTGTGCTGTGCACATCAAACACACAAATAAAATTAATCATCATGACTATCATTTATCTTAATTTGTCCGCACATATCTCACATCTGCATGCACATATGAGACAGTTTACCAAATCCAAAAAATGCGGTTCTTGGCCACTAAATTTTTTCCCCTTATGTTCCGCCTAAGAGTGTGTCCCGCTGCTGTCATACTTCATCCACCAGGACGGTCATCTCCTCTGGGGTGAATGCAGGTGACTGCTTGGCCTGCTTGCATCCTACTTCTACTATTCTGTCTTAATGTGTGCACCTATACCATATGTGTCAAACTCAAGGCCCGCGGGCCAAATGTGGCCCGCCACGTCATTTTATGTGGCCCGCGAGAGATTAAAAGGTCTGATTGTCTAAAAATAAATAGGTCAAAAACGTGATTTGGCCAAAAACTACATTTCCCACAGTGCATGTCAATTATGTTACCCGCGAAGTGACGGCTTCCTGCCACTAGACGGCAGTGTTTCCACATCAATGCGATTTATCCAACAAGTGGAAACTTGTGTTTGATGTTATTTTTCTTTATTCACTTGGATAGTTTGATCCTTGATTGATGGAGTTATGTGGGTTTCAGAACCTGACAAAGGATTTATGTTATAACAGAGCAACAAGCAAACATATTTTTTTCTATGCAACTGTAATTTTTGTAACTTGAATAAGTAATAAATTCAGAGTTATTTAACATTAAGGAGTAGTTACAATTATTTTACATTACATTTGATTACATTTAGTTACATTTATAAGTTACATCTGGCCCTTTGAGGGCAGCCATTATGCTGATGTGAGTTTGAAAATGAGTTTGACACCCCTGACCTATACCCACAGGTCATTTTATATCTGCGTAAGTGGATGTAATTGCTACTTGGAAACAACCTGTTACCTGTAATTACACACACGCACAGCAGGGAATTAGTGCTTTGGGTAGCAGCTGTGTGTTTTCACACATCCGCACATATATGTCACATTAACTCTTTTACAACTGTCAGTGTGCTACCCGTGTGTTTTCATAGTTTATACCTGGCGTTTTGTCTGGTTCTCAGTGTAGTTTATATAGTCCATAAATCTGTCAATTTTATCCTTCCGTAAACTGATCACGTTAAGATGATCATTAGCAGAGACACATCGTTGATGAATGCAAGTAGGATACAATGTGGTCAGGATACAATGTACGTCCTTAAGTTCATTTGTCCTTTTGTCCATCTTTCATATTTTTGTATAAATATAATACATTTCCTCATGATTCTCTAACCAAGACTACTTCTTATTTAGATGTAGCCTGTTTTCGTCATGAAAATAGGTCATTAACAAATGTTTATCTTCTTAGTTTTTCATTAGAATTATTAGAACACACATACAAACGAGCAGCACGGAATTAGTGTTAGGCAGCAGCGCTGTGTGTGACTTATGCGCTGATGAAGTGGTGGGTGATCGATGTGCCTGAC